>OZ008370.1:24088050-24600550 GCA_963931995.1 Phaonia tiefii
GTCCATTCGACCAGTCCAATTTTGGACTAGTTTTTCCAATAAATCTGGCCCTATTGCGTCAATGGTGGCTTGAATATTGGCTTCCAATGCTTCAAGAGTTGCTGTTTTGTCGGCATAAACCAATGTCGTAACATAGTCCCATAAAAAGTAATCCAGAGGCGTTAAACTGCACGAACGAGAGGACCAGTGAACAGAACCACTTCTGGAAATAAAGTTGTTACCAAATTGATTTTGCAATAAACCGATTGTTAAGCGCGCTGTATGGCAAGTTGCACTGTCTTGCTGGAACCAAATGTCGTTGATGTTTAGCTGATTAATTTTTGGACCAAAAATTCAGTCAGCATGGCTCGATAGCGCTCACCATTCACCGTAACGGCAGTCCTTGCTCATTTCGAAAGAAATAAGAACCGATGATGCCGCCAGCGTGTAAACCGTACCAAACAGTCAATTTTAATGGATGTACCGGTGTTTTGTTAACGGCTTGAGGATTGTCTTCGTTCCAAACGATCAATAACTGCACGAATTGTTTGCTCACTAGGGCGATTAAGTTCACCGTAGAATGGACGAGTAAAATTATTTATAGAGATTGCAATTAACACACAAATTTATTAACATAAAGATTTTTCTAATTCTGCATGGGTTGGTTTCTAATTCTCTTGTTCCCACTTTTCCAGTGACTTTTTTTGGTTTCCGGTCCAAGAAAAATAACTGTTGCAGACTCTATGTACAGTGGTGTGCGATGATATAGAGTCAACACTAATCAACATTTTCAAAACAAAAACAAATGTAAAAAAATTTAATTTTGTTTATAACTTTTATTTTTAATTGTTCAATTAAGAACTAGATATAACATTTTAGAACATTAATGTCGTAATTTAAAATTAAATTATTAGGTATAAATCAAAATATTTCAAAATGCCCCGTTTTGCCTGTGAATTAAAATAGAGTCATCGCGATTCATCATCTGAACTAGAATAAATAGCTGTGTCAAATAAAATGTATGTTTCATTAATCCTTTATATTATCTCAGTACTTTATGAAATAACTATTATTTTTTATCACAGCTAAGCAACGCCTTGACATTGAATCATCAAGTCTCCACAAGTCATGTTTTCCACGCCGATTGTACCAGTGTCATCAGCTCATCTTTATTAAATTGGTTTATTCCTTTAATAGACACTTTAATGTCCCACCACAAATTCTGAATAGGATTTAAGCCCGGCGACTGCATAGACCATCTTAAAACTATGACACTATTATTTTCAAACGAAGCTTTTGCTCGCTTCGATGTGTGTTTGGGGTCGATATTATGTTGAAACACCCATCGAAGCGGCATTTCCCATTTAGCACAAGGCATCATGATGTTTTTTTTTTTTAATACAGTGGTATAATATGCAGTGTCCATTGTCTGTTCAATTTGTAATAAAGGTTCTGTCCCAATGTAAGAGTAACAACCCCGTACCATTATGTTTCCGCTACCACGTTTAACTGTTTGGATTGTGTTCTGGGGCCTGAATTCGGTGTTGGAAGGTCTTCGTACAGGAAGATTACTCTTATCATAATTACCCAATCTCACTTTAGTTTCAGTTGTCCTCAAAATATTCCGCCATTTGCGTACGGACTATTTCACATGCTCCTTGGCAAAATGCAACATTTTTTGAACGTTCCGTTTGGATAGAAATGGAACTTTTCGGACACTTTTTGCCTTTAAATTGTTATTAGTTAGCATTTTTCTTAATGTAGAGGTGTCAACATCCCGATCGTATTGCCTTTCAAGGGCGGAAGAGGTAACAAAAGTTGAACTCTACGTGGCGCAATATTTTTGGTTCCAAATGTTCTGTAATTTTCAGGGTTTTACCGTCTGTTTCCTGGATTGGGGTTATATTTTATTCCGGTCTCCAACATTTTCTTTGAGCATATAATTATGTCAGTAATTTGTATGTAGCTTCGGAATTCTTTTTTCGTCTCTTTTATTCCTTCTTCGCGCTCATGATTGCAATATTTAAATCGGCCCATTTTGGAACGTGAATAATGACAATTTATTAATGCTACTAATAAACATTAATCATATTAGGAGCTAAACTTTGTTTTCAAATTCAAATCCAAACTACCATTAACCATTTCAAAAAAAAAACTTCTTTTTTTGTAATTGACTCTATTTTATAGCACACGTCATTACATAGCCTTTAAAATACGGACACTGAGCTGGAGAACAGTAGTGTACAAAATTTATTGAAAATTACGGCATTATATTCAGCAGAGGACCGGTCAATCAGGTTCAGAGTTTCTTGACATGAAACATCTTGGACCACTGATTTGCAGAGAATAAAAGTTTTGACGAGTGTGTGACCCTATTTCATCGCACACCACTGTATATTACTCTATGCTTCATTACATTTTGCTTTATTTCATTTGTTATCCTTTTTTTCCCTCGATTTAATTATCACAAAAATTCTCTCAGATGACGAATTTTGTATTTTTGGTTCAATGCATATACATATACATAAATATACATACATATACATAAGGTCTGCAACAGTTGTTTTCCTTGGACCGGAAACCAAGAAAAGTCACTGGAAAATTTGGAGCAAGTTATATTGACTTGGCAACACATGCTGAATGTGAAAAATCGTTGTTTAATAAACTTTTGTTTTAATTGCAATCTCTATAAATAATTTTACTCTAACACTTCATAACATATTGATTTTTTTCACTTGTAACTACCCTTTTTTTCCTCGATTTAATTGTTTTTGTTTAATTATCTCTCAGTTGATAAGTTTTGTACCTTTGGTTCAATGCACAAAGGCAAATGTGAGAAAAACGCATTGGGCAACCATTCACACTCATCTTCTATCGCTAATTCTCTTTCATACTTTATTCTGCATGTTTTCCCAACTCTAAGGTTGATCAGCTGTGGGACGAAGTGCTCTATGAACTTCGCGATCAGATTTCTTTTATTTTCAAAGTAAATTTACACAATTTGGATGCGTTGTTGCAGCGTTAAACGATTCATGATGACTTGCCAAACATTACTGAACAGAAATGTCAACACAGTTTGACATTCTCAGCCTTGAAACCATAGTTATCGATATCGATAGTTCTCATGCAGCTAAAAAAACACCCTTTATATGTAAAAGTCTTATTCGACGATAGTTGTCACATACAACCGTGGTCGCCTTTTTTAAATACATGATACAGATCGCTGAGACTTTAATTGCCGAATTGGTACATGCTAATCGCCGCCTATTTGCCCAATTCTCTCAACTGCACTCTGAAGCATTACCTATCATATCGCCAACTACGATACCTTCCATATCTTTACAGGAGCGCGGCCTTCATACATGGTGGTTGGTTCGGCTTTTAACTCGTTGGTAGAACTTTCGGTTTTTATTCTGCCTGCTATACATTTAAAATTTTTCATTCTAGCACTTTCTCCACCTCCGAGGTTTCGCTTAAATAAACTGTTTATTGCTCATCTTTTCTCCTAATTGCCGTTCCATTGCACCTCGCGTTGCAACTGACTAAAGCATTGCCATACGTGCAGGGGTTTTTCACCACTCGTCATTGGTTACTCTTCATACTCCTAACAATTATTTATTTTTACTGGAAAACAATCTCGAAACAAAATTTGAAGGAATATCTCGAAAATTAAGCGAGTTATACAAAAATTTTTAAAATTTTGTTTGGCTTATTACAAAACAGTTCCATCCATTATCGGTATTATAAACCACATTGGCCAGTTAAGAATAAAACCGAGATTTTGTGAAATGTGAGAGATGCTACACTAACACCCCTATTCTGTGCATAGAGTAAATTTTAGTAGAGAAAATATTTCGCTCATCTGACGTTTCCTTTCACACTCTTCTTGATGCGGTCGGTGTTATAGAGAGATGTTTGACGAAAAGTGACACCAGGTGGAATTACAATAACTTCTTGCTTTAATTTTTCATGTAATTTTGGTGAAAAACTTTGAAATTTAAATGTGTTTTAAACTTTTTTATTGACTGTTATTGTTTGCAAACATTTATTTTGTATTTAACACAATAATTTTAACAAACAAAACGAAATGCCATAGTTGTTATTTTGTTCGTTGTTTTGAACCATTGCCTGTATCTGGTATTAGTAAAGCAATTCTTTTCAACATCAAACGTAAATATCACACCAGGCCAAATGTGAAAAATTGGTGGGAGAACTATTAGATCTACTATAAGTATTAATCTATGGTATTAATCTGTGATTCTGTGTATGTGGTAACAATCAAATTGTAACCACAAAATCGTTACTTAGTTGTCACCATTGTTTGTATCTGGTATTCTGGCAACAAGGTGACATCGAAAAATTCACCTCATAACAAACAATTCACCTCACAATACTCACGTACTTTTCCAGTAGCAAATACTCAGTAACTTTTTTTGGGAGAGTAAGAACAATTTTACTCTCTCGGTTGAAAATATCTCAAAAAGTTCGCAAACAGCATCCAGTGAAGTCTTGCAAGAAAACAGCTGATCGGTGTGTAAACAATTGAAATAACAAAGCAAAAGAATTTTAGCATGTGTCGCACGGTCGTACTGTATATTTGCACGTTTCTAGCATGAAGTAAAATGTTTTGTTTATTATAATTTATTATAAACGGTAAAAATCAACACAATTCTAACTACTTACCTCTGTCATTGTTAAATTTCAATTTTTATTTTCATTTCACAAAAATTATTTCATTCAAACAGTAAATAAAAACAGCTGTTCAAACTAGTTGCAAAATCTTGCAAGCAGAAATTTCTCCAGCAACATTTTGCAAGTTCTCTAACTTCCAACTGTCAAAAAATTCTCTTTTTGGCTCTCTCGCTGCAAGAGATTTGGAGTACGCAGACAACATTTGGGGACATGGGACTGTCCGTGGAGGTGGAAAGTTTCTGATTGCCATTCACTTGGGAGTGGCCAGAAATGATTCCTTCATTGGGCAGTCCAAGCAGCTCACTACTTCCACGCAGTATGTCCTGGGCAATGGATTTTCGGAAACCTCCGTTAGCTAGCTAGAGTGAGAAGGCGAAACAAATGAGCATCAAATCAGGTTTAGTAGGTGACTGATGTCACTGAAGCTCATCAAACAATCGGGCATATTCTTTTGTCCTTAGAAGGCGGATGAGCCAAACATACGGGCCAACGGCGGATAGAAACTAAAAGAAGAAAATCCAGGTTCAACATGTCGCATCCTGGTCAGCGTCTGATCCATAATGGGCGGCTGCAATCAAATATCCTGGCAGTAGGTAAAATGCAAAAACCCGGTGGCCTGAGTTTGCCTTACGCCACCGTTCA
This sequence comes from Phaonia tiefii, assembly GCA_963931995.1. Lineage (NCBI taxonomy): Eukaryota > Metazoa > Arthropoda > Insecta > Diptera > Muscidae > Phaonia > Phaonia tiefii. Next base: position 24,093,364 of record OZ008370.1, read on the forward strand.
TAATGGCAGTGAAAACACAAAAACGAAACACAAAACATAAACAACCCCTATTTGTTGACGACCCCCGCAAACGTTATAAGGACCACGATTTACGGTTATGCACTTGGAATGTAAGAACTCTATATAGATCCGGTGCAAGTATCCAACTGGCAGATGTCCTCGAAAGTTATAAGGCTGACATTAACGCTATCCAGGAAATGCGATGGACAGGACATGGCTGCACAAGAAAAAGAAACTGCGATATATACTACAGTTGCCATGAAAAAAAACATGAATTTGGTTGCGGATTTGTAGTTGGCAAAAGACTGCGACATCTAGTCTCTAGGTTCAATCCTGTGAGTTAACGTATAGCCACAATCCGCATAAAAGCGAAATATTTTTATATTTCCCTAATTTGTGTGCATGCCCCGACAGAAGAGAAAGATGATGATGCCAAAGACATATTCTATGAGCTCCTAGAGGAAACGTATGATCGCTGCCCTGGCCATGACATTAAGATTGTACTAGGAGATTATAATGCCAAAGTAGGAAGGGAGAATGTGTTTAATCCAACTATTGGCAATTTCAGTCTACATGCTGACAGTTCGGACAACGGTATGAGACTGATTGACTTTGCCGCGGCAAAAAACATGGTCATTAGTGGTACAAGATTCCAGCAGAAAGACATCCACAAGGCTACTTGGATATCCCCTGATCAAAGCTCTAAGAACCAAATTGATCACGTGGTAATTGAAGAAGTACGAGTGATCAGAGGAGCTAACATCGATTCTGATCACTACCTGGTAGCAGCAAAGGTTCGCACAAGATTAAGTAGAGCGAAAATCGTACGAAACCAGACGCAGCGGAAGCTGGACATCGGAAAGCTGCAATTACCAGAGGTAGCCACAGCCTACTCAAGGAAGCTCTCGCAACTTTTGGCACAAAACCCACCCCCTCCCGATGACGATCCTGATGCGCAGTGGAAACCCATTTCCGACTCTATAAAAGCTGCTGCAACAACCGTACTTGGTTTCGAAAAACCGCTTCGCAATAAACCGTGGTGCGATGAAGAGTGTCGCATAGCAAATGACGAAAAGAACGCTGCACGTATGGTAATGCTTCAGTCAATTGCAACGCGAGCTGCAACTGAGCGGTATAGAGAGAAGATAAAGGAGGTAACCCGTCTCTTTAGGCGTAAGAAACGGCAGTGGAGAAAGCGCGAGAGTGAGAAAATTGAGAATACAGAAGGAAGAACGAAGCCCGAAAATTCTACCAAAATGTTAAAAACGGAACTAATGGACATGGTTCAGGGCCCCCCTTCTGTAAAGACAAGGACGGAAATCTCGTCGCAGATGTGCAGAACATGTTGGGAATATGGAGAGAGCATTTCTCTGCCCTACTAGTACCTGAGATATCCGATGACGATGGGACAATCGATCACAATATGAACGACGACGTCGAGTGCCCCCCTCCTAACCAAGACGAGGTCAGAACAGCTATTGCCCGGCTTAAGAACAACAAAGCCGCAGGAGCCGATGGATTACCGGCGTTGCTGTTTAAGGCTGGCGGCGATGAGCTGATAAGGTGCATGCATCAGCTCATTAGCAAAATTTGGTTGGCATGCCCGGCGATTGGAGTCTCAGTGTACTATGTCCCATATTTAAAAAAGGTGACCCGAGTATCTGTGCCAACTACCGTGGAATAAGCCTTTTATCCATAGCATATAAGGTTCTATCAAGTAGAATGTGCGGAAGACTAAAACCAATTATCGCTGACCTGATTGGACCATACCAGTGTGGCTTTAGGCCAGGAAAATCGACAACTGACCAGATTTTCACGCTACGCCAAATCCTGGAGAAGACACACGAAAAACAAATCGACACCTATCATCTATTTATCGATTATAAAGCGGCCTTCGATAGTCCGATACGGGAGAAACTCTATGAAGCAATGTCTGAGCTTGGTATTCCTGCAAAACTCATACGCCTTTGCAGGATGACCTTGACGAATACCAAATCCGCAGTGAAAGTTGGTAAGGATCTTACCGAACCTTTCGAAACTAAGCGAGCCCTCAGGCAAGGCGACACCCTATCGTGCGATCTCTTTAACATCTTAATGGAGATCATTATGAGAAAAGCTGCATTCAACATGAATAAAACCATCAGCAGCAAAAGTCACATGCTGCTCGCGTATGATGATGATTGGGCGCACAATTAGAGAAGTTACTGCGGTTTTTTCGAGAATTGAGAAGGAGTCAGCAAAAGTGGGTCTGACGGTAAATGAGGACAAGACAAAATTAATGGTTTCAACAAACAGGACCTCCACGCGATTAGACCAAAGCGTGAACGTTGATAACCGTTATAACTTCGAGGTAGTGGACGAATTTATATACCTCGGATCTCCCGTGAACAAAAACAACAACGTCAGCCTTGAGATCAAGCGGAGAATTGTGCTTGCGAATAGATGTTATTTTGGACTAAGCAAGCACTTTAGAGATAAAGCCCGCTCTCGAGTAACAAAAGTCCAGCAGTACCAGACTCTCATTCAACCTGTCTTGCTTTATGGCGCAGAATCCTGGGTCCTATCGCAAGCAGACGAAACATCTGTAGGAGTCTTCGAGAGAAAAATACTCCGAAAAATTTATGGCCCTATAGTGCACAACGGCGACGCATGAATCATGAGCTGTATGAGCTTTATCCAAACATTGACATAGTTAAGCGGATCAAGATAACGCGATTGCGCTGGCTAGGCCATGTCAGTAGAATGGATGAAGATGAACCAGCGCGAAGGGTTTTCGAAACGAAGACTCCGCTGGAGGGATCAGGTTGACGAATCCCTGCGTACACTTGGTATTGCCAACTAGAGAGATAAAGCAAAAGATCGAACTGGTTGGCGAAATATGTTATCTTCTTTTTGTAAGGTACCTGACCCCCCGGGGTTGTCCGAGACCGGATAAGTAAGTGACATTTTGCAACATTTTGCAAAATATGTGTTCGCAGACAGAGATAATAACAGGTTGTCAAAAGGCAGGGAGAACAAAACAAAACCATATGGTTTCCTGCACAAAAAGAACGCGGCAAAAAAGGAAAAGTAAGTATTTAATATAGTTTTTTAAAAAAAGTTTTTTAATCCTCAGTTTTCTGCTAAGAATTCATATTTTTTTCAAAAAAGGCTATTATCCCTATTTTTTGGCAGGTTCCGATAATAGACAATACCTTATCCTTATTTTAAATGTATATTTTTCACCAATAACCCTTCAAAGACCGGAGATATTTACGTTAGAAATTTTGTAATACATTTCTTTCTAACACAAAAGCAAGTTCTTTCTTCTTTCTGTTCCATTTCCATAGCACAAAGTAACAAAAGCCTTCCTCCATTTAATTATGCCCTCTTGTCGTTGTCGTACAAAATATGTTTTTGTTACTTTTGTAACCAAAAATGTGTCAAAATACCGATTTGTGACAATTGTCACATTGCTGTCAAATAGTAATCGTGGTGACTTTTGTAACCCTGCCAGAATAGGGCTGTAAAAGTGAAATTTCCTATAAATCAATTTCCTATAATTCCATATGACCGAATTGGGTGCAAATTGTAGTGTATAAAATAGATTCAACCAGGTTGCAAATTTGTGTGAAAGAACCTTAAGCAATGCCAATTTTAATTTTAAAAACTATTTAAAGTTATGGTAAGACATTATACAAAATACTTACATGTCTACTTCTTGGCCGTAACCCGGAGAACCCTCAAACATATTACATTTGAGAGTTTCGGGCGCCAAATAACCAGGAGTTCCACAAAGGTCTGCAAATATTAATTAGTATTTAAAATTACAATTCATATATACATAATTATAATTATTGAAACCTACCCATAAGCTTTTCACCCTCTTTCAGTTGCTTCGCAAAACCAAAATCCGTTATCTTAACATTATGATTTTCATCTAATAATATATTTTCTGGTTTTAAGTCTCTATGTACAATATTTTTCATGTGTATATATTCGACACCCTCAAATATTTGTCTCATTATCGTGCGGGTCTTTTTCTCTGACAATGTCACCACGGATGTTAAATAATCGAAGAGTTCACCTTTCGGACATAACTCAAACACCAAAAAGACAAAGGCATCGGATTCAAATACATCTTGTAAATCGACTGGAAAACAAAGAATAGAGAGAAGAGAAGTTTATATGGTGGTATGTTGCGATTTGGTGTGTATACAAAACTTTATTTGTTTCGTTGCTCACTTATAAATGGATGTCCCATAACCTGCCGGAGTATTGAGATTTCTTGCCGTGTAGCTTCTAACATATGATATGGATTTGTATCACCTGTATCTGTTCCTGCACCCAAATCGATAATCTTTGCAGCGAATTCTTTGCCGGTTTCTTTTTCTATGCATCGCCGAACGGTAGAACTTATACCTCTGAAAAAGACGAAAAGAAAGTTAAATATAATTAATAATATTAACAACATTTTCTTAAACAATTAACAATACAGGTAAAACGTTGTAAATTTCTGAAATATGTATCTAGATCGGTGGTTTGCATTTTAGTCTCAATCTCCTTTGTTTTCGCAGCAGATTTTTGTTCGCAAAATATATGTATGTAATATATTATGGTGCGTTGAAGACTAGAAAACTTCGAAATCATGCTATATCTGAACACCGCTTAAGAGATACTTTTATATTATTAAGGGTGTTCACGATTAATTTTGCAACCTCAAGCATCCTAATAAGAGCATAATTTTGTATGGTGTCGCAATCGCAAAAACAAAATATACATACATGTTTGCTCCTGCCAGGGGCTATCTGCGACATAGCTGATCGTCTATGAAACAGGAAATTGATATAAACCAGAGCATGGTAGAATAAGTAAGGTGAACTCGTTAGAACAATTGATTTGAACTTTTTTCTTACTTAGGTGTTTCTCTTATGTCAAATTCACATGTACTATTTTGTTTTTGTACTTATTGTTATCCTTTACTGTAGACACACACATGTAGAAAATGTGACAGATTAGGAACACCATACAAAAACAAAATGCGTATTTTTGTTGCCAAAAAAGTTACAACAATTCCTGCTGCGTTTACCTAACGGTGCGGTTACACGGGACAGTTTGAGACAAGATAGTTGAGAATATGTATTAGTTGTCACAAAGAGAAAAATTGTTTGTGTGACGTACACGTCCAGCCAGTTATAAAGACAGTACAGTTTTAAGCAACCGCCGACAGTGTCGTTTCGTTAAATTTCGTGCTCTGATTTTTTGTTTCTTCTCTCTTTTGCCATTGTATTTTGTCTTACTTCTCCAAATTACAATGGAACTGATGTACTCTGCAAATTAGACATGTATTCATGTTTATATGTTTGTATTGTCAAACAATATTTCAATAAAAATTAGCAAAATTTTCAAATACAAATATATTTCGCAATTATATTTCCCAAAACGTCACCGATATGGCCGATGGCTGAACTAGAAGAGGTTGACGCAGTAGGATTTGTTGTAATTGTGTGAACCAACAACAGGCATTTAGTTTTTCTTTCATGACTCTAACAAAAAAGTACAACAACAAAATACACTGAATTTAACAGATGGAGTCATAAGAAAGTAAAATCAGTTGTACTATTGCGCCAACCTTTACTAGTTCAGCCATGATCTGGCCGCTTATGTCAAATCTCTTGCCGAAGTTACTGTCGTTGAAAAATCAGAGACAGTGGCGAGGCAAGCGAGAGAAGTGTAAATGTGGTAGTAAAAATGTGTGAATGTATTGCTACTGTCGGAGCAAAACTGTCCCGTGTAAAAGCCAGGTTAATTATTTTACCATGAAACAGCGTAGATAAGCGAGAGACCTATAAGCAACCAGAAGCAAACAATGCACCAAATTAAGTTTAAATACTGCTCGATTGATACTAATGTTGTTCATGGTAAAATGAGTGAAGTAAACTCGTTAGAACAGCTGATTTCAACATATTTCTTGCGTAGGTGTTACTCTTATGTCAAATTCACATGCATTTTGTTTGTGTACTTTTTTGTTTTCTTTTACAGCAGATACACACATGAAGAAAATTTGACAGATTATGGACACCAAACAAAAACAAAATGCATGTGTTTGTTGTAACAATTCCTAGTGTGTTTACCTTACTTATTTTACCATGATCATGTTTTATGTTGGTTGCATCGAAAGAAAATATGCATTTCCTTTTATTTCTGTCCGTTTTATGTTCAACCAAAGAGAAACATGCAATAGCAACTCGAACTCCGAGGTAGAATGAGAAGATAAACTCAATAGAACAGCTAATTTATAATTTTTCTTGTTGTCCAGTTAGCTGATTCTGTCAGATTATGTCCAACCAAAGAGTAACATGCAATAGCAACTCGAACTCCGTGGTAGAATGAGAAGATAAACTCAGTAGAACAGCTGATTTCAATTGTTTCTTGTTGTCCAGTTGGCTGATTTTGTCAGATGCAAAGAGTTTGTTTTTGTACTTTTTTGTTTAAATTTATTGTTGGTATACATATGAATTGATTTTGATATGAGGCAGGGGGTTTCTCAAAAAGGCTATACAAGTAGAGAAGAAAAAACCGTCGTAATTTGGCAACCCTAGTATAAGAGAACCAAAAAAGTCGACGCGATTCACTCAAACGCATTTCTTACCCGCATCATATCTTGATTATTTCATACTTTCTGTAATTTTATTAAAATATGGCTGAAATTTCTATAGTTAGATACAATAACATCATCAGAAAACTGTTTGTGTATTGAAATATACAACGAAGAGAGTAAAAGAGAGAGCAGAGAAACGACGCGCTCACACGTTTTCTTTGTTGGCATTCCACTCCATGAGTAAATTTTCTTATCTATACCATAGTTGCTTTATGTGTTTCTATGGCACAGATTGTGAGAAGCTCTCCACAACCGCTTCATGGGATGTTATGGGACACAATTTATTTTTATGGCACAGCTGATCGAAAAGGTAGTAGGGAAATGATGTAGCATGAGAGACCAAATAAGACATACATATTACAGACCATGCAGCAAACTAAGTTTAAAAGTGTTTAATTGGTACTAATGACAGCTAAATTATGTTTTATATTGTTTGCATCAAATGAAAATACGCATCCCCTTTTATTCCTGTCCGTATTGGTCCAACTAAAGATTAAATTACAAAAGCAACTCGAACTCAATAAAATGGCCTACTACTCGTCGTCATCAAGAGAACATGAATAGAGGCATAGCGGCTCTTTTCTATTTCTCTATGATCCTCGATGAAATCATAGAGAAGCGATTTGACTCAGTAAATTTACGAAGTTTGGTGTGTTGCATATGGACATTGCATGCTGGGAAGTATTACTTTTTAACCAGATAGAGGCAATGGCCCAACCCAACCAACAAGAAAACAGCACCGGCATTTTTGTGCGTTAAAAGTTTTGTGTAATTACACCTAACAACTAACAATAAAATATAACAAAAAATCGCACCGATCGCACCACGAAGAGTGTGAAACGAAACATCAGATGGCAGCTCTATATGGCATTTCTCTAAGGATGAAATGGCCTACTAAATTCGTCGTCTTCGAGAGAACGTAAAGAGAGGGGTGGAGACCCTTATAAGTTGTTCTATGATGTCACACAACAATTGTAGATTATTTGATTTGTTTGTTGTTGCCAATGTTGCGAAAGTATATTTACAAACAAACTATTTAACGTGTTTTTATTCTATTCTATAAAATGATCTTAAACATTTCTTATATTGTGTAATTCTGGAGGTGGCAGCAATAATAACTATAACTAAAAGGTACAAAATATAATTAATTTTCAAGCAAATATGATAGTTGTTCGTAAAAGTGTACAACACTGACCTTTTCACCAATTTTTGTATGGCGAAAAAACAATTTTCATATGATTAAAATTTGCCATTTAGGTTTCATAAACACTGAAACAAGAATCGCAATTATTGTGAAGCCGTAAAAAATCTTTTCACTTCACAGCATCACAGAAACAGATTAGACCCCCTGATCCACTTACAAATTATGCTTACACACAATAGCGCCATCTACATTACTTTTCATTCACCGACGAAGAACAAAGGGTTTGCCAGAATGTACATGCTACATACACCAAGCTTGTGAACTCCCTAATTGCAAATATTTACATGTTTTCTAAACAATCGTCAATACAACTATATATCATATCTATCGTATTTAAAAATTATCTTTAATTACAAAATATTTATATTCGCCAATTATTTTGCAATTGATTGATCATCCGATCCATTTCAATAATTCGAACAAACTTTTTTGTAATCCTAAACGCTTCCGTTTATTACTCTTCCTAAATACATAACATACTGTTAACTTGCAATAGCGCCATCTACAGTGGTTTACATTCCCCGCCGTTCGCATTATTCTAGAATCATATTGACAACAATTGCAATAAATATGGATTCATTCATATAAATTGCTAATTTTTCAATTAAAATTTCTTTACGTCGTTGTCATATCGTTGTCGTATAAATTATTTAATAAATATATCAACGTCATAAAACTATAAAAGTCTTTCAGAACTGAGTTGCAATTGCAGAAAATAGCGATCTATACAAGTTATCTTTTTATAGTATATTTGTTTTATTACTTATCTCTTTTGTAAATATAGTAATAATAGTTGTAACAGACTATATTTATAAACAAACATTTTGTTTTTTAAATAAATATTAGTCAAATGTGCCGCCAACAACTTTCTTAACATTTATTGTTAGTAGTTTAGATAATTGTTTTTTTATTTACACAGAGAAACTCACAATGATAAATATGAAAGTATATAAAAATAAAAGATTGCAGTGCCTGCTAATTAACCTTGAAAAAATGAACTTACAGATTTCGAGGTACGAGTATAATTAAGATTTGCAGTAGCTTCAATTATACGATATTTTAAATGGGGATTTGTTAAAGTTTTGCTAGAAAAGTAACAAATCTAACGTTATTAAAAAATCGAACGATTAACTATCCCACCTAATCGCAAGATCTGTCAAAGTATATAATGAGAATGACACTAGATCATGGTAGAAGCACTAGCCCAGCTGATTTTAATTTTCTGGAGTGAGTATGACTAAATTTTTCTCTTATGTCAAAGTTTGTTTACATTTGTTTGTCTGCAACCCTCGTTCGCGTACAACTGCAGTTTTTGAAATGTTTGCTCTGTAAAACTCACATAGAAACGCTTTAATTTTCACACTTAAACACTTTCAAAAAACAAATAAAACACAATAATTTTCTAAATGGCACTTTTCCAATTTTGTTTACATTTTCATCATTTTTCTATCAGCTGACTTGGCACAATCCAGACACTGAGCAAAAACAAAATCGTACTGTTTGCTTCTAATATCTGATGTTCTAATATTTTCTATCTAAAATTTTGATATAATAATCAATTTCAAACTTCATAGTTAATCAGCTGTGGCGTGGATACACCCTGCTGCATTCTACAGAATTAAAACTAGCCGTATTTCGACAGGCACTACCGTAATCAGGGCAACTAACTTTCAAAGTACCCGTAATAATAGTTATTTGTATAATAACGCGTTTACACCGCCGTTTATCGCGGCCAGTTTAGCGATAACCTTGTTCACTAATCTTTGCCGTTTACACCACCCAATTTGAAATTAAATTTACAATTTTGGTGGCAACTCCGTGCTTAGACAAACTCCGCGTCGAGACAAAATTATCGAAGACGGCGGCACAACAGAAACATTAAGTTGGCGGCTTTTGGTTTTGCTAGTATTGTAAAAATTTGGGATGTTTTTGAATTAAAAATGTATCAGTGGGTCAAATCGGGCTACTCCATAAAATCGGCTCACAGGTTAAACCAAGAAGAGCCATCTACATATATCGGCGGCGGCGAATCTTCAAAAAAATTTGGTAGCGGCGATGCGTCGGAAAATTTTCGATCGGCTTCCGTCTGTCAAACAGTTGATTTTTTGTGTATGTTTTTATTGTAGTTGAATTTTTTAGTAACCAACAGCCATCGGTGGTGCAATGGTTAGTGTGCGCGGCTCTTGTACATGAGATCCTGGGTTCGAACCCGGCACTGACCACCTTCAAATTTTCTTTCGGCGGCGGTCACCTCGCATAGTGACGGCGACACTATCGAGTATCTAGCCATGAAAAAGCTTCTCAAATTACCGTTCGGAATCGGTGTAAAACTGTAGGTCCCAATCAGTGAGTGAAAACTGGAAAGCGCACAGCTCAGTGATTGTGAGAAGTTCTCCCCAGTCCCTTCATGGGATGTAATGGGAAACCATTTACATATTTATTTATTTTTTTTAAAATTCTTCGAGTAATTTTCTGGGTTAGTGTAGGTTCATGGAATTAACCTTCGAAATGCGTTAATCTTGTTTGGTGTAAATGCCGTATAGAGTCGTTTACAGTCTTATTAAAATATTCTACAGTATTGTGTGATCTATCTTGAACAAAAAACCCTTATTAATTATCCCAGTCTGGCCTAAACAAGACAACAACAAAAGAAATTATCGCAAAACAATTAGGGTGTTCACCTTGATTGTAAACCTTGTAAATATTACAACCCTTGCATTTTTGCTTCGATTTGATACATCCCAACAAAAAATTGTATAGATCTACCTTTTTCTACGATTTATCTCATTCACAAGACTAAAATACAATATATCTCTCTCTCATTCAGAAATCTGAAATCATCAGTAAATGGTTTGTTTGGTCAAATTTGCCTCACTAGAAAACAATTAAAATAAAAGAAAAAAATTAAATAAACAAAAAGCTTAGGAGGGGCATAAACTTATCAAATAAGAAATGGTTGGATAATGAACTAAATACAATTAGCATATCATGATGTTATTCATATCTGGTTCGATAAGTAACCGCTGTTTGCGGTGATCTGCATCGGTGTAATTTCTTTGTTTATTCCATCAGCTGTTTGTTTTTTAAATTTGCCAATGTAGAGATTTTATTCACGATAGTGAGATTTCTTACCGAGGAAATATGCAACATTTATAAAGTATAGATATTACTATAGTATTTAGCATGAAATCGTGCAAACATGTATATTAGAGGTTTCACTTTTGATAGCATGTTACTCAAGGGTATCGGATCTGGGTCTAAACTTGAGAGAATGAATAAATTTACCTTAAACACCTTTGTTGAGAAAATTTGTCAGTCGACACGAAAACGTTTCGGATATTAAAACTCTTAGTATTACACTTGCATGGTAGAAACGTCTTGTTCTTTAAATTGATCAGTGAACTTGGGCCTTTACGTAAATGCTTCCGCTGATGCAGATGCTTGTTTGCTGCTCATTTTGTTTGCAATTGTCACCCCAAGCACTTGCAAAGTTTTCAGATGTTGCATTTACGAACGTGCTGCTTCAGTGATGAATTTCCGAACAGGTCTTTTGATATACTTTTGATACCAGTATTTCTGTCGTTCTAAACAAACTTGAGCACCATGCAATAATTGTGATATATATTTTAATTTTAAATATATTTATGAAATTACAAGATTCTGTTGTTGGTAATAGAATAAGAAGTCTTAATTTCAACCAAAAAGTTGTTGTTTACAAGTCTGTAATCTGATTTAAATTTATGAAACGATATTGAAGGTAAAATTTTAGTTACATTAGTTTAGTGCTAACAACTTTTTTACCACGACTGTTAGGATCAAACAGCTGATCTTTGTAATTAAATAATTTGTGTAATAATCGCTGAAAATCAATGAAATAGACTGGTCATTTAGATAGACAACACTTGGGACATGCCCACAGTCAGTGGAAATATCGTAAAAATACAAATCAGCTGTTTTTCTAATGAAATCTCGAAATAAGAGATTTTTTTTTGCAGTGTATTAAACTATTGTATAGAGAAGAAAATTTACTCATGGAATGGAATGCCAACAAAGAAACCGAGTGAAGCGTGTCGTTTCTCTGCTCGCTCTCTTACTCCCTTCGTGGAATATTTCAATACAAGAGCAGTTTTCTGATGATGTTATTATATCTAACTATAGAAATTCCAACCATATTTAAATAAAATTTCATAAAGTATGTAAAAAGTATGAAATAATCAAGTTATGATGGGGGAACGAAATGCGTTTGAGTAAATCGCGTCGACTTTTTTGGTTCTCTTCTACTAGGGTTTCCAAATTGCGGGGTTTTTCTCTTCTCTACTTGTACATACTTTTTGTTAAAAACTTGTAATACGAGTATAACGATATCAGGTATTAAAAGTTGAGTTTACCCTGCATATATCATAAAATCGTAGCAAAAATTTATTTACTTTATATATGTATTTGGAAATAATAAAATAATACGATGCCTAGGAATAGGAAAACTTATCGTCAGCACCCTATTTAATGAAATGTAGGCCAAACAATTTTTTACATATCCCGCTTTATCTATCGCGCCAGCTGAAATTCTATTTATAATAATCTTATCATTCTAACCAATTTCGACAGAACAATAATCCACATGGAAAAAATAGAATATATAAATAATTCAACTTAAACGATCAACGACCTACTGACCACACCACCTACTGCAGTGAAAGAAGACTTTGCCACCTACATTTATAGCTAAACAATAACCTGATATTTTAAAATAATAGTTTTGTTATTCGTGATAGGAGATGGACAAACATATATAACGAGAACGTTTTTATGAATACACTAGTATAGACAGGCCTCCTTAATGTATTGTTTGCCAAAAAAGTGTTTTCAACTTCTAGACAAATGTTTTCGGTTGTCCGATATATACTATATATGTATATTACTATACTATACATATACACTACATATGTTACTAATAATTTACTAGAAGATAATCACACGAATTTATGTTACCAGGAGATAAATTCTATCAAAAATAATAACGAAAACAAAAGTTGAAGGTCATTCAGAGGGACGAAAAATTAAAACAACTAGATGGGAACTGCTAATATTTTCGATAGCGAAATGCTCGTCCGCGATTAGCACGGGTGTTGAGTTAAATCAAATCAAAATCAAATCAAATATACTGTGCAAACGATGACAAATATACAGTACAAACACAGACATCATAATTATCGATAATATAAAATAAAAATAAATATTTTCCCATAACATCCCTTGAAGGGACTGGGGAGAGCTTTCTAGTTTTTACACTCACTGATTGGGACCTACAGTTTTACTTTCAGAAGCTTTTTCATGGCTAAGTACTCGATTGTGTCGCCAGCACTAACCGAGGTGACCGTCGTCGAAAGAAACGTAAGTTGGTCAGAGCAGGGATCGAACCCACGTTCTCATGCACAAGAGCCGCGCACACTAACCATTGCACCACCGACGGCCACTATAACATAATGGGAAATGCGTATTTTCGTTCGATGCCAACAACATAAAACATAATTTAGCTGTCATTAGTATCAATCAAACACTATTTTAACTTAGTTTGCTGCATGATTTATAATCTCTATGTCTTCTTTGGTTTTTCATTTTATATCATATCCCTAGTAACTTTTCGATCAACTGTGGCATGGATCCAGAGGTTTCTATGTATTGCTATGTATGTGCACAGCTGATCGAAAATGGTAGTTAGCAATAATACAGGTATCTTTTTAAACAATTTTATATTTTGAAACTAATAGAATTGTTCTGTTCGAAATATTGACTATCAATCAGTAACATACCAAGGGGTATGGATGAGATAGCTAATCAAGTTATTACTTGGAGAACAAATAGCAAAGATGCTTTCAAAGAAGAAACGGTGATAGGTGACTGGGTTGTGTGGTGTGATTTTCATACTTTTGCTGCCGCGTGTCAGGCCAAAAGTACAAAACACATCGCGCGACTTTTTTAACAAGTTTTTTTAAATAAAACAAAACCGGTTTTAGATACCAATGAAATTCTTTATTCCTGTGAAAGTACGTTCGATGCCATTATGTATGGAACTCGATTTCTTTTGCATGGCCACCACGGGCACGCTTGCAGAAGTCCAGACACTGAACCCAATTTTCGACGGTTTTCAAGCATAAATCGGCCGATACTGCTGCAATTTCACGTTCGATATTCGTACGAAGTTCATCAATCGTCGCTGGCTTGTTGGCATAGACCATAGACTTGACGTAGCCCCACAGGAAATAATCTAACGGCGTCAAATCGCACGACCGAGGCGGCCAATCGACTGGGCCATTACGTGAGATAACACGTTCACCAAACTTGGTTTCCAATAAATTGATTGTGGCATTCGCTGTGTGGCTTGTGGCGACGTCCTGTTGGAACCACATGTACTCCAAGTCCATATTATCCAATTGGGCCAAAAATATTCGGTTATCATTGAACGGTAGCGATTCGCATTCACAGTAATGTGCCGGTCTTGATCATCATGGAAGAAGTACGGCCCAATGACGCCGCCGGCCCATAAACCGCACCAAACCGTAATTTTTTCGGGATGCACTGATGACTCACGGATTACGTGTGGATTGCTGTCTGACCAATAACGCATATTTTGCTTATTGACGAATCCATTCAGCCAGAAATGAGCCTCATCGCTGAAGACCATAAATTGGACGTAGCGTTCTTAAAGTTGAGGCCACTGACTCCAAATTTCGGTAGTAAATTTTAATAATTTCGACTCGTTGTTGGCTCGTATATCTATCCATGATGAAATGGCAAACCTTACTGAAAAGAAATGTCAAAAGAGCGGGAAAAAATATGGAGTCGTTTGCTGTCCCTGCCGATTTACTTTTGTAGCGTCTCTGTTGAAAACCCCTTTACAAGTCGAGAAGAAAAACCCGGCGCAATTTAGCAACCCTAGTAGAAGAGGACCAAAAAAAAGTCGACGCGATTCACTCAAACGCATTTCTTTCCCACGTCATAACTTGATTATTTCATACTTTTTACAGACTTTATGCAGTTTTATTTAAATATGGTTGGAATTTCTATAGTTAGATACAATAACATCATCAGAAAACTGCTCGTGTATTGAAATATTTAACGAAGAGAATGAGCAGAGAAACGACGCGCTTCACACGTTTTCTTTGTTGGCATTTCACTTCATGAGTAAATTTTCTTCTCTATACCATAGTTGCTTTATATTTTTAAAATTATTTTTTTATTTTTTTTGTTCGATAACTGAGTTATCGATAGCTAAGCGAGTTAACGAAAATTGTCATATAATTTGTTTCGTTAATTTTTCATGATATTATAGAAAAATGCTGCCAGATAAGTGCATGTAGGCGGTTTTTAATACAGAGTAACCCCCATATATCGGAACTTTCGAGGCCCATAACTCCTAAAATAGTGATTTCCCGAAACATGTGTGTATAATATTTTATGCCTAAAACCGTGTGGTTTACCCTCCCTCACAAAAATTTTATTGATCCGTCGTTCCGACTTATACCAGGGTTGTTCCCAAAATGTAATGAAGTGTTAGAGAAAAATTATTTGTGTAGATTCCAATTAACATGAAAATTATTAAAATTAAATATTGCTCTCATTCACTATATGTTTTCCATGTATTCCACGGTCTTCGATAGTACATAAAACAGCTGTGGCAAACTCTTGTTAGGTTACTCGGTGATCTTACGAGTACCTCCGCGGACCAAAATGAATCGCTTTACGCTTGAACAACGTTGGGAAATATTGCTAACTTATTTCCAAAGTGAGTGAAATCGAATTTCGCCGAAAAATCATCTTATCAGAAGAGGCGCATTTCGGCGGTTATGCCAACAAACAAAATTGCCGCATTGCGGATCGGAAAACCCGCACTCCATTGTCAAGAAGCCAATGTATCCACAGAGTGTGACAGTTTAGTGTGCATTTTGGAGCCCATAGGCCCATTTTCTTTCGAAAGTACTGATGGAAACTCCATTTCAGTCAACGGAAGAGTGCTACAAAGCCATGATTACGGACATTATATGGGCTGATATGCAAGATATGAACTTGGATAATCTTTGGGTTCAAAAGGATGGCCCACCATGTCTCACAGCTCATCAAACAATCGATCTTTTGTGCACCGTCTTTTGTGCACCGTCTTGGCGATATCAATTGGCTGCATCGGGGATGCGATTTGACCCCGTTAGACTTTTTATTTTGGGGTACCGTAACAGCCAAATGAATGAAATCGTGTTCCATAAATAATGCAATATTTGCTATTTCTAAAAATACCATAATTTATCAAATGTTTTAGTTAATTTTATTTAATTTGTAAAGAGATACTTGTAGTTGGACCACCCTTTGTATATAGCGATAAATTGAAAAAAAGCGAGCGAAATTATGTTTTCAATTTTATTTAATTTGTAAAAAGATTATGTTTGATCACAGCTGCATCGAAAGAAAATTTGGTTTCTTTAATTTCTCCTTGTTGTATGTCAAACTTCTAACAGCAACTCAAACTCCATCAAATCAGTGACCGCAAGAGAAAGTAAAACATCTTATTTATTACTCTATGCTTAAAGATTTTAAGCACTTAACGTTTTTAAGCCAATTAATAGCTGATTTTTGTATTCAAAAACATGTGTTTGATTGAATGAAATCTCAAAGTTTGAGATTTTGATTGCAATCCGAACATGGCTTTATATGATAAGGCCGGGAATATGTGAACTTCTCTTAAGTTAAACAATTTGATATTCTCAAGTGACGGCAGGCGGAGTCACAGCGCAAATCGTAACGTACTCGTACCTAACCTATTTTAAAATGTTAATGCATTGTATAACATTTCACTAGATAAATTGTTTTAAAACGCAATTCTCAGTTAGAAAAAACGATCAAATACTCGTATAGCAGGTGCATTTTATTGCATTTGCACAGATTTGGATTGCACAGACAGCTGATAGAAAATATGACAGAATTAAAAAAATGTTAAAAGCGAACTGTAAATATGTTGTAGAATGTCATTGTAATAAATAAAACCCAACGATTTTGTTTAATTTATTTTAACGAATTGAAGAAAGAAAAGTATTAATAAAAAAGAATAATATTTATTTAGTAAGTGCGTTAAACAACAGACATCCTAAAGTCTCGTGAGAATATAAAACAAATAAATTGATTTGAAAACAACTTAGGACACATTGAGACTTTTCATAGATTCTGAGAATTTCAAACAGCCATTGTTGTCTATGAAAACGCATCTTTAGAAAGTTAAATGGAAAAAAATTTAAAACAATACTAATATTGATTTTCCAGTCACAAGTGTTTCTACAATCATTAATGAATTTTGTTTATAATTTAATTGATCATTCATTCATTTGTTACTTAATAGAGTATGAAATTCAAATTCATTTTTTGCTGATAACACAAATCGATGACTTTTGTGTCTATTGCCTTACGTCTTTTATTTAAGTATAGATAGAAATTCTTTGCACTTTTGATTTATTGAAAATTCACATGTTCGAAGGTGTGCCGTGCCGGCCTGTTGCTCCCACATCTAGAGATCAGCGTGTGGGTATATTGATGAAGACAGTTTGTACTGATTAGAATTTGTATAAACAAATATTGAAAGACTAGAAAAAAATGGGATCGATGACTGTAACTATTACGCAAAAAAAATCATTGTAAATATTTCGAAATTCTTTGCAAATACTTATGTATTTACATACAGTATTGCGCAAAACCTAAGCAATTTTTGTAGCAATTTTTTAAAATAAAAAATATTTTAAAAAGATATCAATTTAAAAAAAAAATAAATGACAGTATCTGGGGTCGAAGTTTTAAAAAATCGATAACTTTTTTACCATTTTATTCGACACATACCGGTTTTTCGGTTTACGCAAAGTACTTTTTAAGTACTTTTTGGAGTACTTTTAGTAATTTTTCTGAGTCGTCGGGCTTAAGGATTTTCTCCACTGGGGTACATCCAAGACCGCTTTCGAGGCTTGTGGGTAATAAAGTTTTCAGGGGCTTTCGACCATGCTTAGGGATTTCCGTTTCTTTATATCTCCAGTTTTAATAAAAATTCATTTAATTTTCTAGTGATTCAGGAAGTTCCGGACAAATTTCTCCGGCCTATTCCTTGGCTCATTTCATGAAGAAAAGTCCACTAGGACCATGTCCGAAAATGCAAGGGTGCGAAATGGCAGCGGGTTCAAAATTTTCGGATTGGCGGTCGGAGGGTAGTAGGTTAAAGTTGCTAACTTCTGAGCCAATGGTCGGATTTGGAAACTTTTAAAAACCGGACAAAAATCTCTTGTACTTTTCGCGTTCGTAGACACTTGTTGAATGACAAAATTCTATCAATGAATACCTATAAATACTACTTACTTTTTTAGGCACTGATGAATGGACTGGAAAATGGACTGGAAAATAAAATCTTAAACGTGTTAATTTACAAAAATAAATAAATGTGTGCTGTTATTTCGCTTCCAAAAACAAAAACAAACATTTTTGCATTTCAGTAAAATGGTCATAACTTTGGAACCGTAAGACCTCTGCGCTTTGTTTAGGTCATTTTGGAAAGGTAAGAGGTATGGCTATCTTTCAACATAAGTTACCTGTTGAAAGCTCTGTATCTCGACGATTTGAATTTTTTCTACTTTTTTGATTCTGAAAGGCCTCTTAAAGACCTTTCCAACAACCCGAAAAATCCGACCACTGGCTCAGAAGTTAGCAACTTTACCCTACTACCCTCCGACCGCCAATCCGAAAATTTTGAACCCGCTGCCATTTCGCACTCTTGCATTTTCGGACATGGTCCTACTGGACTTTTCTTCATGAAATGAGCCAAGGAATACGCTGGAGAAATTTGTCCGGAACTTCCTGAATCACCCTGTATATCAGACTCCGATATCTCAATCACTGAGCGAATATTATCGAGAAATTTTATTTAATTTTTTTTATTTCAAAGTATGCTACCGAAAAACATTATCGGATCTAGGGGCTTCGGATATCGTCGGATTATCGAGAAATTTTGTTTAATTTGACGGTCTTATTTTAAAGTGTGCTACCGAAAAACATCGTGGGACTTCGGATATCGTACTGCCAAACAGTTGATTTTTTGTGTTTTTATTATGGTTGAATTTTTTGGTAGTTAGCAGTGTTGCATTAAATAGTACACCAGTTTAAAATGAGGTTAAAACCTAAACTTCAGTTTTTACAGATTAATCTTCAGGGTTAGCGTGGGTGAACGGAGTTAACCTTCGAAATATGCTAATCTTGGTCCGTGTAAATGCCGTATTAGTGAATTGCATACATTTTTTCTTTTGCTTACTGAAATAAAATGGAAGAATTTTTGTTTACACTATATGATTTCTAATTCTAAAAATAAATGGCCTTATTCATAAAAAGTTATGAGAGGTTTGAGAGATGATTTATCATATAAAAAATACTAAATCCCACAACTTTTTATGAATCTATCTAAAACTCTACATGACAGGTCGCCACATCATTGAATAAAGGCGCGCATTACTTTATCAACTCCAGATTTGCAACATTTGCTCCTTTAAACTGTTCATTTAAAGCTAAATACTAAGTATAGATTTTCATAAACCAACGAAATGACATCTGCCACTCTCAAATTAATCGACGATTTCGCAATTTTCCCAACGAAACAAATAAAAAGTCATGAATTAACCCTTTAGGATATTTTTAAAGAAACAAAAAAATACCAGCTAAACATGAATGAAAAATTATGCTGATTGATAATTTTTAACACTGAATTTGAAACGGCAATAATTTTTATACTAACCCTTCTTGGCAGGAATATGTTTACAAATATTGTAAACACCATTCAAGCGAATTTGGCAATTTCCACTCAAAAAAGTGTCGAAAAAAAAACTTTGGCCACAACAGCGTGAGAGAGTTTGTTGGAGGTTTATTGAACTTACATGGAACTTCTTAATAAATAAAAGATTTTTTTGAATTTATGCCCAATTCAAAGGTCAATGTCCTGGTTTAATATAAATATGTACGTATTAATTTACTTGTTAGTGAAAAGTCCATAATACATTGAACTAAACCATCAGTAAAAACAATAGGTGGCGGGAGGTTCTCGAAGTCTTTCATTTGAATTGCGTTTTTAAAATTTCAATACTCAACTCCGTTCACATATAGGCATTTCCGGATATCTGTTGAATTGCAGTTTTAAGTATTTTGTTACACTTATTTAAGGGGTATTAAATTGAACATATGTATGTTACAGTTTAAACACCTTATGAAGTGTTTTATTACGAAAGGAGTTTGGGGTCTTTGTAATTTTACGTCAATTCCAGGAATTATATATCTGTATTGGACTTAATTGTTCTTTACTGTTTTGTGCTAAATAATCATAAATTGTTTAGCATATTGCAGCAAGTTAAATTGCCGCTAAAGCAAGACTTGATATTGGTACGTTTTATTAATCACGTATTGTATTTTAAAATGACGAAGTTACTATACACGTATCAGTTACTATAAATCGTAATGCAATCGATATTGTTGTATTATCATATTTTAAGCATTATTAGTTCTGTCGATAACCGGTAACCGGGTCTATACTTCAAAACATAAATGCAACGCTGAAGTATTAAAGAACTTCTAACGATAATTAACTTCGGTTATAGTGCATTTGCACTTCGAACAGCATTAGCGTTTAACACCGTAAAATCTGAAAACCTTAACTTTTATTTTTAAACTCATTTTAAACTGGTGTACTATTTATGCAACACTGTTATCTACCTAAAAAAAATGCAACCATAACAAAAAAAATCAAATCCAAAATTGTTACAAAACTGACAAAACCAAGAGCCGAAATTTAATTTTTGTGACGAAGTCTTCGCAAATTTGGTATCGGCACGGTGTTGGTCTAAAGTGACCTAAGCGCAAAGTTGCCACCTGAAATGCCAATTTAATTTCAAATTGGGTGGTATAAACGGCAAAAACATTACACCCATTTATAGTGCTGCAAAGTTTTAAGTATGGCAACTCCCACACTTAACATTTCGACATTGAGCTGTGTTTATACGATACAACGTGGTATAATTCTTATGCGAAGTTTACATGGGTGTTATCCGAGGGAAGTTATTTGATCGGGCAGACAAGATCTTGCAATAATTGAGGAAAGTGTTGGCTTTTCGAGATTGCAACCACCTGTTTATGTAAATGAAATGGTAGAAGATAATCGCATTAGAACAGCTGATTTAACTTTTTTGAATTCCGTCGGTTAAATTCAAATGTTTCGTTTTTGTACTTTATTGTTTACATTGTTGTTGGTATACATATGTATGTATGTATGTTGAATTTGACATGAGGAGTGATCAAGCAAACACAATATGCCTGTTGTTGTTGGCCACGATACCGGCAACAACTACCATCTTTGGCGTGGCCTTAAGAACTTTCTTCTCTGGGACTTTTTTGTATAGGATTTATTTAGAGTAAAAATATCTTATCGATTCTCCAAATTCAAGCTTCTGATAACTTTACATCTAAGCGATTTATTGATAATTTTATTTAATTTGTCCGTATTTTTTGGCTTTCTTTATTCCATCTTTCAATAATTAAATAACTAACGAAGTTATAAAAAGTTTTTCTTCACTCTTCCGTTTATTTTTTAGTATTCCAGAAACACATTTTTATTCACATTCTATTAATGTTATAGAATTTTTCAAACCTAAACATCCTTAGTCTCGAAAACTAAGCAGAGATGATATCGAAAAATTATATTTATTTAATTATCCAATGTGAACGTGTCTTAACTAAAATGTTTTACTCACCCCACAGGGCAAAATATTCTTTTGTACACTTTTTTTCCTTTTCAGCTTATACATTTTCTATAATTTTTTTTAGCTGAAATGGAAAACAATTTAGACTTTTTTGCAGGAGCAGGAGTAAGAAATTTGCAGCTATGATGTCGAACAGCTGTTTCAGAGAACCCCCATTGTTCAAATTTGTTCAGATTGCGGTGGAACTGAAGCACTCTTATTACTCTATGGCACGAGTGTTTCAGTTCTACCACATTCTGGTCTAAAGTTGTAGGGCTTATTTAAGTTTTTATTTAGTTTGAAGTAATGTCAGAATTTTAAGTTATTATGAATAGAATAAATGGTAATCGTCGAGCATATCAACTCAATAATAGCACATATCGCTGTTTTAAAAAGCATAAATTACAATAAAATACAATGTAAATTAATGTTTTCGAATTTGCCTATCGGTCAGTCTCCTTCACATTGTATGGCCGTCGGTGGTATAATGGCAGTGTGCGTGGCTCTTGTATATGAGATCGTGGTTTCGATCCCTGCTGACCAGCTTATAATTCTTTCGACGGCGGTCACCTCGCTTAGTCATGGCGACACCAATGATTATTTAGCAATGAAAAATCTGATCAAAATACTCTTCGGAACCGGTGAAAAACTATACGTGCCAAACAGTGAGTGTAAAACTAGAAAGTGGACAGCTCACTGGTTGTGAGAAGCAATCCCCAATTCCTTCATGGGATGTAATGGGTAACCATTTTTTTTACTTGCCTTAGATACTTTTTTAGTTCCCTTTTTATTGATTTTATTCATTTATGTAGTTAAAAATATGTATGTGTGTACATTATAAGCCTTTCGGGCAACCCTATCAAATTGTAATACAATTCATTACAATGCAAAAAAAATAATTAATCATTACAATGCAAAAAAAATAATTGTTTTTTAAAATTTTAACAAATTTGAAGTTGATTGTTATTATCAGTTCAACTAACAGAGGTTTGATAACAACTAATTCCCTGAATTGCCATTATTACACTACAACATTTCTGAATTGCCCACTATTCTATTCAAATCAGCAAAGTGCATTCTGAAATTCTCTTACATTAACAAGATTGAGAATATATAGTAGTTAAATAAGTTTGTATCACGTAGGCGTCCAGGGAATTATAAAGGGAATACACTTTTACGCAACCACCGTTAGTGTTGTTTCGCGTGAATTCAATAGCATGTACCAAAATATTCAAATTAAAATACATTTTTCCAAATTGTGCGGTCTTTGCCGATTATGTTTCGTTTTTTTTTCTTTTCACAAATTAC
Organism: Phaonia tiefii; assembly: GCA_963931995.1. Taxonomy (NCBI): domain Eukaryota; kingdom Metazoa; phylum Arthropoda; class Insecta; order Diptera; family Muscidae; genus Phaonia; species Phaonia tiefii. The sequence goes on from OZ008370.1 coordinate 24,116,309, forward strand.
AACAAAACTTCACCGAATTGGCCGCTTACATCAAGTCATTTGACGAATTTACTGTCTTTGAAAAAAACAGAGAAAACTGTGCTCATAAAAACTCAACAATGCGATGATATAGCAACTCACCTCAGAAGGCACTGGCAGCATTGCCAGACAACACGTCATGGTAGAATAACCAAGGTAGATTCAGTAGGTGTTGTTATAATTGTTGGCAATAACAACAGCCATTTTGTTTCGTATTTCTTTTCTGTCAAATTTAATACTACAATAAAAGTAAACAAGTTAAAAAACAAAATACATGTGAATTTTATGCAAGAGAAACACAGAAGCAATATAAAAGTTCAAATCCATTGTTCTAATGAGATTGCCTTCCTTATTCTACCATGAGCACGACGAAAATTGAACATGGAGAAAAAATATTGCTGCTCATGTTTGAAATATTACGGGTTGTGTTACAAGAACAGCTGACTTGATATTTTTCCCGGCACTGGCACAGGCCAACTGCCAAATTCATATGTATTTTGTTTCATGTACATTGCCATTTACTTTATTCTACCATTACACCATGTTTCTGATCTTGTTGGAATAATTGACTTTCAGAGCTGATACTTAGGGATCTTTAAGCGATACTACTTCATACCATAGAGCAAATAATAGATTCATTTATTATAGATTTGTTATCCGTCTCATCTGACGTTTCACTTTGAGCTTCTTGCATGAGGAAAAGAACTTCTGTCCATTTTTATTTTTGTACATTCACGATGTTCATATATTTACATATCGCTTATTTGCCGGAATGTTGTATTAACTCAAAAAACATAGTTTCGAGTAAATCGACTTTGAAAGTTTTATTTTGTATATGAATGTACACAAAATGCTAACTTCCAAATGCTCTCCTAACGAATTTAACACAGATTTAGATATAGGAATTAATCCATCTGAAAGAACTCGGTCTGGAGAATATTTTATAGTACTTAGTCCAAAAATGAAGAATTTTGAGTTAATACAACATTCCGGCAAATGAGCGATATCTTAAACATTCACAGTAACAATTCCAACTGTGTTTATAAAATCTCAGCGACAGAATTCTTTCTTGTCGTTAAAACTCGCAACTTCCACAAGTTCGCTTCCCTTCAGTCAATAAACCGATGAGCGAGTTGACAAATCTATATATAATTTAATCTATTGAGCAAATTAGAATAGAGAACAACTTTCACTATTCGATGTAGGTTTGTGCAAATAAGAGAAATTTGACGAAAAATTTTCATTTCGTTTTCCTGTAAAACTGTGAAATTTAAATGTACTATTTTACCACTTACACAAATGGCTGAACAAGTTACCTAAGTTTAGTATGAAATGAACCTGGAAAAACAATTTAAAATCGGTCATGAAAGCAACAACTAAAAATAAATGATTATACCGCAGTTTTTTTACAAATTAACTACGTACATATTTGTTTAACTACGCAATTATTGTATTTTATCGCTGTAGGGCCGTTTGCAACCGTCGTATTTTATCTGTATTCTCGTCTCTCAAACATCAGCCTCCAAATGTTTTACGTAATCCTTAGGGGTTTTGTTTTTATTTATATGGAAATTTAAATTGATTGCTAGCTCTTGGAAACAAAGCGAGCGATAGACAACGGCCACATACAATTTTGAATTTTTTTAAATACAGTTTTTATACTTTTAATTATATCATTTTGCGCATACGTCATAATATTATTGTCAAATAATTTACGTCAATTTATATTGGTAGTTAAATATTCCTTAGGCTTAATTTAATGTTTTACATGCGACAAGTAAAAAAAAAACTTTTTTCCCATTACACCCCATAAAGGGATTGGAGAGGGTTGCTCGAATAAGTAATTTCGAATGTTTTTGCGTTGAGAAGACTCTCTAGTCTAGACAGTTACATATTTAAATTGAATGAACATTTTAACGGATTGAAAATGAATTTATAGTTGAAATGCAACCACATCAGTTTAAGCTAATTCCTATTTATCCTAAGCTTAAACGATAAAGAAATGAATTTGTATCTGTTTCGATGCATTTACATCCCCCTAAGACTCAATGAACTTTCATTTTTTGCATTCTTTTTTATTTTTTTCACTAACAATTTCTTTTATTAAAGAAATACACATGTATCGTCTTCTACAGTCAAGGTCATTTTCATATACTTATACATGTATAGTTCCCATTTGGCTGCCGTGTTCTACGGGTCTGCTACAATATTTATGAAACTAAGAAACTGTTTCAAATTCAGCATGTCTAATTTTCAATCATGGTGTTTGCCAAAAAAAAATCAAATGATACGTCGTGTTAAAATTTGTATGTATTATTTGATTTTCGTTGACATATGTACATGAGGAATATTTGTCAGTTTCGTTTCTATACAAAAAAAAAGTAAATTTAATAATTGATGGCCACAAAATTTTGCATATTAACAGCACATTAAGCAAGTAAATATCTCACAAAAATCGAACCACAGACTTGACATTCAAGAGTATAAGTTCAGTCGGATGAAATCGAACAAACTATTACCAACAGTTTTTGTATTGAGTATCAAGAATAGCGGTAGAATGGCATTAATTGTCAACCATAAATTCAATATACTTTATTCAAATTTCAACCACCGATAACTAGTCATCGATTTTTCTCGATTTCAATAGACGTTATCTAGCGCTATAAACAACGAAGAGAAATTCTATATACTTTAATAATTTGATATTTGGGAAATTGAATCCTAATACATTTTCAGGATTTCTTAAAATAATTGCTAACTGTACCCAAAAACTTCCGTTTCATTCGTCAAAATATGTTGCCACTAGTGTATTCAAAACCGAATACTGTTACCCGAATTCCGGTCGGTTAACCGTATGTCGGTTTTCTAAAAATTACAATTTTCGAAGAACCGGTTTCACAGGTTATTTCAAGTTGATTAAACGTTTTTTTTCGGTTTTTACACAACTGATATAACACTGCAGAATTACACATCTAAAGCCTTTTTCGTAGGTCATTATGATTACTGGCCCCATCAGACAGATACAAAAGACTTTGCGAACGAATTATTTCGCCGATAATTTGCTGAAATTGGTTGTCCAATGGCATTAGGTGTCATATCTGCCAACTCCGATTTAGATCTAAGTTCTGGATCTAATGACAACACATGTGGTATGTTAGCTGAAATGCATAAAAACAGTATTCACACTCAAAAAAATAGTATTCACACTCAAAAAAGAATACAAAACGTCCTAAGGGATTTTTGCTCAACGAGATAGGTTGAATAAAATAAATAAATAAATAAGGGGTGGGACATGTAAAATTTGGGACTTGAACCTCCCGGCATTTCGAAGCAGATGACCCATTTTAAATCTATGAAGTGACAGATTATTTGTTAAAGGTTAGACATTTGCAAAATGGGTCACTTTACGCACTAAAATATATTAAGAAATATTAAAATCTTTCTTCCAAAGTTCTGAGTCTTCAACTCAAATTGTCAGAAATCTATGAAATAAATTCGACTGCAATAGAGTGCAATCAACGCATCAACAAAACTACTCGTGTACGTGCTCGTCCCGTGCGTTCAGTGGATATTATTGCCGCTTCCGCCACCGTTCCAAGAACTGAAAATTTGTCGCACTTCTTTTCGCAAAATATTAAGCGTTTTACGGAAAAATCATGTTTCCCAATGAAGCTCATTTTCACCTCAGGGATTATGTTACCAAACAAAATTGTCGCATTTGGGGCTCGGACTATCCGCAAGTCGTCGAGGTGAAACCGACGCATCCACGAGTGACTGTTGGGTGCGGCCCAATTTTCTTCGAAAATGCGCAAGGGCCGCCATAACCGATTTTTTATTCCCAAAAGTTGAAACTGTGTACGTAAACCGCATAATCAGTCGAAACCTGGACGTCCAATGGCGATTTTATTCCCAAAAGTTGAAACTGTGTTTTTGTACTCTTTTGCATTCTTGTGTTGTTGGTATGTATTTGTGTAGAGTTTGACAGATGAAGCGAATAGAACAAAAACAAAATGCCTGTTGTTGCTGCCTACAACAAAAACAACACGCGCTGCTATTACCATGAAGATATTATTGTACCATGCATCCATGTGTACATTCATATTGCGATTTCTATTTACATACTTGCTAAGTTATCATTTCACTTTAATGTCATGCACTTCACACTTAATTTTTTGATCAAATACTAAAAGAACTGTTACGTAAAATGTTAATCTCCCAGGTAAATATTTGTTTTAACATTTACTTTATAAGACCCCATAAAAGTCAGCTGTTTGTTTGGTATTGACTTAAAAAACTGTGTGGTATTTTTAATCCTATTCTGTAATAATTATTTCGCTGTTGTTCTATTTATCACCTAAACACAAAAAAAACTACTACTTAAGAGTTTTTCGTAATCACATGCACTTTACATGCGATGAACATTGATGAAATGAATGATTTTCGTGGAATTCTGTGTTAATGTTATACATAACGAAGTTATTAATTGGTCTTAAAAAAAAAACAATAAAAAAAAGTCAATGAAAGAGCTTCTTATCTAGTTTTTTTTTGTGATATAATTTTGCGTCTTGCTTTTGTTTAAATATATTTTTATTTGGCTTTTGTAAAGGTAATTACTCATAAATTAGAGGTATGTAAGCAATAAAATTTGCAAAAAAAAAACAGAAATTGCGAACTTTTGAAAGTTAATAAAGGAATAAATACTTTGCTTAAATACAGCACTGATCAAAATTGTAATGCATTGTTATCTGAAACGGCGTTCAGAGGCATATAGGCAAGTTTTCGAGATTTAAACCGTACAAAAATCAGCTGTTTATTTGAACGAAATCGCGAAAACTGCGAAAACGCGGTATACCTGAACATAGCTTTAATGACGGGGATAGTATTATATGCGAGACTAATTTTCCTAATAGAACAGAAAAGATAAAAGATTAATATAATTTCTCGATATTTCGCTTTGTGTTCGAGATATCGGAACTTGAGGATGACATTTAAATAACATTCGATTTATTTTGAAAAAATTTCTTGGAAATAAGTAAAAATATTTAAAAACTTAGCTAAAACTCAGCAACAGTGCATGGATGAACTTAATTCAATTTTTGGCGATGAAGTTCCATCAAGGACCAGTGTTTATCGATGGTATGGTGAATTCAATCGTGGTCGTAGTTCACTCCAAGACGAATTTCGTGGAGGTCGTCCAAAATCAGCTGTTGTTCCGAAAACCTTTGATGCTGTGCGCGAACTGATTTTGCAAGATTGTCATGAGACCTATCGTGAGATTGAGACAACCTTAGTCATTAGTGGGACCAGCATACATTCAATATTGCATAAACATTTGACTGTCAAAAAAAATTGTTCGCGTTGGATCCCACACAATTTGTCAATCGCTCAAAAAAGGCTCGTGTCGATTGGTCGAAAGAAATGCTCCAAAAATACGATCGCGGTGTTTCGAAACACGTCTATGACATCGTGACAGGTGATGAATCCTGGATTTACACGTATGAGCCCGAAAGTAAACAGCAATCAGCTGTGTGGATGTTTCAAGATGAGCCAAATCCAACAAAAGTTGTTCGCGCCCGAACCATCACCAAGCAAATGGTCTCCCCTTTTTTTTTTGGAAAAAACGGACATGTCGCAACCGTACCACTAGAACAACGCCGAACAGCGAATTCTGAGTGGTACACAACCATTTGTTTGCCAGTTGTCTTCCAAGAAACCAGGAAAACCAACCGCCAAAGACGGTTCACTCTTCACCACGACAATGCGATCTCTCACACATCGGCTGAAACTACTGCATTTTTGAGCACCCAAAACATTGATTTGATGGGTCATCCGTCGAATAGTCCTGACTTGGCACCGAATGACTTCTTTTTATTCCCGTACGTAAAAAACAAACTGAGAGGTCAACGTTTTTCAACACCTGAAGAAACGGTTGCTGCATTCAGAATGCATGTTTTGGAGATACCTCAACCAGAGTGGCAAAAGTTTTTCGATAATTGGTTCAAACGCATGCAAAAAAGTATATAATTTTGAAAAACAATAAAGTGATTTTCGATGATTAATATTTGTTTTTGGTTCTCTAATCCCGAAACATAAAATGCAACCCTCGTATCTACACCATGTATATTCGGCCAAAAATGGAATTCAACTCTCATATTTGGGCTGGCGTCCACCTTGGAGCTTCTAGACCGCGTGCAAAAAGAGAGCGTTGAAGCTGATAGGCGACAGCAGTGTATCCAGCACTGTTGCCTCTTTGGAGCATCGACGAAATGTTAGCTGTGTCTCGGTATTTTATAGGTATTTTCATGGAAAGTGTTGCGACGAGTTACATGGCCTCATTCCCCTTTTCTGTTTCCTGGCCGTTGGATCGAACTGCGAATTAGAGAAACTATTCGCTCTTCAGCCGAACAGTCCGTATGTGGAATAAGCTTCCGGCAAGTGTATTCCCCACTTCTTACAACATCAGCAAGTTTAAGTCAAACATTAACAAGTACTTCTCTCTCTTTAACCCTACGCCTATCCCCTTTTCCTAAGTCCAATGCAATGCACTACATTTATAGGGGAGACCCCTGAGTGCTGGTCTTCGCGAAAAAAAACGCACCAGTTGTAAACAATGAGCCTAGCCTGTTCATTCTAAATTCTGTACTAAATTCTTCACTTTTGATTGGATCAGCTGTTTGTCTTTGGAAAATAAAATTCGTCACATTCTATCTTAAGGCCCGGTATTCAGTTTTTTTCTGAAATTTTCGTTACCATAAGAAGTACGTGTTTAAAAAATAACGAAAATTTCATGAGCCGGAAATTTCGCTCACTTTTCATTTGCTTTGTACTCCTTGCGAAAATTCCGTAGTCAAAATCAAGTACAGGGTTGTTACGCCCAAGTTATTTCGTACGAAAACAATTGTTTGATGATTGTTTGGGACCGGAATTTTGACATTGCGATAATTTTAGCAACAGCACATTCGTTAAAAATAAAATGGGGTCAAAGATAGGTGGTAACTCTTTGCAAACAAAATTTCCGTTGAGAGATAAATGGCAAAATTTCTTACGAAAATTTCGCAAAAACTGAATACGGGGCTTAAAGCAGGAATCACAATGCAAGCAACATTTTCAACAGTCGTTCTCAAAGTAATAATAATGTTTACATGAACTCTTTTATCATGATAATGTCGTGATTATCATTCTATCATTCTAAAGATTGGAATTATACCAGGTGATGGCACAAATATTTGTATGGATTACTTACTTACTTAACCGGTCACGAACAACCCCGAGGGGTCAGGGACCTTACAAAACAAATATAACATATTTCGCCAACCAGTTCGATCTTTTGCCTTATCTGTCCAGTTGGCAATACCAAGTGTATGCAGGGATTTGTCAACCTGATCCCTCCAGCGGAGTGTTGGTCTCCCATTTTTCGTCTTCCTTCGAGTTCGGGTTCGAAAACCCTTCGTTCTGGTTCGTCTTCATCCATTCCACTGACATGGCCTAGCCAGCGCAATCGCGATATTTTGATCCGATTAATTATTTCAATGTCCGGATATAGCTCATACACCTCATGGTTCATGCGTTGCCGATATAGGGCCATACATTTTTCGGAGTATTTTTCTCTCGAAGACTAGACCCATACAATTCTGTCAGTCAGTCATTTCTTCTATTTCTTTATTTGTAAAAATATCTTTTTATTTAACTAACGACATTTATATATGGAATTTATTTAGAATTTCTCGAAACTTTGTAAGTATTTATAAAATATAGAAAGAAAATAAAATCAGCTGATCTTATAACACTACCTCTTATATCAATTATTTTGTATGTGTTGTCATTAATGAAGTACTTTTCCTATACATTGCCATTTCCGTTTCATGTTCACACAGTCTCACACTGAAAGTGCGTATACAACTCTGCGGTTGAAATGATTTGTGACATGATAATAACATTATCGAGGTTAATGTACTCGATCTTGGGTAATTGTCGTCATGGTCGTCGGTGGTTGAAATGGTAGTGTGCGCGGCTCTTGTGCATTAGAACGTGGGTTTGATCCCTGCTCTGACCACCTTAAATTTCTTTCGACGGCGGTCACCCCGCTTAGTGACGGCGACACTATCGAGTAGTTACCCATGAAAAAGCTTCTCAAAATGCCGTTCGGAACCGGTGTAAAATCGTAGGTCCCAATCAGTGAGTGTAAAACTAGAACGCGCACAGTTCACTAGTTTGTAAGAAGCTCTCCCTAATCCCTTCATGGGATGTAACGGGAAACCTTTTTTTATTTTTAATTGTGTGATTTGTCGATTATTGAGCCGATCTGCAATATCGAGTGCATGAAAACGGCATATAAGCCACAAATTACTTCGAATACATTCAAATGTATTTTTAATATTTTTGTAATGTTTGTTTTGATCTTTCTTGACTATTCATACTGGTGCTCCAAACGTACAAATATATATTTATTTGTTTTCCTCTCAATAAACTAAAATCTTATATTTCTTCCCCAATAACAATAATTTTATATTATTTCGTTCTAATTCTTGTATTTTGTGCCCAAATGTATCGTGTATTTTCAACCGCATCATAACGCCAAACTCGCGATAATTTATTATAATATACACATATGTATAACCATCCTGCTCTAACGGATGGTACGTAGTTATTCATGCTTATATTTATTGTAAAAAATAATCGTAGAAAATTTTTAAATGTATTCTTAAACTGCAGTTACACCAACCAAGATTATCGCTTTTTCGTGAATTATAATGTCAAACTCCATAAGAAAAAATTACAGCAGACAGTTGTCCGAGGCCTTCGGCCACGGACTGTCCCTGCAGGCTGTGTCAGAGACACGGCCATTAAGTTTAACGTAGAATACGCCATCCGATAAGACAGAAAACATATATAACAATAAATGATAAATAATATAAGCAAATGAATTTATATATGTTATGTTATGTTATATATGTTTTCTGTCTTATCGGATGGCGTATTCTACGTTATACTTAATGGCCGTGTCTCTGACACAGCCTGCAGGGACAGTCCGTGGCCGAAGGCCTCGGACAACTGTCTGCTGTAATTTTTATATTTACCAACGGCAATTGATTCAAGTCCGTTTAAAAAAAAATATTATGTTAAATTTTTTGAACTTAATTTAATTTATGTATTTTAATTAATATTTTTATTGAAATAAGTTCTGCGAATGTTGAGAGGGCCGCCCTAATATTAAAAAAGGTTTACCTTATCGAGTCTTCGCATTAGCATTCGAGCGTTGTGTGAAAGCTTTACGCTTTACAATTCAAAATTAATGTTACAACAGCTTTATTGAAGCTTTCGCAAAAAAGCTTTATTACGTTAGCTTACTGTTTGTTTCACTTTTTACTAGATACATGTTCCTAAGCAATGTTGAGCAACCAAAAACACTCAACCAAACACCACACATATGTTTAAGTGTATGTGTTTAAACAATTTTCATTTGAGAAATTTAAATATTAGGAAGATATCAACCAATATGAAATGTATATCAAACGAAAGATAACATCTTCATTTACCTACAAAAAAATTTTTAAAAAAATTCATCTAGCCGTTTCCTCAAATTCAATGAAATAAAGATTACAACAATAAAAACCTGACATGACTCCTCATACCGTAAGGTAAGACGTATTCTACGCCAAAAACCGTCGGTAATCCCGAAAACGCGTTAAATTTGGTGTAAATGCTGTATAATGGAAGAATAACAAGAGCTGGCGCTTGACGTCGCTTCTGGCGTAGACGACAAAACTAATTTTTTTATTTTCCTGGTGTCAAGAAGGCAGATTGTTGCCAGTTTAGCACAAAAATTATTATGCGTTGAAAAACCTTTTTCTAGTTTTCTGACAATTTAAATTAAAGTATTTGAAATTTCTGAAAGAAATGTGAACAGGAATTATAAATTTATATTCTATAGGGTAAAAAAGAACAGTCGATGAAGCTTTTGTCCTTCCGGTCTGTAGAAAATAATAATTTAAGAATAATTGCTGAGACTGGGTGTGTGTGTGTGTTAGTGACCAAAAATTGAAAAGTAAACAAGGGTGACAAACTTTGATGCCAAGTGATTGTGTTTATCGACGACTTTTGAATTGACCCCAACGTTATCGCCCTGATTGTGGTTATACACTTATGCTTGAACTCATAATAACGATATCCATCACATGTTTCTTATCTTTTTTTCATACTAGGCTTGTTTTCGTTACAAGCTAGCGATTATCGCTTGCTTGCTAGTAACCAAAACGCCAAACTAGAGATAATTTATTATAATATATATAATCGTCTTGCTCTAATGCATGGTATGTAGTTATTCTGGAATATGTGTATATTCTTCTCCTTGTCTTTGACTCACAATGACGATATCCAACACCGTTTTTCTGCTTTTTTCATACTGGCAACTTTCTGCCCTTTTCAACCGGAAATACATATAGTCGTCTTGCTCTAACGCATGGTTTGTATGTAGTTATTCTTGCAAATGTTTATATTCTTGTGCATAACGATAACGATATCCAACAAAGTTTTTCAGATTTTATTCAGACTGGTAACTGTATGCCTGCTTAGAATTGAAATGGAAGCGGAACTTCAAGTGCCGCTTAATATCACTGAGCTCTCCATATAAAATAAGTTATAATCTAAGAAGGCGGTGTTACCAAAACACGCCTACTGTCAACTTTGTGCCTGTTTAAAACAGAAATATACATATGTATATAATCGTCTTACTCTGGCAAATGGTTTGTAGTTATTCAGACTGAAATGGAATCGGTTTTCTAGTGTCGCTTAATATCGCTTAGCTCTCTTGTATACAAAATAAGTGATCATCTAACGATGCGTTTACACGGGACAGTTTGAGACAAGATAGTTGAGAATATGTATTAGTTGTCACAAAGAGAAAAATTGTTTGTGTGACGTACGCGTCCAGCCTGTTAGCAAGACAGTACAGTTTTAAGCAACCGCCGACAGTGTCGTTTCGTTAAATTTCGTGCTCTGATTTTTTTTTCTTCGCTCTCTTGCCATTGTGTTTTGTCTTACTTCTCAAATCACAATGGAACTGATGTACTCTGCAAAATTAGACTTGTATTCATGTTTATGTTTGTATTGTCAAACAATATTTCAATAAAAATTAGCAAAATTTTCAAATACAAATATATTTCCCAATTTGTAAAGTCGTTTGCGATGTTTTGCTTTTTCTCAAATTATGTTCTACGAAACGTCACCGATGTGGCCGATGGCTGAACTAGTAGAGGTTGACGCAGTAGGATTTGTTGTAGTTGTGTGAACCAACAACAGGCATTTAGTTTTTGTTTCATGGCTCTAACCGTCAAATTCAAACACAGTAAACAAAAAAGTACAACAACAAAATACACTGAACTTAACAGATAAAGTCATAAGAAAGCAAAATCAGTTGTTCTATTGCGCCAACCTTTACTAGTTCAGCCATGTTCTGGCCGCTTATGTCAAATCTCTTGTCGAAGTTACTGTCGTTGAAAAATCAGAGACAGTGGCGAGGCAAGTGAAAGAAGTGTAAATGCGGTAGTAAAAATGTGTGAATGTATTTCTACTGTCGGAGCAAAACTGTCCCGTGTAAACGCCAGGTAAGCAAGCGGTATAACCAAAACATGCCTATTATTTTGGGTTTTAAGCGCGTGCATAACAACGTATTTAATAACACATTTTGCACATCTCTGTGTCCGGACGCCGTTATAGCATGTAATTCTGTCTACTTTACGCACCAAACGTGCGAACAGTACTAAAAATAGAATACTAATAACTTGTTTAAATACAAATACTGTGACTGTTAACATGCATGCAATTCATTGTTGACACACAGCGGCGTTGAAATATTGATGGCTTATTTTAGTGCATTCTTATAGAGATTTTCGTCCCCCCACTTTTTGGTTGAACTTAAAAACACGTGAGACACGTGGATAAAACAACAATAATGAACGGGGTTTTATGGTAAATTTCCATTGATTCCTCATTCCTCGTTATCGCTGTCTAAACAATCAATTCTTGGCATCGTGGTGGTGCGCACTATCGAAACGCCCTTTCGTTGGTCATATGCTGTTTATGGCGTGTCTGTTGTATCAGTTGTAAGAGGTTTTTAATTAGAGGGGCCTGTCTCTGCTGCCGCCGCCATCAATGTTGTGTTGTGGGGCTCGTCACCGTCGTTGAGCTCTATGGTCTCGTTTTTTTTATTTTTAAATATTTTGCTGCGCTGTTTTGGCACGTATAGTAGTTGTACGAAAACTTACGAAATCGCGTTCAATTAAATAAATATCACGAATCGTAACTAAATTGATCATAGAACTATAAATATATAGGGAGTAAAAACATACATATAATATTAAAAAAGCAAATTGTCCCCAAACTTAAATCAGAGAACAATAAAGAAAAAATGAGACGAAATGTCGGGGAACCAATAGGCAGAACGAAAGAGTAATGCATTTTTCTGACAGCAGCGGGGATTCTAACACATTTGTAAGTAGCAGAATGATTGGTAGGGTAATGATTTTAAATCACATTGACGTCAACTAAATAAAACAAGATCATGTCAGAAAGCAGCTGTTTTATACTAAAATATATACATAAGTACAAATTTGTTGTCCCTTTTATCCGTTTACTTGTATACCCTTTTTGTTGTATATTTAATTGTTTATAACTTTTAGTTGTAAATGTTTTAGACACTTATATATAACCTTATTCTTCAAATCAGTTTTTTTTTTCTGTTTGTGAAAACAATTAAAATTTTTTTTGATAAAATAATTTACAATAGGGACAGAAAGTATTATTTTAAACAAATAAAATATTAAATGGATGAGTTGGAAAACGTAAGTATGTAAATATAAGTAAACCTGCAGTTTCAATAAATTAATATTATGAGGTTTAAGGTAATTTTTGGGTAAAAAAAATTGTGTTTTGTGTTTCTTTACCTTTGGGCAATTTTGCCTTTTTGTGAGAGCATTTTGGGTTTATTTATTTAATTCAGTCTATGGACATACAATATTACGAAAATTTCGCAAGAACTGAAGAACGGTTTAACTCTCATTTTTCTGGTTTCTTTCTCAGAATAATTCACACTTTCTGTTTATCACTATCCCAATTTCCATTGCATTAACCTGGCGTTTACACGGGACAATTTTGCTCCGACAGTAGCAACACATTCACACATTTTTACTACCCCACTTACACTTCTCTCACTTGCCTCGCCACTGTCTCTGATTTTTCAACGACAGTAACTTCGGCAAGAGATTTCACATAAGCGGCCAGATCATGGCTGAACTAGTAAACGTTGGCGCAATAGAATAACTGATTTTACTTTCTTATGACTCCATCCGTGGTAGAATTATCTATTAGATAGTCGCATTAGCAATTCCGTCGTTAAGCTGTCAAAATTAGCTGAATAATGAAAACCACTATATACACAAAATGTGAAAAATTTTATAAGATTGTCTTACTTGATACAAACCTATGCTATTAAATTGCATTATGGTTGAAATTCTTTGAATTTTATTAACAAACAAAGAGAAACAAAATCGAATTTGACAGCATACCGACGGAAAAGATGAAAAAACCATAAATCAGCTGGGCTGACGCGTTTACCCGATAGATAATATTACCATGATTCCATCTGTTAAATTCAGTGTATTTTGTTGTTGTACTTGTTTGTTTGCTGTGTTCGTTCATATTGATCTGTGTTGAATTTGACGATAGTCATGAAACTAAAAATAATTGCCTGTTGTTCGTTCACACAATTACAACAAATCCTACTGCGTCAACCTGTACTAGTTCAGCCATCGGCCATATCGGTGACGTTTCGTAGTACATAATTTGAGAAAAAGCAAAACATCGCAAACGACTTTACAAATTGGGAAATATATTTGTATTTGAAAATTTTGCTAATTTTTATTGAAATATTGCTTGACAATACAATAATATAAACATGGATACATGTCTAATTTAGCAGAGTACATCAGTTCCATTGTAATTTGGAGATGTAAGACAAAACACAATGGCAAAAGAGCAAAGAAATAAAAGAATCAGAGAACGAAATTTAACGAAACGACACTGTCGGCGGTTGCTTAAAACTGTACTGTCTTTATAACTGGCTGGACGCGTACTCCACACAAACAATTTTTGTCTTTGTGACAACTAATACATATTCTCAACTATCTTGTCTCAAACTGACCCGTGTAAACGCACCGTAAGACCTCTACATACGTTTATAAAAAAACAACAAAAAACAATTGTTTGATAATTGTTTGGGACCGGAATTTGATAACATTAGGCGTGTTTTCGTTACAAGATAGCGATTATCGCTTGCTTGCTTGGAACCATGGCAGAATGAGAAGGTAAACTCGGTAGACAGCTGATTTCATATTTTTCGCCTTGTTTAGTTAGCCGCTTCTTGCAGATTCAAAGGTTTTGTTTTTGTACTTTTCTGTTTACATTTATTTGTTGGTATACGTATGTGTTGACTTTGACATGAGGAGAGCCTAAACAAAATGCCTGTTGTTCTTGCCCACAATTGTTGTTGTATCTACTGCGACTACTTGCACCTGGTTCAGACAGGGCAAGTTTACTTGCTCTAGTTATTGTCTTTCATGTTCACACAGGGAAAGTTTGCTTGAACAATTTTTACTTTATTTAGCTACCAAGTTCTGACTTTTATATTCCATTTTATTTCAATTATGAAAAAATTGTATTCGGAAGGGATTTTTTTTATATTTGTGGAAAAAATTGAAATGAAAGGAAAAATAATAATAATAACGACATTAATTGATTGCATAGGATAATCTTTTTTTACTATCAACATCAAGTAAAATACTTGTGTACTTTTTTATTGTCCACAATTTTATGTATGAACGATACAAAAAATGAAAAGCAATGTCAAATTTTCATCTGTAGCTAACTTCGCGTAAAAAATTGCGGATGAGACAACAAAACGAAACAAGAGTACGGGCTAGTCTGTACCCCGTTTTCTTCCTTTTACCTCTCTCTCCTATAAACTAGAGAAATGAGAAAGCAAACTTGCCCTGTCTGAACCGGGTGTTGTTGGTGTTTTTACTATGCTTGGAACCAAAACGCCAAACTAGCGGTAATTTATTATAATACATATATAAGTCTTGCTCTAATGCACGGTTTGTAGTTATTCTTGAATATGTGTATATTCTTATCCTTGGCTTTGGCTCACAATGATGATATTCAGCACTGTTTTTCTGATTTTTTCATACTGGCAACTTTCTGCTTTTTTGAACCGGAAATACATAAATACATCGTCTTTGTAGTTATTCTTGCAAATGTTTATATTAGGCGTGTTTTCGTTACAAGCTAGTGATTATCGCGTGCTTTCTAGTAACCAAAACGCCAAACCAGCGATAATTTATTATAATATATATAATCGTCTTGCTCTAATGCATGGTTTGTAGTTATTCTTGAATATGTGTATATTCTTCTCCATGTCTTTGGCTCACAATGACTATATCCAGCACAGTTTTTCTGATTTTTTCATACCGGCAACTTTCTGCCGTTTTTCAACTGAAAATACATATAATCGTCTTGCTCTAACGCATGGTTTGTAGTTATTCTTGCAAATTTTTGCACAGTTTTTCAGATTTCTTTCAGACTGCTAACTTTATGCCTGAAATGGAAGCAGTAACTTCAAGTGCCGCTTAATATCGCTAAGCTTCCCATACAAAATAAGTGATAATTTAAGCACGCCTATTCTTCTGCTTAACGATAACGATATCCAACACAGTTTTTCTGATTTTTTTCAGACTGGTAACTTTATGCCTGCTTATAACTGAAATGGAAGCGATAACTTCAAGTGCCGCTTAATGTCGCTTAGCTCTCCATACAAAATAAGTGATAATAAGCAAGCGGTGTAACCAAAACACGCCTATTAGCAAACTAAAGTAATGCCTGCACGTGAGTTAAAAATAAAATGGTGTTGAAAGAGGAATTATTAATGATATATGTATGTATATTCAAGGTAAATCAAAGATAGGTATAACTCTTTGCAACAAAATTTTCCATTTAGAGTTAAATGACAAAATTTCGCAATCACTGATACGGAGCTTTACATGGCTCCTTTCGAAAAAGGAAATAAGTAGGAACAATTAAGTTAACCCAAAACAATCCTCGTGCCTTAACTGCCAGAATATAGTACCATGTTACCCAGATACCCCTCACCCCATTTATACTGTTGTTCGTATTTGCACCTGCCGTATCATGTGCACCGTCCGTTCGTTTTATTTTTCATCTGCATAACACACTGACACATTGCCCAAAGTGTAAATAATTCCGGCTTGTAAAAGGTGTTACACGACACTCATTAAACCGCAGCTAATGAATGAAAGGGGGTGAGGTAAACAGATAAAGAGAGCGCACGCTGTGATATGTCGGCAAATAAAGCAAAGCCCCTAAAGTGTGTAATATTTCCAATCACAATTGAACACACATACACACTATGGCCTCCATGGTCAATGCCTTTATGGCGTGTAAACTGTGTGTTGTGTATCGATAAATTCAAAGAATTCGATTGAACAAAAGTGGAAATGATACTTCAAGAGCCATAGAAAAGAGAGACGGATAAGAATAAGTAAGCACGCAACAAAAGATTGCAGCGATTTGCGAAATAATCATGGAATGGATGATAAAAAATTGCGATTAATGATGTAAGACAGTTGGTTAAATGTATGAAATCTTTGTCTTTGACCGGTTAAAATTTGAAAATCGCTTCAACACAGGCTTTGTTGAGCAAAGAAATTACGTAACCTTTGTTTAGTGAAGAAATTCGATTCCTTAAATTTCAATTTCCGATAACTATTTACTGTCACTGCTTACTTTTAAGCGTACCACCGACTTGTCGATCATGAGCATGAGGACAAAGTTGGACAAAGATTACCCAAAAATTGTTTTCAAACAAGTAACTGATGTGAACAACAGCGATTACATTCCTGTTGCGCTTCAAAATTGGCGTTAAAATGACAACAAATGTAGCCGATAAATAATGGTCATGGCTCATGGTTGATGAATGGTTGCCATAAAGACATTAAAAAAAATTAAAACTGTTACCGATTTGTTTAAACTTTATCTATTGAGATTATCAATACTTATTCTTTGTTGGTTTTTTTATTTGATTTAAAATTTCGTAATCTGATAATTAAACTTAACTCAAAAACAAAGAGGGTTCTATGGTTTCCATAAGAATCCCAACTGTTTGTGAACAGTCTTTTTGAATGTCTTTTATTTAGAGAAAAAACTATCAGTTTTGTAACTGTCAACTTTCGATTACTCGATAACTAAATTATCGACACATTTTTGTGTTGCTTTTCCGCTAATAGCCACAATATTTTTTTAGATTTTAAATTCCGTGTTTCGATAACTCGATACCTAAACTGAACTCGATAACTGATAGTTATCGAAAGTGTAAATTTATTGTATTTTCTTACTAGCGGAGTCCGGCAGACTTCGTTCTACCTACATAAGTTTTTCTGACTTCTAATATAAAAAACCACACGTTTAGCTATGCGCTTAGGTGTAAGAAATGGCGCCCCAACATATACGGGGAATTTGTCCTAACTTATATGGGTTGAGGTTTTTTCTTTCCTTTATATAACACAAAGGGTTGTTTATAATGTTACCTGACAAATCGTTGGCGGGTATTTAAATGTACTCCATCAATAACACACTTCGTCAAATTTTGGACGTGTTCCCGATAATATATATTTTCGTGACGATCGTACCACTACAAAACTTTTTTGAGCTCCGAAAGCACATTTCTCTCTATAGCTTCAAGTAAAGTTTTCTATTGTAGAGACTAGTATTCCATCAAAAATACAGGCGCCTACACTTACAATCTCTGAGAAAATGCGCTGTCCCAAACTGTACGGTGCCCCAACCTATACGCGTTTCCTCCATCAATTTTCAGTCTTCTAGTTCTAAAAAAAACACCATTGGATTCACCACCCGAAATTGAAAATTTTTGTATGGGAAAAGTCGAAAATCGACTTCATGACTGGACCAAATGTGACTGAAGCATTGCTGTAGGTGTCTAAAACCATCTTCGCATTATTACCTTTCGAATGAGAAAAGGTAATTTTTTAATATATATTTTTTTATTTCATCTATTTCAGAAGTCGGTGAACTTTGTGATTTACTGTTATTTGCGTAGCATTGATTGGCAAAAATTATGGGGCTTCAGCCTGCCATGAGCATAAGTATCACTTATCGTTGGCGTTTATTATTGTTGTAGTCCTTCTAATATCAAAAAAAAATAATCGAATTTGCTCGCATTACTGTCAAGCTTATAAAATATTTTTTCAAATTACTCAGCTAATTAAGAGGTTTCAGGCCAAGCTCTAGAGCACGAATGACAAGTCTCTTGTTCGCTTAACTGTCAACTTCCGATTACTCGATAAGTTATCGGAAATATATTGTATTTATTTATTGTTTTTTTTTACCAGTTTTCACTAATATCCATTAACGATTTTTTAGGTTTCAATTCATATTTCGAAAAATTTAATTTATTTTCTGTCTTCTCTGTCGGCTTTTATTGATTTGTTCAAACAACTTCGGTACTCTTACTCACAAATTGTTATTATACTCGATAACTAAGTTATCGAACATTTATATTAATTTTGTTTTTCATCAAAATCAATTATCACTATTTTAGATTTCACATTTAGGATTCTGGTAACTCGATAACTACACTTTACAGTAATTAGTTTCTTTGCTTATTCTATTAGACAATCAAATTTGTTATTAAGATGAAATTAAATATTTTTGTCGATTTGTTCAGACTTCATTTCACGTAAATTGCGATGTAATAGTTTGTTATACATTTGTTAATGTTATCGGTTTATTCAAATTTCACTGATTGCATTGCGATGTAATGCTTTATGCGTGGTATTTACTCAGTGAAATAATTATCAGTTTTCTAGCTGTCAACTTCCGATTACCCGATATCTAAATTGTAGAAAATTTACATTTACTTTCTGCTTTTATTTGGGTTTCCACTGAAATCCATAGCGGTATTTAAGATCTCAAGCTTCTTATAGCGATAATTCGATAGCTAAACTTAGTTCGATAACTGAAAGTTATCGAATAATGAAATTTACTTTCATTTGCTTATTATAAGAAAATCCATTTTCTTTTTTTGAAAAATAAATGTAATCGTTTTTATCGACTGTTACAACCACGCAAATTGCGATGTAATGATTTTTTCAATGTTATCAGTTTGTTTGAACTTTACTGACATTGCGAATGATTTTTGCGTGACATTTATTGAGAGATGACAATTATCGGGTTACTACGAGTAACACACGACATGCGATTAATCGATAACTAAGTTATAGGAAGTTATTTTTTAGGGGTAACACTGCTATCCATATCCATGGTAGAATTATCTATTAGGTAGTTGCATTATAAATTCCGTGGTTAAGCTGTCAAAATTAGCTGAATAATAAAAAACACTATGTACACAAGTGAACAATTTAGTAAGTTTGCTTTACTTGATACAAAGTCTATGCTATAAATTGCATTTTGATTGAAATTCTTTGAATGATATTAACAAACAAAGAGAACAAATTTAAAAATTGGATTGCTTACCCACGGAAAAGATGAAAAAAACACAAATCAGCTGGGCTGACAGGCTATCGGGTAATTTAACCATATCCTTATCGTTAACATTTCAAATTTCTTATTCCGATATAACTCGATGGCTACGAGTTATCGAAAATTAATATTTATTTTGTGGTTCCATAAGAATTTTTTTTTGTTAAAAAAATTGTCAAACATTAACATCTAATAGCTCGAAAACTAAGCCAGCAACGGAATTCTGTATCATTTTAACGATAACAGCCGGTAGTTTAATTAACAAAATTCGAAAATTTCGAATTGAAATTTTACGAATTTAGACAAATTAACCACCGATTTTTATCATTAAAAAGATACAGAAAATTTTCTGTTGACATTTTACAAATTTTGACAAATTAACTATCGATTTTTATCGTTAACAAATTACAACATTCCGGAGCAGATATCGAATATTTTTATTTATTTTACTACTACTGGATAATTTAGCTGATAAAATATGAAACTAGTCTTATTCATAAGTTCAGATATAAAAGTTGTATTTATAACCAGATAATTTCGCTTGGTTTTTATCTAATGACCTAGTACAATGTGCATGTCTGTTCCAAAGGCTTAAATACCCAGAAGTACTTATAGTGTTAATTTATTCAGCAACGTCTATTTTTTCCTATTCATTAATTACTATTAAGTAGCCACAATAATGACTAATTGCTATTATGACAATAAAGCGAGGTTCACATTATCAGTATCATCTGCAAAAAATTACGGATCTGATGGAATTTTGCCAGTTTAAACGATTTTTGTCACATAATGTTGAATATGTGAATATGAAAATGTGACCTTTAAAAAAAACTGATAATGCGAACTTCACCTACTACAATTCGCACCACTTCAACTAAACTCTGTCCAACATGTGGCTACGAAGGGATCATATACATGTTAACTTTTGACGAACAGCTATTGTTTTACTAACAATAATCATGAATATTAGGGTAGCATTTGGTTAAAACAGAGATGTTCATAATAGAGTTAGACAGTAGATAGGATAAATGTTCTGAATCAAATTTTAAGCCTAAGCCTTAAGACTAAGCCTAAAAAATTCTAGTTAGACACTTGTTGTATGGAGTGTACATCCAGTGACAAACATTTAGTATAGTTAATAACAAAAAGTTCGCCGTCGGCTGTCATCTGACTAAGGATTTTTAATGCATAACTAATGACCTTTAATTCATAACACAAAACTTTGTCCAAAATGTGTGGCTACAAAACGAACAAATACTTACTAGTTTTTGATGAGCAGCTCCGTATTCAGTTCTTTAAAAATGTTCATTCCCGTATGAAGTATGTGTATAAAAAATCAGGGGGTTTCGATGACACAGCTGTTCGACCATAGAATAATACATACATAGATAAACTTATTCTCTCATCTGACGTTTCATTTCACACTCTTCATCGTAGGTTTGTGGAAATGAGAGCAATTAAATTTAAAATTACCTTACACCAGGTGGAGTTACAAAATATGTTCACTTAACTTTTTCATTTCGTTTTGGTGTAGAACTAGGCTTTACTAACAACAATCATGACTATACGGATTGCATTTGGCTAAAACAGGCATATTCATATTAGAGTTAGACAGTAAAGCCACGTATTCAGTTCTTGCGAAATTTTCGTAAGAAATTTTGTCATTTATCTCTAAACGGAAAATTTTATTGCAGAGAGTTACCAACTCTTCTTGATTTACCTTGTAAATATTCCATTTATAATTCCTCTAAGCACTCCGTTTTATTTTTAATGCATGCGGTGTTACTTTTGATTGTTAAAACTATCGAGAAATTCCGGCCCCAAACAATTATCAAACAATTGTCTTCGTACGAAATAAATTGGCGTAACAACCCTGTAATTGATTTTGCTTACGAAAGTTTCGCAAAGAGCTGAGTACCAATCAAATGAAAAGTGAGCGAAATTTCCTATTCGTGAAATTTTCTTTTTTTTTATACACGTACTTCTTATGGCAACGAAAATTTCATAAAAACTGAATACCGGGCTGAAATAGGAAAGTGTTATGAATAACCTGACCAAATATTTTTGATCGAAAAGCGGGATTTTGACCAAAAAAGCGGGATTTTGATATTTTTAACAAAGGCGTTAACATTTAAATAAATACAATATAGAATTTAAAAATAGTGTAAATTAGATTTAAAAATAAAATATATCTTTTTCGATTTCACAACCAGTGAGCTGTGCGCTTTCCAGTTTTATACTCACTGATTGGGATCTATAGTTTTACACCGGTTCCGAACGGTATTTTGAGAAGCTAGGCTAGGTGACCGCCGCCGAAAAAAGTTGTAGGTGGTCAGAGCAGAGATCGAACCCAGGCGCGCACCTAGCCATTGCACCACCGACGGCCACATTATTTAGCTTTGTATATATTGTGTGTATCAACGCATAGTGATAATCGTGTGGTAAAGGGTTGTAGCGTTTGGTGACGTTGAAACCGGCTAAAAACAAAAACGTTAGACAACAGAAATGAAAAACAAAAGAGTAGCAGATTTTAATTACATGAAATCTTTTAATTTTTTTATGAATTGGTAAAATTAAGAATAAATTTTAATACATTTACCTATACACACTATATATGTACGTACATTGAAATCAATAAACTATTTGTTTCTAAATATTAGTATTATTGGAAGGAAACACGCATGTACTTCCACGTAAGTAAACGCGTGTTTGCGAGGAAATATGTAAAGTACATACATACTTCCACGTACATAACGCCGATTGGAAAAATATCAGGTAACTTGAATATCAACTTGATAAGGTTATTTTGAGCAATCTGAGGTTTTTTTTATGTGACAATTTGACGAAAATTGCCTAAAAAATTAGTTTTTTTGTTAAAACTATTCAAAAGGGATTTTCATTCTCGTTGCCTTGTTTATTATATCTACAACATATGGTATGTGGTACCTCAATTTTAATTTGAGATCCAATATAACTCATTAGTACTTTACGTTGTCAAAAAAACTTGAAGTCGAGCAACTTATCCACAGGTCTAAGGGCCCATTAAGCCTTGTTCATAACTAATATTCTTAGTGATGTTACAGTCATTATCGATATCAAATAATAATGAAATCGATCATTTGGGTTTGTGGCACAGCTGATCGAAAAGGTACTAGGGAAATGATGTAGAATGAGAGACCAAAGAAGACATAGAGATTATAGACCATGCAGCAATTTAAGTTTAGTAGTATTTGATTGATACTAATGACAGCGATGTTGTTTGCATCGAATGAAAATACGTATTCCCCTTATTTATGTTCGTATTATGTCCAACCAAATAGAAAATTACAATACCAGCTCGAACTCCATAAAATGGTCTACTACCAAGAGAACGTGAAGAGAGGGATAGCGGCTCTTGTCTATTTTTGTATGAATCGATTCAGTTTGAATCACTATACTGGTAACAAGAAGTACATACTGGCATTCTTGATTCGTTTTGATGAGCAAGATAAACGGTTGTTGAACAATTGTATGCTCATGAATGACAATTGCGTGCTCCACCCAACAAAGCCTCATGCTTTCTTTTCTTTATCTTTTGTAAATGTATTGATTAATATTGGCCACATTACTACTAAGTGATAGCACAGCGCCAAAAAAACCGTATTCCTAACACACTTATATTACTGATTCCCACTCGAACGGCTACAAAATTGCATTGGTGTATGGGCGGCCATAGAACACAAAATGCCATACTAAATACGTCAACTTTGTATGACTTAATTGATAGAGATTATAAAAAATATATATTAATTCACTCAAAATGCAATTATATATTTATTACAGATATAAATAAAACAAACATTTTATATTTAATTTAAATATAAATATTCATATCGATTAATGTACAATCACATTCTTTTAATTCCCAACAACATTTTTTGTGTACTTTAAATCTTCTTTTTTGTGCAGGACAGTAATCATCGATCTTATCTTGAGAATTTATTGAAACGAGTATTGTATTTTTTTATTTTTGAAATCTGTCTGGGATTTATTTGATTTGCCGGTTCATGTCATAGAGTAAACATGGTATAGAGGGAGCATACGTCTTATTTGGCGTATAATTTCACACTATAAGGTAGGTAACATAGGGACATGTTCGACGCAAAATGACTTACACCAGGTGGAGTTACAAGAACTGTTGAATTAACTTTTGCATGAAGTTTTGACGGAGAACTGTGACATTTAAATGTATTTGTCATTTTTTTTGTATCTTCTATTGTTAGTATACATTTGTGTGGCATTTAATACAATTATTTTAACACACAAACACGCAATGCCATTGTTGGATGTTTTGTACTAATGCCTCTGCAATACCTTCGAACATGCAACGTCCATATGCAACCACAACAAATGTCATAAATTTAATGAAAGAAGTGGTCCCTCTAGTCCATTTTTACTCTATGGTTTAAGTCATTTAATGATTATATGACGTCTGCTGTGTGTGTGTATGTGCGTATTCTTGTCACTCTTATACGATCGTTGTTCAATTGCTTGGGACTTTGTATTGTTTATATTGTCAAAATGGCATTAACCCCACTAAGCACTAAGAATTAAAAATCATGTTTTTCGATTGGAGGTTCATATTTGGAAAATTTTCCACACAAACAAAATAAGAAATAAAAAATGTATAAGGAATAAATAATCATGGTTAAATTAAAATGGTTGGTATGTATTATTGATTTGATTCTATTAACAAATAGTTATTTAATACAACAGATGTCAATTACTCTACTGAGCATACAGTGGTGTGCGATGAAATAGATTCACACACTCGTCAAAACTTTTATTCTCTGCAAATCAGTGGTCCAAGATGTTTCAATAGGTCTGTCTGCGTATTTTTCCAGTAGCAAATACTCAGTAACTTTTTTTTGGGAGAGTAAGAACAATTTTACTCTCTCGGTTGAAAATATCTCAAAAAGTACGCAGACAGCATCCAGTGAAATCTTGCAAGAAAACAGCTGATCGGTGTGTAAACAATTGAAATAACAAAGCAAACGAATTTTAGCATATGTGTCGCACTGTATATTTGCACGTTTCTAGCATGAAGTAAAATGTTTTGTTTATTATAATTTATTATAAACGTTAAAAATCAACACAATTATAACTATTTACCTCTGCCATTGTTAAATTTCAATTTATATTTTCATTTCACATAAATTATTTCATTCAAACAGTAAATAAAAACAGCTGTTCAAACTAGTTGCAAAATCTTGCAAGTCGAAATTTCTCCAGCAACATTTTGCAAGTTCTCTAACTTCCAACTGTCAAAAAATTCTCTTTTTGGCTCTCTCGCTGCAAGAGATTTGGAGTACGCAGACAACATTTTGCAAGATTTTGCAACATTTTGCAGCAAATGATGCAAAATATGTGTACGCAGACAGAGCTATTTAAAGAAATTCTGAACCTGATTGACCGGTCCTCTCCTGAATATAATGGCGGCATTTTTAATAAATTTTGTACACTACTGTTCTCCAGGTCAGTGTCAATATGGCATAATAAAGGCTATGTAATGACGTGTGCTATAAAATAGAGTTAATTACAAAAAAATATTTTTTTTTAAAATGGTTAATGGTAGTTTGGATTTGAATTTGGAAACAAAGTTTAGCTTCTAAATATGATTAATGTTTATTAGTAGCATTCATAGAATAACACATACTATAGAAGTTTTTATTCGCTCAATAAATTAAACGTCATAGGTACGATGGAAATTACACAGTGGAGGGTGGAAAATATGGGTTCAATAATACCAGATGGTGGCAATAGTATACAGCGATCCACAAAGGAACTACACCCGAATTTCGTGTTTTTGTGGCAAACTAGTTGTGTTAAATACAATACAAATGAATACCAACGTTAAAAGTCAACAAAAAAGTGCAAAATACATTTAAATTTTTCAGTTCTACACCAAAACGACAGGAAATAGTTAAGTGAACATATTTTGTAACTCCACCTGGTGTATGTAAATTTTAAATTTAATTTGCTCTCATTTCCACAGACCTACCGAGAGAGTGTGAAATGAAACGTCAGATGAGAGAATAAGTTCTTCTATAGTATGTGTTATTCTATGGTAGCATTAATAAATTGTCATTATTGACGTTCCAAAATGGGCCGATGTAAATATTAGGTTTGTTTCTTTACTTTTTGTGTAAAGTGCGTGTAAATGAGAGTAAAAGCAAAATTCACTGTCAAATGCTCAAAATTACACAAAAGTAAAGAAACGCAAAAAACTACTTTTCTTACACGCAAACAAATGTCAAAACACAAAACATATGTTTGACAAAAAATCTTGCATATCATGTTAATTTTCACTGTTCATTTGCACACTTCCCATCTTCTTTAAATAAGCACTCTCAAAGCAATCACTTTTCAAGTTAATAAAATTGTAAATTCAATAATTTTTTTTCACTTGCGTTATTTTTTTCACAAATAATACATGTTTTTATGTTGACGTTTCGAACAGCTGATTGTTTGACACTTTACACAAACTTACCCGAAGAAAAAGTCTGTGTAAATTTGGGTAAAAGAGAAACGCATTTTGACGTTAAGAGAAAAAAAATCTCTCTCATTTACACAATTTTGGAGTAAAGAAACGCTTTTGTGTAACTTTGTGTAAATTTGTGTAACTTTGTGTAAAATTGTGCAAGTAAAGAAACAGAGCTATTGCAATCATGAGCGCCAAGAAAGAATAAAAGAGACGATAAAAGAATTCAAATTACTGACATATTTGGATGCTCAAAGAAAATGTTGGAGACCGGAATAAAATATAACCCCAATCCAGGAAACAGACGGTAAAACCCTGAAAATTACAGAACCAAAAATATTGCGCCACGTAGACTTCGACTTTTGTTACCTCTTCCGCCCTTAAAAGGCAATACGATCGGTATGTTGACACCTCTACATTAAGAAAAATGCTAACTAAAAACATTTCTATCCAAACGGAACGTTCAAAAAATGTTGCATTTTGCCAAGGAGCATGTGAAATAGTCCGTACGCAAATGGCGGAATATTTTGAGGACAACTGAAACTAAAGTGAGATTGGGTAATTATGATAAGAGTAATCTTCCTGTACGAAGACCTTCCAACACCGAATTCAGGCCCCAGAACACAATCCAAACAGTTAAACGTGGTAGCGGAAACATAATGGTACGGGGTTGTTACTCTTACATTGGGACAGAACCTTTATTACAAATTGAACAGACAATGGACACTGCATATTATACCACTGTATTAAAAAAAAACATCATGGTGCCTTGTGCTAAATGGGAAATGCCGCTTCGATGGGTGTTTCAACATAATATCGACCCCAAACACACATCGAAGCGAGCAAAAGCTTCGTTTGAAAATAATAGTGTTATAGTTTTATTCAGAATTTATGGCGGGACATTAAAGTGTCTATCAAAGCAATAAACCAATTTAATAAATATGAGCTTATGACACTGGTACAATCGGCGTGGAAAACATGACCTGTGATAAAAAATAATAGTTATTTCATAAAGTACTGAGATAATATAAAGGATTAATGAAACATACATTTTATTTGACACAGCTATTTATTCTAGTTCAGATGATGAATCGCGATGACTCTATTTTAATTCACAGGCAAAACGGGGCATTTTGAAATATTTTGATTTATACCTAATAATTTAATTTTAAATTACGACATTAATGTTCTAAAATGTTATATCTAGTTCTTAATTGAACAATTAAAAATAAAAGTTATAAACAAAATTTAATTTTTCTACATTTGTTTTTGTTTTGAAAATGTTGATTAATGTTGACTCTATTTCATCGCACACCACTGTAGATAGATAAGTTGTACTACGCGCCAAGACATTACAACATCATGGATACAATGTAGTGATTACAAATTCTAAAAGTAACAAGTTCTCATAGCGATTATCACATTTATCCGACAGACATGTACGAATCGAATAAAGATGTAGATAGCTGTTGTTTTATCTAACAGACTATTTGATTTCACATCGCATCAAAAATTATGCATTTCAAGATTTAAAAAAAAATTGATTTCTCGACACACACAATTCGGTTGTAATGTGAACATGATAGTCTTATTGTAAATTATTTATTTGCAGGACAATCGTATTGATTGACAGACCTCCGAATTTAGTATCAACTGGTAATCATAGATAACTCTGTGCCCTTACCAACAAGGTACGCGACAAACTCGAAAAATTAGACCCCCAGAATTTTTAACTCACTGTATCCTAAACGTACATAATTATAATGCTCTGAAAATTTGCATGTTATTTTAAAAAATTTCAAATAAGTACATATTTTGAGTTATATTCTGAAAATTTATGGCATATAAACTACAAATAAATATAAATTTTGAAATCCATCCACATGACCCGCTGTTGACAAATGATGAAGACGTCCTCTATCGACATGCTGGCAAATCAATGGGACGGTCTTACATAGTTTGTCAGCCCGTTCAAAATTAAACGACATCAATTTCACCAAGAGAAGCTTATTTTGATCAACCTGAAGTTTTTTATGTGACAATTTGCCGAAGAGGACCAAACTGAGGCATAATAAAATATTAGTAACTGGAAAATTGCCTTAAAAATTAATTTTTTGTTAAAAATATTCAAAGGATTTTCGTTGCCTTGTTTATTTTCCCTACAACATATGGTATGTGGTAACTGAACTTTAATTTGGGATCCGGTATAACTCCCTAGTACTTTACGTTGTTTTCCCAAGGAATGTCGTGGTTCAAAAATCGAAGTGTTAACTGAGGTAAACAACAATCCATTCGTTTGCTTGTAAAGTAAATGGCCTTCGTTTTGTCTGGGTTTATTAGAATGTTTCATTTTGTCCGACCGAACCCCCGATTCCGGCCTGACCCTGAAGTTATTTCCTTAAGTGATGATTTTTATCAGTAGTGCTATTTTTCAACTTTTGTAGATATATTTGTTGATCGGAATAAAAATGAACGATGGATTTTTCCATAATTAAAACGTAGTAATAAAAATATCTTTCGAAATGTAAGTAACCAGCAAAACTTTTTCCGATGTTGATGTTATAGTGTTTGTATATGAGCTGAAAAATTGACTGCCTACATATCCATATACTTTCTCTATGCAAAAGTATGCACGCACTATTTTAACAATCATTATTCTAATTTCGTTTTGTTATGTTATCACTGGCTACTTCTCCGCAAACCTTCTATGTACATTGTTTATAGAAATTTTAGCATAGCTGAATTTGTTTAGCATCTTTGCTTCGTGTGTTTTTTAGTTGTGAAGTCTCCCGTAGGAGAGTTTTAAAAATATAAAATAAAATTTAGAAATAAAAAGTAAGTAAAAAAGTGCAATAATACAGATCGATAATTAAGAATTTAAATAATATTAAAAATAAAAGGTTTTTTCTTTTTAGACACAAACTGTAAGTATAACGTAATTAAATCACTGTTGCGTACATTCCCATATACATTGTTCATAGGATAGTGTACTAGACTGTTAACATCCCTACAAACCTTGCAGCTAGAGAGTGTATATGAGATGCGAAAATAACTTACAAATATGTTGCATATACTTTCCTTATAGACAATGTGTGCGATGAAAAAGGCGGCCATTTGATCTAGAAAGTATATGAGGGTAGTATATAGACCACCGAAGTAATCGGATCTAGGAGAAAACGCGAAAATAACTTACAAATATGTTCCATATACTTTCCTTATAGACAATGTGTGCGATGAAAAAGGCGGCCATTTTATCTAGAAAGTATATGAGGGTAGTATATAGACCACCGAAGTAATCGGGTCTAGGAGAAAACGCGTTTTGTGTTGTACCCAGGTTCTACTGGGCTCTATCTCGTCTTTTAAAGTAAAGAGTCAAAGCCAACATAATTTGTAGTAACATTCACAATTTCGCATTTAATCTGTTTTAAAGTATTTAGTGTAATAAAATGAAAATATAAGCATTCCTAAAACCAACAGAAACTATTCGAAAGAAATTACGAAGACACAAAACTCCCCCAGTTTAAAAACGGACCTAGTTTATGGAAAAACACATTGACAACATTTGTTGAAATCTTAAAATCAGTGGTCGTTATTCACACAATCAACTCTTCAAAAAAAAAACCATTCTTTCGTATGCAGTGTTGCCATTCTTATTCTGGGAGAATCGACAAATCGTGTTGGGCTATCCCCGAAAATACCCCAACAACTATAATTCATCCCCAATAATATGTTAATCCTACACTGGCCGTATTAATACGGCGTTTACATACAACTAAATCGTCGCATTATCACGATTAAAAGTATTTTTTCTTACAGATTTTGACATTTGTATTAGCTATAGCAGTTACTAGCTTTTTAATCCGCATTCAAATACAGTTTTATCTGCAGTGTTTGATGATATTTAATATTAAAAATTTTACGTTTCCAGTTTTCCGATATATTTTGGTTGTTTTGTCCCAAAATACGGCGCCGCAGAGAATGACAAGAGCTAAATGCAATTTGACAAGGCATAACAACATAACTCGAGTTATGCGCAAATTTAATTTTTAGAATATGAATAATCGAAGTGCTATGCCCTTGACTGAAGCCATGTTGATGATTGGCGAGCTGAAAATGATCTTTCAAGAATGTGTTCCTCCGCCAGTATAAAATGTTTAGTAAAAAATTTCCAGTATCAATTTTTGAGAGAGTAAGATAGATTTTCTAATTGTATTTTTGAGCTGAAGACCTCCGACGCTATTGCTCATATCCAGTTTAGCCGATAATTTATAATTATAATCTAAATAATTAAATAAATAAATTATACTCTCCTAGTAAATATGTACATATATCATAAAATCGCACAGACAACATCCAGTAAAGACTTGCAAGCAATAAGAACTTTTGTATGTAAAACCCCGTATTCAGTTCTTGCGAAATTTTCGTAAGAAATTTTTTCATTTATCTCAAAACGGAAAATTTCGTTGCGGAGAGTTGCCACATACTTCGTATTTACCTGGCAAATATTTCATCAATAAGGCATCTTTACACTCCATTCTATTTTTTAACCCATGTGGTATTACTTTTGTTTACTTAAATAATCAAAATGTCAAAATTCCGGTCTGAAAACAATTGTTTTCGTACGAAATAACTTTGGAGTAACAACCATGTACTTGATTTTGTCTACGAAATTTTCGCAGAGCTGAGTACCAAGCAGACAAAAAGTGAGC
The DNA here is from genome assembly GCA_963931995.1 of Phaonia tiefii. Lineage (NCBI taxonomy): Eukaryota > Metazoa > Arthropoda > Insecta > Diptera > Muscidae > Phaonia > Phaonia tiefii. Next base: position 24,147,182 of record OZ008370.1, read on the forward strand.
GAAATTCTCGATTCATGAAATTTTCGTTTTTATTAAACACGTACTTCTTATGGCAACGAAAATTTCACAAAAACTGAATACCGGGCTTAAACAGCTGTTTTGCAATGTAAATACCTAAAAAAAAAAACAACAACCGCAGTTTGAACAAAACATTACAAATCACCAAAACGGTCTTCTTTATTTTAAATAAATAACAAGGGCATTAAAATAAGTTTTATGTCAAAAATCATAAAATTCCAATGAATATTTGTTATTTTATGTACATATTTTATATTTTCTAATTTTGTTTGTTTATATAAAACATCTGTTTCAAAGCATAAATATGTTACTTCTTGCAAATTCTTACTGATACAAATTTCTCCAGTTAAAACTCTTGTCTATCATCAAACTATGAAAATAATATCTAATACTTAACATCCAATAACAACTTTCAAACTGCGTGATCTTGCAGGACACGTATAAATCACCCAAGTGATTTCAAAACACCGAGTAATTTTTCAAGTGTGATATCACAACAGTCCTGTATATGTATTGTATTTAATCAAGGAGGTATTATTCTTGGCCCCGCCTTTACTTACAACATATTAAATTTATATTGTTTTGTTTTTTGTTTCTTCTTCCATTCTATTTTACTTACCGTCCTAATATTTCTTTAGGTTCATATTTGGCATAGAATCCCTTGGCGGCATCCTTGTCGGGCAATAAATCATCCTCCTCATCTTTGGCCATATTGATTGGTGGTATTTTGACGGTTTAACTTTAACAGGTAATAGGAATAATAACCGCGCCTACGACGTATTTTAGTGATTTGGCCAACTGCTGGTAAAATACTGGAAGGGAAGTAGCTATGTCAAAACACAGAGGGCAAAAGAACGGCAAAGTTACAACGAAATCGAATACGAAGGTCAAAAAGTGACGTCGTCCTAATGTTGAAGTTTGTAAATTCGGTTGTTATTATTATACATATGTTTTTTTTTATTAAAAAAGAAAAAGAGTGGGGCAACACACGCACACACAAAATCAGAGGAAAATTTCCAAAATCGTTTCTTGTTTGTGTTGTTATTAATTACTTTGGATGAAGGGAAATTGTTGTCGGAATCGGTGGGCTCTTGTCGTATGATTGTGTGTGTATAGTGCGTGAGTGGCGGCGTTTGGTTGAAAATTCGAGCGTGAGCTACCGCACGCACGTTGCTGTTGTTTCTTCTTTTTTTTTTTGGAGATGTTTATAGTACAACGTTGTTGTTTCTTCTCTTTTTTTTAGAGATGTTTATAGCACAATGTTGTTGTTTCTTCTTTTTTGTTTAGGGATGTTTATAGTATAATATTGTTGTTTCTACAGATTTATGACATCAACAACGTAACTATGGTTTACTTTAGCTTTTGTTTACGTTTTTTATAGATACCGTTTTCCTTTCTTGCTTTATTTTACACAATTTTCACAAAATTGATTACACAACAAATTACCAACGAAGAAGAATCTCTTTTTATTTTTCAATCGCAATTTTTTTCCTCAATTTCTTTAGGCTTTTCCTTCTTTTCAAAGGTTTGATATTTTTTTCAGATTTCTTTAGTTGATGTATCTTTCACTCACTGCCTTGCAAAAATCTATAAATATTTAAATTCCTCGGATACTTTGTCACCTTTCATACACAATCTCACAGCATCTATATAATTTTTTAATTTTCCATCAAATATTTAAATGTATCGAAAGTCAAACGGTACGATTTCTTGATTTCGACGGCCAGCCGATGATGATTGGCTGGCTATGCCTGCCTGTCTCTTGTTGATTGTTCAATGTCACAAAAAGGTTACAAGTTCTTTCACAAACGCAATGTGATTTCGCACGCAAAATTGTGTACTTCAAAACCTTTTAGCAATTCGTACACCTATAATACCTTTACAATATCACTGTTTTCTTAATGATTTTATTCCTTCACTAAACCATCACACGTTTTGTTTCAAATTTTTAACAAATTATCTACATTTGCTTATCGGCTCGTTGTTGTCAGTTTTGCATCACCCGAAATGTTTTTCACAAATGACCATTTATTTAGCCGTATTTTATTTATTAGTTTAAAAATTCTTCTATACTTCAACTACACTCTCTTTTGTGCTCGCTCTTTGTTAATTTTGTTTTTCTTTGGTCTTTCGTCAGTGTTGCATTCGGCGGCCAGTGAATGGCAATGCCATACATTCTTATAAGAATAGGTAATGCTAAACATGTGTGAAATTAAATAAAAGCGTTTTAGAGTATCCTAATTGCAGTTACTGCGGTTTTTTCGAGAATTGAGAAGGAGTCAGCAAAAGTGGGTCTGACGGTGAATGAGGACAAGACAAAATTAATGGTTTCAACGAACAGGGCCTCCACGCGATTAGACTTACTTCGAGGTAGTGGACGAATTTATATACCTCGGATCTGCCGTGAACAAAAACAACGTCAGCCTTGAAATCAAGCTTAGAATTGTGCTTGCGAATAGATGTTATTTTGGGCTAAGCAAGCACTTTAGAGATAAAGCCCTCTCTCGAGTAACAAAAGTCCAGCTGTACCAGACTCTCATTCAACCTGTCTTGCTTTATGGCGCAGAATCCTGGGTCCTATCGCAAGCAGACGACACATCTGTAGAAGTCTTCGAGAGAAAAATACTCAGAAATATTTATGGCCCTATAGTGCACAAGGGCGAGTATCGGCGACGCATGAATCATGAGCTGTATGAGCTTTATCCTGACATTGACATAGTTAAGCGGATCAAGATAACGCGATTGCTCTGGCTAGGCCATGTCAGTAGAATGGATGAAGACGAACCAGCACGAAGGGTTTTCGAGCTCGAAGGAAGACGAAAAATAGGAAGACCAAGACTCCGCTGGAGGGATCAGGTTGACGAATGCCTGCGTACACTTGGTATTGCCAACTGGAGAAATAAAGCAAAAGATCGAACTGGTTGGCGAAATATGTTATCTTCGTTTTGTAAGGTCCCTGACCCCCCGGGGTTGTCTGAGACCGGATAAGTAAGTAAGTAATTGCAGACGGTGAATTACGGTTCAGTGAAGCTGTAAAATGAACAGTTTTTACCACTCCGCCACAAATGTGATACTTGTTTCAGGTTTTATGAAATCTATACGGTCACCTCACTTAGTGACGGTAAAACTATCGAGTATTTAGCCATGAAAAAAGCTTCTCAAAATACCGTTCGGAACCGGTGTAAAACCGTAGGTCCCAATCAATGAGTGTACAACTAGAACGCGCACAGCTCTCTTGTTTGTGAGAAGCTCTCCCTAATCCCTTCATGGAACGTAATGGGAAACCATAGAATAATACATACCATAGAAACTTTTATTCGCTCAGTAAATTAAACGTCATAGGTATGGTTTCAAGTAAACATTAAATGGTGGAAAACATGGGTTCAATAATACCAGATAGAGGCAATAGTAAACAACGTCTAACAAAGGAACAACACCCGAATTTCGTGTTTTTGTGGCAAACTGGTTGTGTTAAATACAATACAAATGTATACCAACGATAAAAGTCAGCAAAAAAAAGTGCAAAATATATTTAAATTTTTCAGTTCTACACCAAAACGACAGGAAAAAGTTAAGTGACCATATATTGTAACTCCACCTGGTGTAAGGTAATTTTAAATTTAATTGCTCTCATTTCCACAAACCTACGATGAAGAGTGTGAAATGAAACGTCAGATAAGAGAATAAATTTATCTATGTATGTATTATTCTATGTGGGAAATCATTATTTTTTTTTATTTCATGATGGCATTATGAAATTATACCAGGTGATGGCAGGAGGGTCTGTATGAATTAAGCCCAATTGTTGACTGGTTATTTAAATTGGTAATCAGTTGATTTTGATTTATGTTTGATCAGACTTTAAATACGAAGAGTTTTTCAGTGCTTGCCAAATAATCTTACTACCATGTGGCAACAGTGGCAAATGCTACGAAAAATAACCGCTATTCATACATTTATCGGCTAATCCTTAAAATGCATCAAACTGACTCCATTTGCAAAAGAAAAGTTAAGTGATAAAATGCAAAATATTTCATTTCATTTCAGAATATTTGAGCAGAAATAAAGTTCTAACTGCACTACGAGTTCAATGATACGTTTTTATTATTATTTCAACTAGGATGGTGATTATAATTGTTCACATTAACAACTAAAGAAGCTTTGTGTTTGTTCTTCTTAGTTTAAATGCCCAACTTTGGATGTTTCAATACCAATTAACTGTTAACCTAAAAAATGAACTCAGAGTTTAAATTATGTTTAACCCTTGTTCAAAGATGATTTTCCACTCAAAAAATAGGCCTTATAATCATACAATTCTGCCTGTCAGTAATTTTTTCTATTTCTTTATTTGTAAAAATAACTTTTTATTTAATTAACGACATTTTTAAGTGGAATTTATTTATAATTTTGTAAGTATTTTGAAAATAAAGAGAGAAAGTAAAATCAACTTTTCTTATAACACTACCTCTTATATCAATCATTTTGTATGCGTTGTCATTAATGAACATGTTCAATGAAGCACGTTTCCTTTACATTCCCATTTCCATTTCATGTTCACACAGTCTCATACTGATAGTGCATATACAACTCTGCTATTGAAATGCATAAAGCAACTATGGTATAGAGAAGAAAATTTACTCAACTCCAACCATATTTAAGTAAAATTACATAAAGTATGTAAAATAATCAAGTTAAGATGCGGGAAAGAAATGCGTTTGAGTGAATCGCGTCGACTTTTTTGGTTCTCTTCTACTAGGGTTGCCAAATTGCGCCGGTTTTTTCTTCTCTGCTTGTACATCCTTTTTGTTCAATGATTTGCGTCATAATAACATAATCGAGGTAACCTGGCGTTTACACGGGACAGTTTGCTCCGACAGTAGAAACTCATTCAGTAACAGTAACTTCGGCAAGAGATTTGACATAAGCGGCCAGATCATGGCTGAACTAGTAAAGGTTGGCGCAATAGAACAACTGATTTTGCTTTCTTATGACTCCATCTGTTAAATTCACAGCCTTATCATACAAATCACATTCACTTCACTTGGCATTTTAGACATCGCATGCTAAACAAACTAATTGGATTCCGAAAGATATTCGTTAATAATTATGTAAAATTTACCACAAACAATAAATATTTTAGCAAAAATTAGTCGTCGGGTTCTTAATTTGGGCAAGAAATGAGGTTGAAAATTGACGTGAATGTGAAAATGATTTATATGATAAGGCCATTAGTGTATTTTGTTGTTGTACTTTGTTGTTTATGGCCAGTTTTAAGTGGGTAGTTAACTATCGGATTACTTAATCTTAATTCTAAGTTAATTAGAGGTTAACTTTGCATTTTGTTTTTCAGTGGTGAGTTAATGTAATACCTTGTTCACGCTGCCGCGAAATTGAGGTCTTCCGCAATTTGGGCTGAAATTGAGTTGAAATTGCTCAATTTCGCATATATTTTGACAACCACGAAATTGAGATATTTACAACAATTTCGTTGAAATTGACTTGAAATTGTCGTATACAACGCTGTTTTTACTCAACAAAATTAACGTAGTAATCTTTTTTGCATATATGCATGGAGAACGAAGCCGACAGAAAATTTCTCGGTGTGCCGCCGTCGTAGATAATTTTTTGAAGTTCACGCCGCCGTCATTAAGGCATGCTTCGACTTAAAATCTAGGCCGATATTATCGCCTAAACCGCTTTTAAAGTCCCGAATTACTAAAAAAATATCTAATTTTATTTTATACAAAAAAATCACGTTTAATAAAAACTCAGTCGCCGCCGTCGATTCATTGTTTTGTTGCTCCAACGCCGTCGATAATTATGGGTCAGCTTCGTTCACCGAACACGTGGTTACTAAAATTACAACAAAACAAAACAATTGTATGCCGCCTCATTCATCAAATTGAAATTTTAACTTTTCGACGACATAGAGTACTAAAAATAAATTAAAAGTCATGGTGAATCAGGGCATCATGTTAAAGTTCACGTACCATTCATTTATTTCATTGTTTTCATTCATTTCCTAGCTAAATTTCGGTTATTGTGCCCAGGCACTACAATTTTACTAATGGTAATATTTGTAAACAAACCGTTGTCATTTTTCAACGAAATTGCTCAAATGCCAGGGTGAACGATTTCAATTTCGTTCGACAATTTCAATCCGAAATTGTCAATTTCATGGCAGCGTGAACAAGGCATAAGTCGCCATATTGTCAACTACTATGGCAACCCTTGTATTCTTATTGGAAAAAACGTGTGTTTTGGGATAAATACAACAAACAAAATGGAATTATGTAAAATAAGAAATAGATGCATAAAATCGAAGTCATTTTAACAAAAATTTTTAAAAACTATATAGGCGCAATAATTTAACGATCTAGACTCAAGGTATGTGTACAAATACGCAAATCTGGAACATGTATTTTATACAATCCTCAGTTCTCCCTTTGACACTCAGTAATTTGATTGTCAAAATAATATGGTTCTCACTATAAGTTAACCAACCCACATTGGGTGGTTAAATCAGAGTTAAACAGTGACTAAAATACACAATTCGATGTTTAACCACAATTTAACAAAGAAACGAAGATCACCACTGACTGAAAAAGTGGCCATTACTGTGTTTGTTCATTTGGATCTGTGTTGAATTTGACGGTTATACCGCGTTTATGCTGCCACCGAAATCTCGATTGTCTAGATTTCATTCACACGAACAGCTGATTCGTGTATGGAAAATCAGATGTTTATGCCACTGAATCTAGATATCTCTAGATTTCGAATGAAGTATAAACATGTTTCTAGAGTCATGAAACAAAAACTAATTGCCTGTTGTTCGTTCACACAATTACAACAAATTCTACTGCGTCAACCTCTACTAGTTCAGCCATCGGCCATATCGGTGACGTTTCGTAGTAATTAGAGAAAAAAGCAAAACATCGCAAACGACTTTACAAATTGCGAAATATATATGAATTTGAAAATGTTGCTAATTTTTATTGAAATATTGTTTGACAATACAAATATAAAAACATGAATACATGTCTAATTTTGCAGAGTACTTCAGTTCCATTGTAATTTGGAGAAGTAAAAGAAAACACAATGGCAAAAGAGCGAAGAAACAAAAAATCAGAGCACGACATTTTACGAAACGACACTGTCGGCGGTTGCTTAAAATTGTACTGTCTTTGTAACTGGATGGACGCGTACGTCACACAAACAATTTTTCTCTTTGTGACAACTAATACATATTCTCAACGATCTTGTCTCAAACTGCCCCGTGTAAACGCACCGTAAATGTACTCGATCTTGGGTACAACAAATTTATGAGAAATCATATGATAATAGTGTGATTTGTCGATTATCGAGTCGATCTGCCAGATCAAGTACATGTAAACGCCCTATTATCAAAAATACAACAGCAAAGCTTCATTATATTTTGTATTTTTGTCAGGGCTGGGTTTTACATACATACGTACAAATTGCACCAAATGGACCACAGAATTTACCACAAAAGTAACGCAAAAAAATCATTCAGAGCATATACAGTAAAGTAACAAAGTTCTTCTGATCACTTGCAAAAACGTTATCAAAAAATTTTATTTAAATTTTATGACTTTTTTTTCGATTTCTTATCAGAAAAAGTATTTCCTTGGGGGAAAACTTAAAATACTTATTTATATTAACTTATCCGGTCTCGAACAACCCTGGGGGTCAGGGACGTTACAAATCGAAGATAACACATTTCGCCAACCAGTTCGATCTTTTGCCTTATCTCTCCAGTTGATAATACCAAGTGTATGCAGGAATTCGTCAACCTGGTACCTCAAGCGGAGTCTTGGTCTTCATATTTTTCGTCTTCCTTCGAGTTCGGTTTCGAAAACCCTTCGTGCTGGTTCGTCTACATCCATTCTAGTGACATGGCCTAGCCAGTTCAATCGTGATATTTTGATCCGCTTAACTATGTTAATGTCGGGATATAGTTCATACAGTTCATGATTCATGCGTCGCCGATACTCGCCGTTGTGCACTATAGGGCCATACATTTTTCGGAGTAGTTTTCTCTCGAAGACTCCTACAGATGTTTCGTCCGCTTGCGATAAGACCCAGGATTAGCATCTATTCGAAAGCACAATTCTTCGCTTGATCTCAAGGCTGACGTTGTTGTTACGGTTTACGGCAGATTCGAGGTATGTGTATAAATTCGTCCACCACCTCGAAATGATAACGGTCAACAACGTTCACGCTTTGATCTAATCGCATGGATACCATGCTCGTTGAAACCATTAATTTGTCTTGTGCTCATTTACTTTCAGAACCACTTTTGCTGACTTCTCCAATTTTTGAAAACACCGCAGTAACTTCTCTCACTGTGCGCCCAATGATATCTATATCATCAGCATACGCGAGCAGCACGCGACTTTTGCTGCTAATGGTTTTATTTTTGTTGATTACGGCATTTCTCATAATGATCTCCACTAAGATGTTAAAGGAATCAAACGATGTCGCCTTGCCTGAGGCCTCGCTAAGTTTCGAAAGGTTCGGTAAGAACCTTACCAACTTTCACTGCGGATTTGGTGTGCGCCAAGATCTTCCTCCAAAGGCGAATGAATTTTGCAGTAATACCAAGCTCAAACATTGCTTGGACTATCGAAGGCCGCCTTATAATCGACAAATAGATGATAGGTGTAGATTTGTTTTTCGTGGGTCTTCTCCAGGATTTGGCGTAGCGTGAAAATCTGGTCAGTTGTCGATTTTCCAGGCCTAACGCCACAGTGGTATGGTCCAATCAGGCCTACGGATAAAAGGCTTATTCCACGTTAGTTGGCACAGAGACTCGGGTCACCTTTTTTAAATATGGCGCTTAGTACACTGAGACTCCAATCGCCGGGCATGCACCTTATGAGCTTACCGCCGCCAGCTTTAAGCAGCTCTGCCGGTAATCCATCGGCTCCTGCGGCTTTGTTATTCTTAAGCCGGGCAATAGCTGTTCTGACCTCGTCTTGGCTAAGCCCGATATTCTGTTTACAAAAAACGTCTCTCAAATCGCTCACAACTTTTTATTGAATAAGTTCTGTACATGGTTAGCTAAATTTATTACAAAAGACATAGTAGGGGAGACAAGAAAATATTTGCATCAAAATTACAATATATTGATACGAAGTCGCCAAACGGTCTCTCTTCTATTCCGTTTAGACGCTAGAGATTTGTTTGTCGTCAAATGAAGCGTGTCTGGTTCTGTTTGAACTCTTTTGAGGGATATTTGCCCATACAGACCCATTAATAGTCTGTAACCCGACAAGCAGCTTGCGGAATGAGAACAGACTAGTGGAGAAATTGTACAAAATGGAGATATTAAATTTGACGGAGAAGAACTGACTAACAGGGTTGCTACACCCCCGGGTTAATACGGTCTCCCTAAAATCCACAAAGATGGGAACCCCCTGAGACCAATTTGCTCAGCAATTAACTTACCAGGCTAAGGACTTTGTAAATACATTATCAATATACTGAATAATTTGACGAAGGACTGCAGATATAACATTAAGGATGCGATTGATTTCAAGTATCAAGTATATCGAAATAGATGATGACGAAATATTAGTCGTATTCGACATAGTGTTCCAAGTATAGCGAAACATTTGGTCATTAAGACGATAGAGAAAGAATGGAGTATCCTGGACAAATTCACGAAAATACCACAAGACCTTTTCATTGAATTGCTGAAATTTTACTTGAAAAATACGCGATCTTTCAAATATGAGGAAAATATTATGAGCAAAGAAAGGGCATGTTAATGGGTTCACCAGCTACACCATCATAATGGAGGTGCTACTTGACGAATCTTTGACGATATTGGAAGTGAAGCCCAAAATCTCGAAAAAGTATGTGGACGACTTATTTGTGGTGATAAAGAGGACTGAAGTTGAGAAACCACTAAGACTCTAAACATATACAATGGACAAATAAAATTTACGATAGAACTGGAGGCGGACAACAAACTACCACACCTGGACTAGGTAGTAATTCGACAAGGTAACCTGCTCAAACTTCATTGGCTTCGGGAAGATTAGTTAACTTTAACTCAAAGCACTCCAGACGCATTATTATTAACACAGCGACAAATTTCATCATTAGAGTATTAACTATCAACGACTATTAGTATCACACGGAGAATAACTGTCGAATAACGGAAATTCTTCATAAAAATTATTTCCCATCGAGGACTAAAAAAGATTTACTAAATCGAAAAAGGTCTGGGCGAAAATTTATGATTACAGGACAAGATCGACAGGACGAGAACCTACCAAAAGTTTACAAATCGCTGACATATATTCCTGGATATTCCGGGAGGCTAAAGCATTGCGATATCTAAAATCGCGCAATACCCTGAGCAGATTATTTAGCCAGACAAAGTCTTAAGGTAGTGAAAAAGGACAAATGTAATGTTGTATATGGGATACAGTGCAATGGTGACGCGACTTTTTTTTTAAGACTTTATTATGATTTATTGAATCTGCTCCAAAGGAGCCTAAGCCTAATTAGATTGATCTGTATCGTTGCGTTTGGGATTTCTTGGTTAATTACAGTGATGGGAAATCCCCCCTATGTAGACGGGATGAACTTGTTGTTATTCTTAGATTTATTGCTAGAGCGTTTGTGTGTTATGAAAGTTTTTGTTGGTGAATTTGTTTGATACGGTAGATTTGGTCCTTTATCACAGGTATTTTTAAATCTCTATGTATATTCTCATTTCGCATATATAAGACGGTATATAAGACGATGGGAGCGTTCTATCTTTTCCAGGCTTCAATATCATTTTCACTAACGAAATTATCCACGCTTTAGGGAAGTAACTATGTTTTATTATGTGATTGAACACATTTACGATAAACTTTACTCCCACGGATGGGAGGTCAGAGATCATTTTATGTGATGAGATCGAAACCTGGTGCTTTTTTCGGGTTAACAGTTTCCTTTATAATGGCAACAACCATCTCCAGTGGTATTGTAGAGGACTCCTTAATACAAACTAAGTTCGAGAGATTAAAATTGTTAGTGCACGGGTTGGGGCGGAAGACCTGACTTAAATGATTCGCATAGAGGTTGGCTTTTTCCTCACCTGGGCCCTAACAATATAACTCACTTCGAAAGAAAAATTTAACGGAACCGAATTTTTGGTACCATGGATCTCGAATTCGAATGGGCCATATCCGAAATTCGGATTCTAGTTTCGATTTTCGGAAAGATAGAACCATGTATCTCGATTTTCGAACAGAAATGTACTCGATTTTTGAGATTCTTATTCGGTTGATCTTGCGATAGCGAAAAGAAATAAAATAATTGATTTTTATAAAAAATAGTCAAATTTTATATTATTAATTAAGGAATTTTTATGCACAATAAGAAAAAGAATGATTTTTTGTAACAAAATCTTATTTTTATGGCTAAATGTTCAATGTTATATGGTATTTTTCAACTTATTGCCATGTCCATGACCAAAGTATCGCTATGCTTCGGAAAACAGCGACTCTAAGGGATTCGTGCACTAAATAAGACGACAAAAAATCTCCTATTACTAAACCATAGTATGTAATAAATAAATGAATGGTTTCCCATTACATCCCATGAAGGGACCGGGGAGAACTTCTCACAATCACTGAGCTGTGCGCTTTCCAGTTTTCACTCACTGATTGGGACCTACAGTTTTACACCGATTCCGAACGGTATTTTGCGAAGCTTTTTCATTGCTATATACTCGATAGTGTCGCCGTCACTAAGCGAGGTGACCGTCGTCGAAAGAAATTTTAAGGTGGTTGGAGCAGGGATCGAACCCAGGATCTCCTGTACAAGAGGCGCGCACACTACCCATTGCACCACCGACGGTCACAACCATAGTATGTATTAGTGTCTTTATTAAAGAAAAATATTTTTACTATTACTATTTACTGATGCGCATCACGTTCGAAAATGCAACACTGCAAGAGTCGCATGTTTTAAAAACAATCAACACAGCGTATGATGCGCAAACAAGTCGCAAAATGCGCAGTAGCAAAATGGCTGATGCAATGAATGAGCAAGCACAGAATTTGATATTAATTTATGCTTTTTTTTATAAAACTTACTATTTTTAAAATTTTTTAGAGTCGAGGTGGGTGCTAGGGACTACAAATTGATAATAAGGACAAGGTTGGATATTCGCCAATGGTAGAAGGAAAAAGTGTGTTTTATGGCGGAAAGTGGTGGACAAAATAAAGGAGCAGAAACAATTCACAAATTAAATTTATTAAAAAATTTTCCATTGAAATATTTTCGTGTTCGGAATTGCAAATCAAAATAAGCAACAATCAAGTATCTGCATCAGCTGATTGGCATCAGCAGTGCGAACGCATCACAGTTGCGCATCAGATGCTCTGCAGTGATGCATTTCCGAAAACGCCCTATGTACTTATTTTGACTTAAATTTGTACACTGAATTTGTGCCACTGCCTCCTCCTTCATTTATTAGAGCCTCCGTGAGATAGAAAGCCTGATTTTTTATTCCCTGCTAAACTAATTTTTCGACGACTTTGTATGGGGAACTAAGCGATTTTAAGCGGCACTCTATACGAAGTCGTCGAAAAATTAGTTTAGCAGGGAATAAAAAAACAAGCTTAGAGTCTTCATATACTTATAACGACAGTAATGCTTTTCACTCACTAAATGAATTTTGAATGTAGGGAATGTGGTTATGTCGTTGACTGCTGCCGAAGCCGCATTATTTTGTAAATATTCAATGTATATGAATAGGGTGCAAAAAGGCATTGTCCAGTATGGAACTAGGGACGGGTGAAACTAGTGAATAATAAGAAATGTAATTTTTTTCCGTACCCTTCCAATGAAATAATTAACCCCAGGACCCCTAATTTACTTTATCTAGGATATTTCTAAAACTTATTTATGAACAATAACAAACCAAAAATAATTTTGACATAAATTGTAGCCAACCAAAAAACAAAACATTTTCCGAAAGTATTGGTAACACTTTTTGTTCAATCCGAAAGTTGTACATGGTACCATATCAAATACGGATCGGAAAGAACTTTCGAATAGTTTTAATTTTCGAATCGAATTACATAGTAGGGGACCTGTTGTCACCCACTGTCCACTTTCATTCCGTAAGGGAAAAATAGACTCAGTTGGCTTACTTATATTTCTTATGGGCACCCATAAGGAAAAATTGGTCGCATTTGTCGTTGTTAGCCCCCCCCAACGTAACAGGCATATTGTTGGTCATCATCTTGCAGCTGGTGATCTATACGCGACTGACGTATGCCAAAAGGACGAAACTGAAGACTCGACTATCGTCCCATGAATCGGATTTAAGGGCTACGTATAAGCCTAGGGAACACAAAACAGCACTAGCAGTCCACTGTGTCACGACGGCCCATAACCCCAACTTTGAAATTGACTAACTTGACGTTGAAATTTTGGCGGAGGAGAGCAAGTACTCCCGACGATTCACTTTGGCAAAGTTCAAGTAGCCACTGCATCCAAGTCTCCACACTCGTGACAAGATATTTGTGTTATGTGAGGATGATTTTATACTACAACGTTTCTTAAATTTTTTGGAGGTATGTATACTCCTGTGTAAGTTTACAAAACAATGATTTGTTGTTTCCCCCCAAAATATCCTATGCCAGAATTAACAGATACGAGTTGAGCTTATTTTTTTGTTATATGTATAAAAAAGCGCATATATTTAATATATATAATTTGTTTCATTTACCATTTCTTGTTTTTCTTTTAAGTAACTAAGAATTTGTTTTGTTTTTTTTAAAGAAAAAAATCTTAGATATATCAATAATATATATATAGTGTATTAGCATTAGGTATGTATATATAAAGTACATACATATACGTTTATGAGTGTATATATACGATGATTAAAATAAAGATATATGTATGTATATGCATTAAAGTACACAAATTTATAGATAAAAGTATACGGAAAAAATCTAAAAGTAAGCATAGTTAAAAAGGAAATACTTGTCTTAAATTTAAAAGATTATAACAAAAGCTGAAACTTATTGATAGCTACGATTAAAATGACAAATTTCGAGGGGCAAATAGCAAAAAAATTGATGGCGTTATGAAAAAAAAGTACTGATCTTTCAATGCATTTTCAATTTAGAAAGGATTGAAGTGTGTAATTACAGAATAATTAAATGATATTGTAATTCAAAATAAAGTAAACTTTTTATTTTGTTTGTAGCTAACATAGACTCTTAGAATATCCTTAATTATTCTATAATTAAAGATTCAAATCTTCTTGAATTGATATGATTAAAGTATTAGGGGATGTTCCTTGTTAGGGGGGATATTTCTTGTTCAATTCTTTTAATTAGTTCTATAAAAAAAAATACTATTGCATATTATACATAAACAAGGAGCGGCTTGCTAATGAATTGAATAATAATTTAGCCTTTGAATTTAAGCTAATCAAATTTTGTTTATAGGGGGTGTTTTAAGCTTAATAATTATTTAATTAATCTTATACGAATTTTCGTTTGTTTTAATTTATTACTTTGATTGTAGGTTGAGCATATTATCATTTGTTAGTATTTCTTTTGCATTTTTTGTTTGTTAGATAGGAATAAGGTTTAGGACGTAATTGAGAAATTGTCAATAATGATGTTTGAAATAAAATAATTTAAAATGTTTTTCTTTTACATTTTTTTTCAATGATTTTTTGTTTTAAGTTTCTTCAAGTTTCTGTGTTTTTTTTTTCTATATGTGTGTTACGTTTTAGTTTCTATTTTTATAACAATTGTTTAACAAACAAGAACTTCAATTTCGATTTTCTTCCTTTGTAGAAAGAGGGGTTTGTGAATTTTATAGCGTTACTTAGTTACGCCTAAAAATATGCAATGAAATGTTTTCTTCACGTATCGTGTTGGCTCATATGTATGTCAGATTATGTGTGTGTGTGTGTGTGAGTGGGGAAGTGTGGGCACAGATGTGCAAGAGATAGTAGAGCTGGTCACAAATTACACTGGTCGTCAGAAAGGTTTTATATTTGCAGTTCACAACATCAAAATTGCCTTGTTTAGCCTTTAAGATTTGGAAGCGTGATTTTTCCGACACATTACTATGTAAAAATGTTTGTTCTAAATACATTTTTGCTTTGGTTTAATTTCTATTACGATGTAATTAAATTGCTTAAGACATTTTCACTAAAATGTTAATGACAGCAAAACAAATCGTAGTGTATTTGTCTGGGGTTTGCGACGGGAATCGTGTTTATTTTGTGGAACTGGAATTTACAGTTTTCGTTTAGAAATGTAATACCCTTTTTCTCTATCTCGAACGAAAAGCTAAGCGAAAGAAAATCAGTCACTCACATTCGCCTCAAATTGAGTGTCTAAGTCGAAATTTTCGTTCGCCTGACTCCATGTGTGTTCGTAAGTGACAGCACATTCGAAATAGAGAAACCAAACTTTTGACTGTATAGTTTTATGTTTTCATTCGACTTGAAACGACAAGATTGTGAAACCCAAATCAACTTTCTTTCTTCTAGAACACGAACGAAAGCTTTCGTTCGAGATAGAGGAACAGGCTGTAAATGTAGTAAAAATCGGTAATTAAATAACCAAAATTCGGAAATTTTGTATTGAAATTTTATGAATTTCGACAATTGTCCGGTGCAGGTATCAACTGACTAACGATTTTTAATTTAAACACTTCAGTTAAATGCGTCCAAGGGAACCAATAAATGCCAACCTTTGACAAACAACTGTCGCTTTTATAACAACAATAATGGCTAACTGGGTTGCATTTGGATAAAACAGACATGTTCATATTAGAGTTAGACAGTAGATACAAAACTGTTATAATCAACTCTTCACTAACAAGCGATTAATCCAAATGAAAAATTCTTGTTAAACACTCATTGTTCGGAGCGTACATCCAGTGGGGGTTTTATTTGGCGTTATGAACACGCCGGTTAATCATTTGCTCTGTTCTCGCAAGTCTTTTAAACATTTTTGGTTTATCTAGATGTTAGCGTCATTGTTTCGTCGGTATCAACTGACTAACGATTTTTAATTCAAACACTTCAGCTAACTGCGTCCAACGTGCGGCTCCGAAGGGAACCAATAAATGCCAACCTTTGACAAACAACTGTCGTTTTTATAACAACAATAATGGCTAACTGGGTTGCATTTGGATAAAACAGACATGTTCATATTAGAGTTAGACAGTAGATACAAAACTGTTATAATGAACTCTTCACTAACGAGCGGTTAATCCTTAACAAACATTCTTGTTAAACACTCATTGTTCGGAACGAACATCCAGTGGCTTACTGGTCGTTAAGAACACGGCGGTTAATCATTTGCCCTGTTCTCGCAAGTCTTTTAACAATTTCTGGTTTGTCAAGATGTGGGCGTCAGTGTTGCGTCGGTGGCTTCATAGACTAACCTGGATTTATGTATGTTTAACATCGCCAAACTAGTTGTTAGAGTTAAAACAATTAAGAAAACCAGTATGTATAATTTCCACCCTAAATCCCATACGTAGCATCGCTACATTTTGATAAATCATGTTTAATAAAACGTTGTTTGTTTACAGGCAGTATTTCCTTGTCTGAATTTTTAAATAGCAGTGTTCAAGTGAAGACAATGTTGAATACAACTCGAGAATAAGAACCCCCCTTTCGTACAATACCACATTTCTATTGCATCTCTTTCCTCATTCCACAAAATTTCAACTTATCGCGATTGATGTCGATGTAATTTTATCAATATTATTGACCCCATATTATGTTAAGGCGGGAAAACTCAAATACAATTCTGTCAACCAGTGTTTAAATAATTTAGAATTTATACGGTTGTAGCTAATTTTCTTACATTACAAATATGTGTGTGTGTTTAAATAACAAATAGGT
This sequence comes from Phaonia tiefii, assembly GCA_963931995.1. NCBI lineage: Eukaryota > Metazoa > Arthropoda > Insecta > Diptera > Muscidae > Phaonia > Phaonia tiefii. Next base: position 24,164,124 of record OZ008370.1, read on the forward strand.
TTACGATAGAGATTTCCGAAATTTTCGTTACTTATTATTAAAACATAAAAAATAGAGAAAAAAATTTAAGATTTTATAAGGTTTTTTCTATGTTTAATTAAACTTCAATAGAAATTCGGCACCTTTTTCTTTTGTGTTAAATGTAAAAATTTCTATAAGCCTAGATAGAGTTAAGAGGTGTGTCTGTCTGTATGTGAGGGGGAGTGAGTGTGTTTATGTCCATTCGTCCCACTTTCGGAGGATCTTTTATTTGTGGCGTAGATAAATAACACTTATTGCTGCGCTTGCATTTTGGCCTGCATTTGTGCCAACATTTCCTGCATGCGCCGTAGTTCTGCCTCTTTTTCCTGCAGTATCCGATCTTTTTCATTTAGCACACTATTCGCCACGATTTGGGTAGTGGTGGAATCACGTTCTGTTTTAATGCCATTCTCTTTGTTTTTAATACCTTTGGCCAAACGATCTGAACGATAGTTTTCATAATGAACCTCCTGGGTGACTTCCTGCAAATCTTGCATGTGTGTTCTAAAGTAGAAAAATAAAACAAATTATTACAACAGTTTTTTAGCAGATTTCCCTTCATATTTTTGTCCATCTTACATTAACATTGTCCTTAATTTAATAAAATCGCAGTGTTCGGGATTTTCCACTTCCACCACACCCCAGGGATACAAACGTCCTCTAACCTTTTTCCCCTTGACTTCGAGTAGAGTGTTGGCACCACACACGGCGAATGGCACGGCGGCTTTTAATTGTTTCACTTGTTCTTTGTAGTCTTCATCTTCATCGGAATCACAATCGGGCAGTGGATAGATTTTAATGCCATGGTCTTCGATTTCCTGCATAATACGGCATTTTAAGCGTAGAATTTCCTTTTTCGTTAGGCAGTCGGCTTTGGCAATTACAGGCACAATATTCACTTTGGAATGTAATTTCTTCATGAATTCCACGTCAAGAGGTTTTAAACTAAGGGAGGAGTTAAAAAAAATTAATGAGGTTTTATAAGGCGGAATGTTTTATACAAAAAGAAAAGAGTTTTGGTAGACTATTTTATTGTACGAGTATAGTTTTCTTATATACATAAGTATAAATTGATTATACTCTTCCCGAAAAGTCTTAACAACACATTTTCTTGCTCAAAGGGATTTCCTGGGTCTTCGTTTTTTAATAAAAAATTGACTTCCAACAATATTTTGTTATAAAAGGTCTACATCGTAGTCTATATATGTTGGATTTCGAACACTATTCTCTTGCAGAAAAATGTATTCGAGGGCCCGTTACATGTAGGAAGTTATATTCAAAGCGTTTCTATATAGAACAGGACTTTTTGTTACAATATAGGATTTCGTTTATAGAAATAGGCTTCGTTTTATGGATCAGACTATTCCTTTTTAAACAGGGTTTTTTTAGAGCAGACTTTTATTTATAGAAGATACTGTTCTTTAAGGCGTCCCTTTTTTAGAAAAATTATCCTTCATAGCAGTTTTCTTGTACAAAGTTTTGTTAAAAGTTTTGGTTCGGAGATAGGTTAGGTTAAGGACATGCATCCACTAGAGATCCGTAGATCTTAGCAGATGCTCCTCTCGGAGGCCTCGGTTGGCCCTTTGTGTTCTTCCTTTAGAAGAAAATAAGAAGATAGATAGAAAGATAGGAAGATTTAGTGTGAGAGTACAGAAAAGGGAGGAAGTGGAGTGAGAGAATTTAAGGGGGAGTTATGGGGGTGGTGCAATGGCTAGTGTGCGCGGCTCTTGTACATAAGAACGTGGGTTCGATCCCTGCTCAGACCACCTTACATTTATTTCTACGACGGTCACCTCGCTTAGTGATGGCGACACTATCGAGTACTTTTCATGGCTAAAATATACCGTTCGGAACCGTTGTAAAACTGTAGGTCCCAATCCTAGTAGGATCTCATGTACAAGAGGCGCGCACACTATCATTGCACCACCGACGGCGTATGCCACCACCTTAAGTCCCTCTCTGGCGAAATCTATGAGAATATCGTTCACCACTAGTAGCCATAGTAATGGCACAGAGCTCATGCCCATTGATGAATTGATCATGCGACTTCCAAGCTTTGGATAAAGATTTCGTACATTTTTAGATTCAAATTTTTAGTTAACTTAAAGCGAACCACAGACTTGTCATTCATGAGCATGAGCTTGGTCGATAACTTTTTATCTGCCTGATGAATTTGAAAAAATTGTACGAAAAATTTTGTGAACAGGTTTAAATTTTTTTTTTAAAAGACATAAGAATGTGCACATAACCTCAATTTGCTCAGCCAGATGGCAGATAACTTATTTTTTAAGATAGCCCTATCGCTTACCTTTCCAAAATGCCCTAAACGAAGCCCAGAGGTCTTACCGTTCTAAAGTTATAACCATTTGACTGAAATTCAAATATTTTTGTTTTGTTTTTGGAAGCGAAATAACAGGACACATTCATTTGTGTGCCGAAGAATTGGCTGAACTTTGAAGCGGTGAGACCTCTGGGCTTCGTTTAGGGAATTTTGGAAAGGTAAGCAGTAGAATTATCTTTTAAGAGAAAAAAAACCTAAGTTACCTGCCATCTGGCTGAGCAAATTTAGGTATGTGCACATTCTTATGTCTTTTTTTAAACCTCTGTATCGCGACGATTTCACTTTTGTTTTAAATTTTTTATTATTGATTCTGAAAGGTCTTCCAAAGACCTTTCCAACAAGCGCAAAAACAAAAAAAACCCAAAAAGATCTGACCAGCTATTAGCAAGTTTACCCTAGTACCCCTCCGACCACCCATCCGAACATTTTCAAACCGCTGCCATTTCGCCCCCTTGCATTTTTGGGAATGGTCGTAGATGGACATATTTTCATGAAATGAGCCAAGGAATACGCTGGTGAAATTTATACAGTCGTGACTGAACCACCCAGTACAATAGTTATTGGTGTCTAGTTTAATAATTTCAGGCCAACGTTTCCCAAAAAAAAAAAAAACTGTAGATTGTACCACATTTTATTGCAACAAAATGATTAAATTTCTTTAACTTACCCATGACCAAATGGTGATATAAAATAGAAACAACAGTGTATACGATTATCGACTATATTCCGACGATTCAGTCCACTTTCATCGCGCAGAAATCTCTCATACTGTTCATCGATATATTCCAATATGGCACTAAAACTATCCGAGTTATCGATGGCATCACCAAATCCCGGCGTATCCACAACCGTTAAACGTAACTTAACGCCACGTTCTTCAATCTCCACCGTGGAAGCTTCTAACTTCACAGTTTGTTTCTGTTTCTCCACTGCATCGGGTATTATCCGTTCTGGATAAAGATCTGTTAGGAACAAACTATTGACCAGTGTTGATTTTCCCAGGCCCGATTCACCCACAACCATAAGAGTGAATTCAAAGCCCTTTTTCACTGATTTGCGATGCACCTGATTGGGAAGATTGGCAAAACCCACATAGCCGGGTGTTTCAATGCTGGAAAACTGCAATGATAATGAGAAAGAGAATAAGATATAAGCATTTAATGGATTTTACATAGACATAGAAAACATTTCAAGTTAGAAATCATGAAAGAAAACGCGGCAAAGGTAACAAAAATATTTTAACACCTTCATTGCAATATGAATTGAAAATATAAATTTCTCCTCACTCGGAAATGCAGGTGCTAGTGGTGGCGGTGGCACACCCGACTTGTCATACGTATTCCCCCGTCAAAAGAAACGTGATGCCACTTCAAATGTAAATCATCATAATCATCATCGTCATCGTCATTATCATGTGTTTTGTGGAAACGAGTATGAGGGCTTAGGTGTCCATATTCACCACATGTGGTTGATTATTCTGGTGGGTTTTGTGGCCACACACAATAAAACTTTTGCGATGTCATGTACTAGTAAGCCATGTAACTAAGAAGGTATTGAGTAAATGACGATAAAAGGCAAAGTAACAGACAAAAATACTTTGCACTGACAAGAAATTAATGTTGCGTCTTTTTTGTTGTGTTTCTTACTTTCCACTGGGTATCTGTTCTGTTTTGAATAGGAATGATGCACAATGTACGGTTTTAATTTACTTTGGCATTTTGGAGTAAAGCACAACAAGAATAAGAGGGGTTTTTATGCCCATAATTCAGAGTATTGTGCATAAGTGTGAATGTAAATGTAAAAACAGTAAGGAGAAGTCCAGTAGAGACACATATGATGTACAATAAGTCAAATAAAAAAAATGGTGGCGTCGTAAAAAATGTTTTGTATTTATTTACAAACGCATTCAGAACGAAAATCTAACCACCGGCTAGCCGCTGACAAACGATTTTTAGTCATAATACTTGAACAAACTGTGTCCAACGAGTGGCTACGATACGAACGAATATATATTAACTTTTGACCAACAGCCGTTTTTTTTTTTTTTTTTTTTTTACTAATTTACAATCATGAATATCAGGGTTGCATTTGGTTAAAACAGACATGTTCATATTAGAGTAGACGAAGATAGGAAACTGTTATGAGCCTAAAAATAGTTGTAGATATGAACTCATTGTACGGAGCGTAGAACTGGATGGAAAATTACAAGTTGGCCATCTGCCATCATCGAACTAATGATTTTTAATTCATACTACTTCAACCAAACTGTGCCCAACTAGTGGCTATGAAGCGAACGAATACATATTCAGCCTTATTACGAATGTCGTTCTCGTATTTCGACTACGACAGTTTTGTAAAAGATTAAAGATAACACGCCAACTTTGTCTTTAATCTTTTACAAAACTGTCGTAGTCGAAATACGAAAACGACATTCGTAATAAGGCTGATTAACTTTTGACCAACAGCTGTCGTTTCACTAACAACGATCATGAATATCAATGATGCATTTGGCTACAACAGACATGTTCATGTTAGATAGTAAATAGGTAACTGCTATGAATCAATACTTGACTAACGAATGACTAAGTCGAAAAAACATCCTAGTAGTGGATCAATAAGTCCGTGACTTTTCAAACTTATAACGGGTTTTCAATAAGAGCGCTACAAAAGTTTGTTTTAAATAAAACAAAACCGGTTTTAGATACCAATGAAATTCTTTATTCCTGTGAAAGTACGTTCGATGCCATTATGTATGGAACTCGATTTCTTTTGCATGGCCACCACGGGCACGCTTGCAGAAGTCCAGACGCTGAACCCAATTTTCGACGGTTTTCAAGCATAAATCGGCCGATACTGCTGCAATTTCACGTTTGATATTCGTACGAAGTTCATCAATCGTCGCTGGCTTGTTGGCATAGACCATAGACTTGACGTAGCCCAACAGGAAATAATCTAACGGCGTCAAATCGCACGACCGAGGCGGCCAATCGACTGGGCCATTTCGTGAGATAACACGTTCACCAAACTTGGTTTCCAATAAATTGATTGTGGCATTCGCTGTGTGGCTTGTGGCGCCGTCCTGTTGGAACCACATGTCCTCCAAGTCCATATTATCCAATTGGGGCCAAAAATATTCGGTTATCATTGAACGGTAGCGATTCGCATTCACAGTAATGTGCCGGTCTTGATCATCACGGAAGAAGTACGGCCCAATGACGCCGCCGGCCCATAAACCGCACCAAACCGTAATTTTTTCGGGATGCAATGATGACTCATGGATTACGTGTGGATTGCTGTCTGACCAATAACGCATATTTTGCTTATTGACGAAGCCATTCAGCCAGAAATGAGCCTAAATTGGACGTAGCGCTCTTAAAGTTGAGACCACTGACTCCAAATTTCGGTAGTAAATTTTAATAATTTCGACTCGTTGTTGGCTCGTATATCTTTCCATGATGAAATGGCAAACCTTATTCAATCAAACCAAAGAAAAGCTTGATAAATACTATGGGGACTCTGCACCATCGATTTCAATGGTAAAAAATGGTTTACTGACTTTTGTTGTGGTCGCACAAGTACAAATGACGCCTTACGTTCTGGACGACCAATTGCGGTCAATACACCCGAAATTGTCGAAAAAATCAACGATATGGTGTTGGCCGATCGAAAACTAAAAGTGCGTGAGATTGTTGATGCCATAGGTATTTCATATGACAGTGTGGTTTCGACTTTAAATGATCAGTTGGGTTTCAGAAAGCTGTCTGTAAGATGGGTGCCGCGTTTGCTCCCAATTGAACATAAAAGCACAGGTGCACACGTGTGTAGTCTCAATGGCAAAATTCCATGAATTGGGCTACGAATTGGTACATCATCCGCCATATTCTCGGGATTTAGCCCCCAGTGACTATTTCCTATTTCCAAACATAAAGAAATGGCTCGATGCCTATTTTATGGACCTCGAAAAATCCTATTTTTTGGAAGGGATATACAAATTGGAGCAACGTTGTACTAAATGTATTGAGCTAAAAGGAGATTATGTTGAATAATAATTTTTTTTTGCAAACAAAACTGTGTTTTATTCAAAAAGTCACGGACTTATTGATCCGCCCTCGTATATCCATTGTCTAACATTTCGTTATGAATACAGGGATTAGGGATTTCTTTTAAACTTAAATCGGTGGAGCGACAACTGAACAATCAGAAGAAGAAAAAGGCAGACGGATCGAAAAATGCTGGAATCGAATTTTAAAACAACTTTCGACCCACTTGCTATTGCAGTAGGAAGCTGTCGAACTAGAGAAAAAAATACTACTACATAAAATAGATGCAGTGCCATTATGGCTTCCGCGGATTCGCTGGCTTGCGCGGATTTGAGAAGTAACATTTTCGATGACTCTGGCGCATAGACCAGGCTGAATTTGAGCAGGGGTTGATTGATTTTGAAGTCAGCGGTCGTTTGTGGCTTATTGGCATAGACCTTCAACTTAAGGAAAGCTCACACGATCAAATCCCACGATCTCTGTAGTCTAGTTTATGCAGGACTGTCTCTGGCCGCGATAAACTGCTGAAATTATTTCCTTAAGAGGTGATTTTTGAATGTAGTGCTACTTTTCAACCAAAATATCAAGTTGGGCCCCCCGAAATAAAATCATTCGTACGGTACTGGATCAAGGCCTGAGGAACTTAAAGGGTTTGAAGTTGCTGATAGCCTATTTAATCCGGCTTTTAGTAACAATTTCCAAGCTCAACTTAGGAATTATGCCAGTCACTGGATGTACGTACGCACCATACAAAGAGTGTTTAACTAAAATGTTTTAGGCTTAGTCACTCGTTGGCCAATACTTAATTCAGAATAGTTTCCTATCTACCTTCTAACTCTAATATGAACATGTCTGTTTTAGTATAAGGCAGCCTTGATAGTAACGATTGTTGTTAGTAAAACGTAAGCTGTTCGTCAATTATTAGTTTGTATACAGTCGCTTCGTAGCCACTCGTTGAACAAAGCTTAGTTGAAGTGTTGTGAATTAAAAATCGTTAGCAGATTGGTTAATTTGCCGTTATGAATATGGGGGATAAACCTTTTCTGGATGAACATACTATAAAATACTGTCTCATCGTTAAGAAACATTATTGGAAGTAAATATTTTATTCCAATTGATTTCTTCAACATTAAATTAATAAAAAAACGACCTTCAAAACGTCTACTACGCGAAATGCAACAATTAATAAGCGCATTATAGTGTCGGTCGTCGGTGGTGCAACGGTTAGTGTGCGCAGCTGTTGTCCGAGAGAACGTGGGTTCGAACCCTGCTCTGACCACCTTACACTTCTTTCGACGAATAAGCCATGAAATAGCTTCTCAAAAAACCGTTCGGAACCGGTGTAAAACTGTAGGTCCCAATCAGTGAGTGAAAACTGGAAAGCGGACAGCTCAGTGATTGTGAGAAACTCTCCCCTATCCATATATGGCATGTAATGGAAAAATATTTATTTTATTTATTTATATTATAGTGTTCATATTATTTTTGCCCATGCTGTTGATTCAAATTATAAGTAATATTATTCAAGTGAAGTATTCCTACACCGAAAGAAAATCTTTACATCAAAACGATAATAAATGTTCATCAATTGTTCTTCATTGAATTGATGACAAATTTCATCGATTCATGAAAAAGTTCTTCAATTTGAAGATTGTGTGTTTCTTCAACTTTTTCAGCGTCATTAAATTGAGGATCTTTTTTACATCAATCTTCATCATTGGAATTAGGAAATAATTAGTAGGATCGATTCAAAATTTGAACGTAGTGTTGAAAAAATAAAGAGAAAGAGAAAAAGTAGTAGAAATTTGAAAATAAATACATAATAGAAAATAGTGCAATGAACAAAAAACAATATCCACACTATGAACACTTTTTATGTGGTTTTGTACCCTGTTATTGTGGATATTTTAGGATGAAAAATAGTCAAAAGATTTTGGCTACCCATTAACAAACAATTTACATAACAATGATGACCAATTTCCACCAAATTGATGACAAACTCACATCAAATCGATGACAATCTTACATATAATTGATGAAGAATGTACAGCAAATTGGTGAACAATTCACATCAAAATGGTAAAAAAAATTTACTTCAACTTGATGACAAACTTACATCAAACTGATGAAAAATTTACTTCAACTTGATGTAGCATTGTCGTTGAATCAACGTACACTATTGATGAAAGATTGATGAAATGTTCTTCATCAATTCAATGAAATGTGTCATAGGTTGGAAAATGAGGAATTGTGTCATCAAACGGAAGAACGATTTCATAATTTGATGAAGCTGTTTCTTTCAGTGTAGCATACAATTCCTATTCAGTGCTTATACATTAAGAGTGTTTGACAGTGTTTGCAATTAAAATTTAATTCACTTTTCTGTTGCAATTTAGCTGTAGCTCTGTGTATATTGAAGTCTTCACTGTATTATAATGTTGTATTTTTTATACAATCCCCTGGTGTATGAATGAACACTTGCTTATTTGTGCATAACTTAGGGTTGCATTAAGACGACCGGCAGGTCGGCCGTTTGCTGTCATTCACAGATCACACGACAGACGAGTCTGTCTTGGTTTAGATTATCTCTGAGTTCAGAAATGTAAATGATTCATTTCGTACGTATTCAAAATGAACGAATGAATGATTGAATAATAAATGATTAATGTTAATAGAATAATAAAATATTGGGAATTTTCATTAAGGCAAAAATATAAGGGAAGTATAGCCACTTAAAGAGGGACTAGGTTAAAAAGACTATCGGCTATAAATATAATTCAAAAAATAAATAAATAATACTGTACTAAAGTACTAACGTCGAATAAATCACGTTACCGTCACGAGATGATAAATCTTAGTACGTTTCTTCACGTCTATATCAGACTTTTACGCCGCCGAGCCATGCCTCCGCCGTTTTATGAGTTTGTTGCCGCGCCGCCATCTGATTGCGTAGAAATCGGCACAGAGGCGGGGCATAACTTTTTGTTTAATCTTTCATATAATCGATCAATTAATGACATTGTGCAGATTTACAACACACGTTGCAACCAAAACAAAAAAATTTCAAACAACTCTGCACCGAAGTCGGTAAATGTCTTAATAGTTAGGAATAGCCGCCAACGCCGTTAGCCGACCAAGCTGCCGCCGTCGGTTTTCCCAGATCCATACGCCGCCGCCGAAGCAGAAACAATCGGCGTAAAACTTTAGTATATATACGGAATGTCACGTCATTTTCGATGATAATTCAAAAATATTACATGGTTTACACATTTTTATGTTTCCAATCTACCCCCGTATTCATACCGAAAAGTTATTCGCTGGGTGTCGCTAGTCTTGGCCACTCGTTAGTCAAGCGTTGGTTAATAATTGTTGCCTATACTTTATATTGTCCAATTCTTATAACGGGTTTTTCAATAAGAGCGCTACAAAAGTTTTTTTTAAATAAAACAGAACCGGTTTTAGATACCAATAAAATTCTTTATTCCTGTGACCATAGACCATTCCGGCATAGACCATAGACTTGACGTAGCCCCACAGGAAATAATCTAACGGCGTCAAATCGCACGACCGAGGCGGCCAATCGACTGGGCCATTTCGTGAGATAACACGTTCACCAAAGTTGGTTTCCAATAAATTGATTGTGGCATTCGCTGTGTGGTTTGTGGCGCCGTCCTGTTGGAACCACATGTCCTCCAAGTCCATATTATCCAATGGGGCCAAAAATATTCGGTTATCATTGAACGATAGCGATTCGCATTCACAGTAATGTGCCGGTCTTGATCATCACGGAAGAAGTACGGCCCAATGACGCCGACGCCCATAAACCGCACCAAACCGTAATTTTTTCGGGATGCAATGATGACTCATGGATTACGTGTGGATTGCTGTCTGACCAATAACGCATATTTTGCTTATTGACGAAGCCATTCAGCCAGAAATGAGCCTCATCGCTGAAGATGATTTTCCGATGAAAATCCGAATCATTTTCAAGTTGTTGCTCAGCCCAATTCACGAACATACGACGCTTATGGTGGTCAAGTGGCTTCAGTTCTTGCGTCAATTTGATCTTGTAAGGATGTAGGCCAAGATCTTTTCGCAAAATTCGCCACAACGACGTCACAGAGATGCCCAACGCTTGAGAACGACGTGTGAGAGACACATTTGGGCTTTCTTGAACTGAAGCCTCAGCGGCAGCAATATTCTTGACACTACGTACGGGCACTTCTTTGTCTCATTGGCACGGGAACATTTTGTACTCTGCCTGTGGATTCAAATTTTTCCACTAGACGCTCATTTGTTGATCTGGTAAGACGATTATGACGACCATAAATTGGACGTAGCGCTCTTAAAGTTGAGGCCACTGACTCAAAATTTCGGTAGTAAATTTTAATAATTTCGACTCGTTGTTGGCTCGTATATCTTTCCCCGATGAAAAAAATATGGCGTCGTTTGCTGTCCCTATCGATTTACTTTTGTAGCGTCTCTGTTGAAAAACCCTTTACATATGTGATTTAATTCAGTAAGGAGGGAGTATTTTTCAAAACCAAATTGATTTTCTCCAAAATTAAATAGATTTTCTTGAACAAATTGCGTACCATTCATTCCTCTGAGCAATTTGAATTTGCAAACCTAAAAATATATTCAATCAGTTGACAACGAATTGAAACCAGTCAAAATTTACTTTATTTCCTTTTTATTGTTGTCGTTCGGATTACATTCCCCCCTTTAGCTTACAAATGGGTGTGTGGTATTTATGAGTAATTCGATATAGTGTTTTCCATCTGCTTAAATGAATTAACAACAATTTCACAGAATTAACATATTATATGATTAAGACAAACAAATGTAATACTAATTTACACATGCAAATCCAGCAAAGGTTAATTTGTGGTCATGATTTTTGCAACTGAAAATGGCAAAGGAAACGAATAATGGAATTCATCAAAATAAAGTGAGAAATACACTTTTTTTATATTATAAACAAATTCTATGTGAATGGCAAAAACAAACAACTAAAAGCATTGAAATTGAAAAATGATTGCGTACAACAATTCTATTATTTATAAACAATTAGTTTCCAATAACAATTTGTTCAATATTTTCGCTTTGATTCATCGCTTGGCTTGATTGCTTTGATTCATTGGTGTGTTGTAGTATGAAAGTGCATTAAGTCGAATGTGCATAGTAACGTAATAAAATTGAAATAATCTGAATTTCAAATGTAATTTATCCGTTCGAAATTAAAAAAAAATCTATTGATATTTTAAAAAATCCCATTTGAAATTTAAAATATATTCATAGAAATTCATAAATTCCATTTGAAATTTAAAATACATCAATTGAAATTCATAAATTTCTTTTGAAATTTTAAAAACGTCAATGAAATTTAAAAAAAAAACACCACAGTTTAAAAACACCCCTACAAATTTAAAAAATGCAATTGCAATTTGAAGGCAAATACCATAATAAATACAAATCTTATAATGAAAATCCATTGAAATCTACAAGGCACCAATTGAAATCTGTTCCCTCGTAAAGGAGATATATTCAGTTCAGTTTTTAATGAAATTTTCGTTGTAATAAGAAGTACGTGTTTAAAAAATAACGAAAATTGCATGAACCGAAAATTTCGCTTACTTTTCATTTTCTGGTACTCAGCTCTTTGCAAAAATTTCGTAGGCAAAATCAAGTACAGGGTTGTTACGCCAATGTTATTTCGAACGAAAACAATTGTTTGATAACACTGGTTTACAGCCAAAAAAAATTCCAAGAACGCCACATGCCTAGATAAGTTAATTGGGACCTGTAATTTTTTGTTCTAAGTATCGTTTTTTAGACAACGGTACTTATGTGTGTTTTCGGTGTATGGTCACACTCAAAACCTTGTGGAGCCCAACCGAAAAGTCTGATCGAAAAAAAGGCAAATTTTTAACTTTGAGGTGCCATAACTCAGCCATTTCTTATCAGATGGAAATTTACAGCATATCGACGGAAAGGGCATTCAATTACATTTCCAACGATATACCTTTTATCTCGATCGGACTTTTCGGTTGGGCTCCACAAGGGTGTGGACTTGTCACGGGGTTCGAAACTAGTCATGACGATAAGTGTGAATGGTCGGTGCTGCAGTGGTTAGTATGGGTTCGGTTCGATCACTGCTCTGACCATATTACATTTCTTTCGACGACGGCACTAATCGAGTAATTACCCATGAACAAAATGTTTAAAAAAATCAATCGGAACCGGTGTAAATTGTAAGATACAATAAGAGGGATGCAATAAGCAAACATTTACTTATTTTATTATAATACAGGGTGGTTCAGTCACGACTGGACAAATTTCACCAGCGTATTCCTTGGCTCATTTCGTGAAAATATGTCCATCTACGACAAATCCCCGAAAATGAAGGGGGCGAAATGGCAGCGGTTTGAAAATTTTCGGATTGGTGGTCGGAGGGTACTAGGGTAAAATTGCAAACTTCTGAACCAGTGGTCAAATTTTTTTGTTTTTGGGCTTGTTGGAAAGGTCTTTGGGAGAAGTGAAATCGCTGAGATAGAGGTTTAAAAAAATTTAAAAAAAAGACAAGAATGTGCACATAATCTCAATTTGCTCAGGCAGATGGAAGGTAATTTATGTTTTTTTCTCTTAATGCCCTAAACGAAGACTAGAGCTCTTACCGTTCCAAAGTTATATGACCATTTGACTGAAGTGCAAACATTTTGTTTTTGTTTTTGGAGCGAAATAACAGGAAACATTCATTTGTTTTTGTAAAATAACACGTTTAAGATTTTATTATGTTGAAATTGTTGGCTGAAGAATTGGCTGAACTTTGAAACGGTAAGACCTCTGGGCTTCGTTTTGGGCATTTTTGAAAGGTAAGTAGTAGGGCTATCTTTTAAAAGAAAAAGAAAATTGGAGTTACTTGCCATCTGGCTGAGCAAATTTAGGTTATGTGCACATTCTTGTTTTTTTTGAACCTCTATATTGATTCTGAAAGGTCTTCCAAAGACCTTTCCAACAAGCCCAAAAAACAAAAAAACCTGACCACTAGTTCAGAAGTGAGCAATTTTACCCTAGTACCCTCCGACCACCAATCCGAAAATTTTCGGGGCGGAATGAAGACGGGCCCCAGGAAATAACACAATTGCAATTGCAAACGGAAAATGGGCCCCAAACCAATACACAGGTTACAACACCACGAAATTTTGCGGTTCTTTTGTACATTTGGGTTCCATTTTCGCTTACACTTGGGGTGTTTTTCATTATGAATGTGGGCCCAATGAAAGTATACCCCAATTATTTGTTTGGGGCAACCATTTATTTTTTTTTCTCACAACCAGTGAGCTGTGCGCATTCCAGTTTTATACCTTTAAAAAAGATGACCCGAGTATCTGTGCCTACTACCGTGGAATAAGCCTTTTATCCATAGCATATAAGGTTCTATCAAGTATAATGTGCGAAACACTAAAACCAATTATTGCTGACCTGATTGGACCGTACCAGTGTGGCTTTAGGCCCGGAAAATCGACAACTGACCAGATTTTCACGCTACGCCAAATCCTGGAGAAGACACGCGAAAAACAAATCGACACCTATCATCTATTTATCGATTATAAAGCGGCCTTCGATAGTCCGATACGGGAGAAACTCTATGAAGCAATGTCTGAGCTTCGTATTCCTGCAAATCTCATACGCCTTTGCAGAATGACCTTGACGAACACCAAATCCGCAGTGAAAGTTGGTAAGGATCTTACCGAACCTTTCGAAATTAAGCGAGGCCTCAGGCAAGTCGACACCCTATCATGCGATCTCTTTAACATCTTAATGGAGATCATTATGAGAAAAGCTGCAGTCAACATGAATAAAACCATCAGCAGCAAAAGTCACATGCTGCTCGCGTATGCTGATGATATAGATATCATTGGGCGCACAATTAGAGAAGTTACCTGAGGTTTTTTCGAGAATTGAGAAGGAGTCAACAAAAGTGGGTCTGACGGTAAATGAGGACAAGACAAAATTAATGGTTTCAACAAACAGGACCTCCACGCGATTAGACCAAAGCGTGAACGTTGATAACCGTTATAACTTCGAGGTAGTGGACGAATTTATATACCTCAGATCTGCCGTGAACAAAAACAACAACGTCAGCCTTGAGATCAAGCGGAGAATTGTGCTTGCGAATAGATGTTATTTTGGGTTAAGCAAGCACTTTAGAGATAAAGCCCTCTCTTGAGTAACAAAAGTCCAGCTGTACCAGACTCTCATTCAACCTGTCTTGCTTTATGGTGCAGAATCCTGGGTCCTATTGCAAGCAGACGAAAATCTGTAGGAGTCTTCGAGAGAAAAATACTCAGAAATATTTATGGCCCTATAGTGCACAACGGCGAGTATCGGCGACGCATGAATCATGAGCTGTATGAGTTTTATCCTGACATTGACATAGTTAAGCGGATCAAGATAACGCGATTGCGCTGGCTAGGCCATGTCTGTAGAATGGATGAAGACGAACCAGCCCGAAGGGTTTTCGAAACCGAACTCGAGGGAAGACGAAAAATAAGAAGACCAAGACTCCGCTGGAGGGATCAGGTTGACGAATCCCTGCGTACACTTGGTATTGCCAACTGGAGAAATAAAGCAAAAGATCGAAATGGTTGGCGAAATATGGTATCTTCGTTTTGTAAGGTCCCTGACCCCCAGGGGTTGTCCGAGACCGTATAAGTAAGTAAGTAAGATTGGGACCTACAGTTTTACACCGGTTCCGAACGGTATTTTGAGAAGCTTGTTTCATGGCTAAATACTCGATAGTGCAGCCGTGACTAAGCGAGGTGACCGCCTTCGAAAGAAATTTAAGGTGGTCAGAGTACGAACCCACGTCCTCATGCACAAGAGACGCGCACACTACCATTGCACCACCGACGGTTGTGAGAAGCTCTCCCCAATTCCTTCATGGGATGTAATGGGAAACCATTTATTTTAATATGTATTAAAAAGGTTATGAGATTGAATAAATTTAGAAAATTGAAGTTTAAAAAAGACAGACCGACTAAAAATGATGAAAGTTGAAAAGTTCACGTAGAGCACCTCGAGTTTGAAACAATAATATTGTTGATGGCAACCCTCTGTTTGGTTGTTTTGTAATGACAAAACCAAAACAAATCATGCCTGTTTAAAACCGATGGTTTTTAGACATGATAAAAAAGAGTTGTGCATGAAACTGTGTCCAATGTTAATGCTTGGCATTCTTCAACATACATATGTATGTATAAAGGAATTCTCATTAATAATGAACAAATACAAAGAAAGTGGGAATACAAACTTTAATATCTTTGATTTTTTGTTTCAAATACTTAATTTTTTGTTAATAACTTTATTTTTTATCTATTTTTTTATTATTTGCCAACACTGGGTTGTTTGTCACTTTGCAAACACATGTTGCTTGCATTCTCCCATTCCATTTTCTTCCGTTTTCCAAAACTGATAGTGTGTGTAAATCGAAAGCAGAATGATAGATAGTACGATTTCTTTCAAATCGAAGAGAGCTTCATTTAATTTCTCTCTCCGCGAATGGTTCTATTTGCACAGATGGTTGGTTTGGTTGAAAAGCCTGCAAGACAGCACGCTGTCTAGCACACAAAACCCATTGTGATACCTGCAGTTTCCTCCATAACAACTATTGACTAGTCGTCTAGCCAATTTGCCCTTTCAATGAATTTGTCTATAAGACCTACAGGATGTTCCTGTGCTAACTAAATGTGTTCCGAATATCCTACTTCCCAGTCCTGCCAGAGCAGGGCAATCCAAGAGAAGCCGTTTCCTCGTCATCTTTCATGCAGCATCTACAGAGAGTGGAGTTTCTATGTCCCAATCTTAGGGCGTGTTTTGCTAAAAGACAATGTCCCGTAAGTGTTCCTATCATTGTGGATAACCTGCCTCTCGGCAGGTTAAGTAGTTGCCTAGTCCTCTTCCTGTTCACCTGTGCCAGAGGACCCTGGCTTGTTTGCAAGTTGAAGTAAGTCTTGTACATATTATCGACCCACTGCCGGATCTGCAAACGGCAGGTAGAGATTGGCATACTAACAACTTCTTTTGCCGGAAGAACCTGTGCCGTAGTACCCTGTCTAGCTAACGCATCCGCTACGAAATTGCCTGGAATGTCACTGTGTCCCGGTACCCAGATGAGCCTGATGTCAAAATACTCTGACATCACCCTAAATGACGAGTGACATTCTTTCACCGTCAGGGACGTATCAAACATGGCTTCCAGGGATTTTATGGCAGCCTGGCTGTCTGTGTAGATACATATTCTCCGGAAGGTTGTGACACTACTTTTCAGTGATTCAGCAACCTCCAGTATGGCGGTAATTTCCGCCTGAAATACACTACAGTGACCAGGCAGCTTGAAGGAGATATTTATATTTAGGTCCGGTAAATGGACCCCATAGCCTACTTGCTCGTCCAACTTTGATCCATCCGTGAAAAATCTGATACTACTGGTGTCCCCTTCCAGTGACTTTTCCCAGGTATTCCTGCTCGGAATAAAAGTCCTTAGATTTGTCGCTGGTAGAATGTAGGGGATACAGTTGTCCGTTTTTACGGGAATAGAGTTGATCCGGTGTAGTAATTCAGCGTGCCCAGAATGGCCCCATACCAAAACACCACAATCTCTGATTCTCACCAGGGATGTAGCGCTGCCGATTCGGCCATGATATCATGAGTACAGATGTTCAGGATAGCACTAAGCGCATTGCCTGACGTCGTGCCCATTGCCCCACTAACTCAGTGCTGATCTTTGACTTTTCATCAAGGAATTCAGAATATATTTCTTTTGGAGGCACCTCCACCAAACTACGGTGCCATAGAGAAGTTTTGGTCTGACTATTGCCGTATAAATCCACATGGTGATCTTAGGAGACAGTCCCCAGCGCTTTCCTATCGCCCCCTTACAGCAGTAAAGAGCAATAGACGCCTTTTTCACCCTATCCTCCACATTCGGTTTCCAAGACTGTTTTCCCAGATACTTGAACTTTTCCGTCAACTGTAATTGCACCCCATTAACTGACGGCAGTTCAAATGCGGGTATTTTATATTTCCGAGAGAACAAGATAAGCTCGGTTTTAAGTGGGTTAAGTGATAGTCTGTCGTTAGCGGTCCAGTTCGAAATCAGACTAAGTAGGCTGGTTGTACGAATGCTAAGTAAATTGAAGTTTCTACCCGTACAGATGATAACAATATCATCGGCATAGGCAAAGACCTGGCATTCGGCTCTGTCCAATTCAAGAAGCAGTTCTTTGACAGAAGTTAACCATAATAGTGGAGACAGAACTCCCCCCTGCAGTGTCACCCTGTTAACGTTCCTAGCAATTGTAATACCACCCCATTCAGCTTTGACCGATCTATCCACCAGAGCGCTAAAAAAACGGCCCTGTAACATTATGCAAGAACCATGTATATGTTTGGAACATCCATGTACTTACGTGCAAGCATTGTTTTCATGAATTGAAGTTCTGCTGCTATTTTGTTTCGTTGTTGTCTGTCAAGTTTATGGATTCAGCATTTTTCAACAAACATTGTGTCATATAGAATAGCAAGCATAATGTGTTTGGACACAAGTATACTATATTTGCGACAAATTACAAAAACTTTAAATTTGTTAAGGGTTTTTCAACAGAGACAGTACAAAAGTAAATCGATAGGGACAGCAAACGACGCCACATTTTTTCCCGCTCTTTTGACATTTCTCTTCAGTAAGGTTTGCCATTTCATCATGGATAGATACACGAGCCAACAACGAGTCGAAATTATTAAAATTTACTACCGAAATTTGGAGTCAGTGGCCTCAACTTTAAGAGCGCTTTACATCGGAAAATCATCTTCAGCGATGAGGCTCATTTCTGGCTGAATGGCTTCGTCAATAAGCAAAATATGCGTTATTGGTCAGACAGCAATCCACACGTAATCCATGAGTCATCATTGCATCCCGAAAAAATTACGGTTTGGGGCGGTTTATTGGCCGGCGGCGTCATTGGGCCGTACTTCTTCCGTGATGATCAAGACCGGCACATTACTGTGAATGCGAATCGCTACCGTTCAATGATAACCGAATATTGGATAATATGGATTTGGAGGACATGTGGTTCCAACAGGACGGCGCCACAAGCCACACAGCGAATGCCACAATCAATTTATTGGAAACCAAGTTTGGTGAATGGCCCAGTCGATTGGCCGCCTCGGTCGTGCGATTTGACGCCGTTAGATTATTTCCTGTGGGGCTACGTCAAGTCTATGGTCTATGCCAACAAGCCAGCGACGATTGATGAACTTCGTACGAATATCGAACGTGAAATTGCAGCAGTATCGGCCGATTTATGCTTGAAAACTGTCGAAAATTGGGTTCAGCGTCTGGACTTCTGCAAGCGTGGCCGTGGTGGCCATGCAAAAGAAATCGAGTACCATACATAATGGCATCGAACGTACTTTCACAGGAATAAAGAATTTTATTGGTATCTAAAACCGGTTTTGTTTTATTTAAAAAAAACGTTTGTAGCGCTCTTATTGAAAAACCCGTTATTTCAACGTGTAGTCTTAAATGGCCTTTAGGGGTGAGGCCATATTTTTGTTGTCGTATTTAACAATCCAAAATTAAATATAGTGTAACCTCTATAGTCGGGACACTCGGCAGTCTGGACTGTCCAATAGTTCACATTCGTACATTTTTATCGGAGTTTGTATATTTGCGAATCGATGACATATGTATAGATAATTTCAATTCTGGCATAGGAGTTCGATGGACATTAGATAATGAACATTTTAAGAAGTTCGAAAGAATTGTAATTTCCTGCGTTGTTTAAAATTAAATGCCATATTTTGTACTTGTTACTATGTGACATAGTCTCTTTTTATAATTAATGGAAAACTGAGGGGAAAAATCAATGAAATTATAATCTACGTTATGTGGAATATAAGTTTTTCTTTTTTCCTAACAAAAAAAAAAAACATGAAATGATAAAATCAAACAAATACAGCAGATACGAGTATACGCCATACATTAACGACCCAGAATACTGTATACACTGGGGAGAAGAATGGCACCCAGTAGTACCAGAAAGGCGGTAAGAGGAAGAACCAAAACAAATAAAAAACAAACAATATAAGAGTAGACCCCATTATCGCCCAAGAGTATAACAACAATAAAAACAAACGTACTTGTGAGTTCTTCTTTCCATTGTTTTCATTCATAATTACGAAATGCTAGAAATAGAAGAACGCAAAGAGATAAAGTGTAATTAGTTGGAATAAATGGAAATGGTATGTGTAGCGGAAAAAATTTCAGAATTTTCCTATGAAATACTAAATTTTCGATAGCATGCAATTTGGATCAATAAACTCGGATAAACTTAAAAAGATGATGACCAGACCAGTAACAATTTCATTACAATGCAGTCCCTAGGTAAGAATGCACTGAAAGGAAAAGTCTTTGTCATTCGAGTTAAATTGTTCGTCGTCTCAAAGAAAATAGGTTCATTAACTGAAAGTTATTCGCCACGGCGAACAATATTTTTCTTTGCTGTGATTAATGTTTTATTGTTGAGATGAATGGGACCAGAATGGGTGTGGCAAAACATAGAGTAATACTTTCGAGTTTCAATTACTCTCTTCGATGCCTCTTCATGAGGACGAGGTCGTAGGCCATTTCATAGAGTTTTATTTGTTATTGTATTTTACCAATTTTACACTTTCGTTGGACATAAAACGGACAGAAATCAAAGGAAATGCGTATTTTCGTTCAATGTAAACAAACATAATTTAGCTGTCATTAGTATCAATAAATGCTATTTAAAATTAGTTCCTGTCTTCTTTGCTCTCTCATTCTATATCATCGGCCTAGTACCTTTTCGATCAGCTGCGCCATAGAATCCCAAAAACGATGTACAAGTAGACAGTCAAAATTTCTCTTCACTCAAATGCCAACAAACAAAACGAGTGAAACCCTAGTACTTCTCTACTCTCTCTCTTACTCCCTTCATTGAATATTTCAATACACGAGCAGCTTTTTGATAGTGTTATTGTATATAACTATACAAATTACAACCATGTTGAAGTAAAATTACATAAACTATGCAAAAAGTATGAAATAACCAAGATATGACGCGAGAGAGAAATGCGTTTGAGTGAACTCCTAGCACTTTTTGGTTCTCTTTTACCAGGGTTGCCAAGTTGCGCACATCTTCTGGTTGTCAGAATCCCCCTGGGCCAAACCACTCATTTTCCATAGAGCATTTGGGTAATTTTGTCTAGTACCAAATTTCATAAATATTGGTTCGGTTTTTCGGGAGTTATTTTGCCGGTTGTTCGAACGTCCGAACAACATATGTATGGAAGGTACCAACACGGGCGTGGCAAAATCACTATTCTTTTAATTTGTGACTGGCGTTTGATGACATGAAGCCTATAACCAAATAACAGTAAGATCGGAAGTGTTTCACGCGATTTATCGCATTGACAACCAAGATTTTGTATGGGAGGTACCAGAATAGGCATGGCAACCTGACCCATTTTCTCCAGTTAAATAGACATTTACAGATTAGTAACCCATGTTTGAGTTGAAGCTAATCACATCCACCAGAAAAAAGTTTTAGAAGAATTATGATTTTGTACTAAATGTGTCGATTTGTATGGGAGCTACCAGAAGGGGCGTGGTCAAAATGACCGTTTTCAATCCGAAACTAAGTTTGGACAAATAATAGTTACTGACAAATATTTGCTGAGATCGGTAAAGATTTACGGGAGTTATTTTTCCGAACAAGGTACAAACATGGGCTTGGCAGATCGGTGTCTGACGTTTGATGACATGAAGCCTAATACCTAATTTGATTAAGATCGGAAGTGTTTCACGCGATATATCGCATTAACAACCCGAATGACCACCAAGATTTTGTATGGGAGGTACCAGAATAGGCGTGTCAACCTGACCCATTTTCTGCAGTTAAGTAGACATTTACAGATTATTAATCAATGATTCTATGCGCTACAATTTTCTCCGTATTAAATGATATAGATACAATTATGATATAATAATCATAATTTAATGATATAATAATACATATGTATCCCATGAAGAGATTTGGAGGAATTTCTCACAATCAGTGAACTGTTCGCTTTATAAAGTGTGATTTTATATAATTTTTGCCAGGTTTAAGCTGCGCTACGTCAACGGTTAAGCTACGTTTACACTAAACGTGTTAACACGTTGAACATGTTTTGATGCCAAAATCAGCTGATGTTTCATGCAAGAATCAGCTTTTTTCAGTACAAAAACCTATTAAACGATTTAAACATGCTGAGTGGAAACGTAGCTTTACAAATTATTCTATTTTATTATCAAAATTCGTGCTCGGTGAGAAATATTTTTCGAGCACTTCGACCATTTCATGGTCGCCATTAAGCTCATGTCTGGTTGAATTGGATATGTTAACAAGCAAAATTGTCGCATTTGGTCTGAGGAGCAACCAAAAGCAATACAAGGCTGCTAATTCACATTTGGTGCGGAGTATGAGCCGGGAGAATCATCGATCCGAATTTCTGTAAAGACTATAATGGCAACATCGTTACCGTCAGTGGCTTCTATTTTCCCCCCTCCCCCCCCAAATATACATACAAGCTGAAATTAGGCGACATGTGGTTTCAACAAAACGATGCTACATCCCACACATTCAGGCCTCGCAAACGCAGAGCATAGAAAAATGTACTCACTGCCTGTTCTTCGATGTCGACTGAAAGCTTTCGTACGTATTGTAGCCGAAAGAAATTTGCTCTGGGTTCTACAATCTTACAACTTCAAGTCGAACGGAAACGTCCAGTTTCTCTATTTCGAATGAGCAGTCATGTGTGATCAAACATGAAGTAAGTCGAAAGAAACCTTTCGACTTAGGGGAACCCAATCTCAGTCGAATTCGAGTGACTTGATTTCGTTCGAGATTGAGAAACAGGGTTTTAGTGTTTCAAATTTGTACACTATGAGTGATTCATTTAGAGGTAGGGATAAACCATAGACGAATATAGTATAGACACATTTATTCTCTCATCTGACGTTTCATTTCACACTCTGCGTCGTAGGTTTGTGGAAATGAGAGAAATTTCATTTCATACTCTTCATCGTAAGTTTGTGGAAATGAGAAAAATTAAATTTAAAATTAACTTACACCAGGTGGAGTCACAAAATATGTTCACTTAACTTTTTCATGTCGTTTTGGCGTAAAATGTAAAATGTAAATGTATTTTGCACTTTTTTGTTGGCTTTTATCGTTGGTATACATTTGTATTGTATTTAATACAACTAGTTTGCCACAAAAACACGAAATGCGGTTGTTGTTGCTTTGGTGGACGTGGTGTAGTATTGCCTCTATCTGGTATTATTGAACCCATGTTTCCACCATCCAATGTTTACTTGCAACCGTACCTATGACGTTTAATTTATTGAGAGAATAAATGTGTCTATACTATATTCGTCTATGGATTAAACTGTCATGGTATTTTTTTTTCCATTATTGCATGACATTGTAAAGTATCATGTTTGCCATTTTTGCCATCTTTGAGCTCTTGGAAAGCTTGAAGAAATTCAGTTTTTCCGAATAAAATTGTACTCAGGGATGAGGCCGATTTCTGTATTAATTATTTGTAACTTAAATTATAAAAAGTGTACACAAATTTTCAACAAATTAGGCAAAGGTACAAAAAGGGTACACAAAAGTAAGTAAGTAAAGTTGTGTGCATACATTTTTGGATACATGGATTAATTTGTTTACAAGTATTTATTTATTAAAAAAATTAAGTTTAAATTCACTTTTTACACTGGATTACAAATATTTAGATTTTTTCAGAGATGCCCTTCCATTAGGGCTTTAATTGCACTCTCTGGTAGCCCATTTTATTCTAAAAACTTTTGCATCTTTAGCAGCTCCTTTCGCAGCCTTTAAATGCCGCTTAACTAAAGCTCAAAATCTTTTGATCGAACGGAGTTCTGGACCTTTCGGTGAATTTACAATCAGTACATTATTGTTTTGGTACCAGTCACTAGCTCGTTTGCTGTAGTGGCAAGACGCGAGATCGCGCCAGAAGAATGTAGAATCTTCGAGCTTTCTTAAAAATGGAAGAAGTCGTTGTTGTAGACATTCCTTGATATACACTTCAGTATTTATCGTGCCAGTTGTAACGAATGAGCTGCTCCTTTGTAAATGGCTTGCCACACCAAAAATTTCTTCGTGAACTTTGTCTTTTTTTCAACTCTGCACTCTTCTGCAACATTTTCTCTACTATCCACAGTATAAAACTCCTGGCCAGGTAGCTGTAAAAAGTTGGACAGCACGTAGGTTTCATCATCCATAATTTGGAATGAAATTTATTTGTAAATTTTTAGGTCGCAGTATTGCTTCCGATTTTTTTTTCGAATTTCTATCGGGCACTTTTTGGACTTTGCAAGTTTTGAGACCTGCCTCTTTTTTTACTTTGCATACCAAAGACTCCAAGCAATTGGTCTTCTGAGCAACTTTACTGCCTGATACTTTTGGATTTTTCTTAAGAATGTCTGATATTTTCTTTGCCTTCCCGACGTCTGAAAACACCTTTTTTTCTGCACACCCAGATTTTCTTTCGATCGTCAGGAGTTACTTATATTTTTTTATAACTCTAGAAACTGCATTACGGGACACCCTTCCATCCTAGCAATTGTTTTATATGGACGTTTTTCATATTCGTTGAAACTTTTAATTATCTTTTGGCGAAATTTTTGTTGGATCTCCATTTAAAAAAAAAAACTAAAGGAACAATTGACGTTATGTTAATAAGCACGTGGTTTTTGATGGCACTGACAGATGTCAAAATGCCAATGACATCTAAATGCATTGGATACAAAAAAGTTTTAAGCCTAAAAGTATGCTACATTTATTTCGTACGCACTTCTTAGTACAAAAAAAAACAACCCGAAGAGATAAAAGAGCTGCCATTGCAGACAGACACAACAACGATTTGGTGTGGTTTATGGGCTGGTGGAATTCTTCGGGCCATATTTCTTCAAAAATGAGACGGATCGGAACATAACTATGAATAATGGCCGTTATCGCGTCATGAGAACGGACAGTTTGCTGCCTGAAGTTTAAACCAGTGATCTGGACGACATTTGGTTCCGCGGCGGCTGTACTTGTCACACATCTTGTGGAACCATGTAATTGTTGTATGAAACCATGTTGTCGGTGAAAAGACAATTGCACGTTTCGGACCGGTGAATTTGCCACCTCGATCATATGATATCACACATGATATTTAGACTGTTTCTTTTGGGACTACGTGAAGTCTAAAGTTTACATGGATAAGCCGTCTATGATTGAGAAATTGGAAGCCAACATTACTCGCGTCATTCGCCAAATACCGCTCGAAATGCTTGAGTGTGTCGTCGAAAATTGGAAACTCAGTATGGACCATGTTAGCCGCAGTTAAGGCCGACGTTTGAAAGAAATTATATTTAAAAATATATGCCTGGTAATAAAGATTTACCAGGAACCTCAGTATGGACCATGTTAGCCGTAGTTAAGGCCGACGCTGGAAATAAATTCAGCCTTATTACGAATGTCGTTGTCGTATTTCGACTACGACAATTTTGTAAAAGATTAAAGATAAACCGCCAATTTTGTCTTTAATCTTTTACAAAACTGTCGTAGTCGAAACACGACAACGACATTCGTAATAAGGCTGATTAGTCTTTAAAAATAAATGCCTGGTAATAAAGATTAATTGATTTTTTTTTATTTTCGAAAAAATTACCTATAAATGAAACACCCTTTATTTTGATAACTTTTAAATGCAAACCAAAAATGGTTCAAATTAAATTAAGGCATTCAGTCTTATTACGAATGTCGACTACGACAGTTTTGTAAAAGATTAAAGACAAAGATGGCGAGTTATCTTTAATCTTTTACAAAACTGTCGTAGTCGAAATACGAGAACGACATTCGTAATAAGGCTGATTATTTAAAAATTCCAAATAGTTTCAATTATTACCATATTTTTTCCCATATGGAAGACAACGGCCAATGCACCTCCATACAAGTTTTGAAGAACACCGTCCGTACTTTCTTTTCCTACACGAAAATATTTACCAATAATTTGTTGTCCATCAATTGAAAGTAATGAACCAAATGAAATGTGTGCATGGCATTTCAATTTAGTTTCTTTTCATTTAATTGTGTCCAAAGTAGACGGTTGGACAGACTTTCTATTGTTCCATGAATACAACAACCAAATAATTGACACAATATTGTTATTATTATTAGTAAACAACAAAAAGCATAAAATCATGAATAAATACTGGCTACTGTTCCCGTTGAATCGTGAGTCCGTCTATGCTTTAGTATACCACATCATGCTGAATCCACATCCACTATAGAAATCTCTTCACAACAGTTTTATAGTTAAATACACCAAAGCGGTCATAAATCAATTAATAATACAGAAGCTCCTCCAGCCCGTAACGTAAGCACGTTCTGCTGGCTGTAACGCCAAACGATGATGATAAAGAGTATTAACACGCCAAACATCAGTACTAGTAAGAGGCGAGTGGACGCAGAAAACTCCACCCCTCATCACTCATGCTTCATTCACACTGCTCTCAGGCCATCCATCCACCATAGATTCATGCATGTTTGGATTTAATTTAAATTGTTTTTTATTAACGAAAAGTTAAAGCCCCCATTTCATTGATTGCCTTAAGGGGAAGAGGAGGAGGAAGAGAAGAAATCTCCACTTTTTATCTATGTACGTTAATTTCTTTAATGTTTCTCTGAGTTCATCCTGCGCTACTGGAGTGTAACTATATATTTCAGAATATTGTATTCCAGATTGCTGCAGTATGTGCAATACAGCGATGGGATCGTTGCTGTGTTGTCTGAATTTCCGAGATTTCCTAAACATTTGAAAATCAGTTTTGATATAATTCGATATTTTAACATTAATTACAAAAATTATTTTTAATGTAAAATTATAACAAAAATTATTCGCTCAAACATATTTATGTTATTCAAAGATATCCAGCTTCAATATATAGATTATCTACGATTAAAGAAGGTTTTCAGCAGGGCTGAGGAGTCTGGCCAAAATTGCACACCAGCATTTAGAAAATGCATGACTCCTCTCCGACTCCAGCACTTTGAAAAGACACTACTCCACCCACTCCAACTCCAGCATTTCTTAAAAGTGCAACTCCCACATCAAATAATCATTTAAGAAACGTATATTAAGTGGAAATCCGTAATTAACATAAAAGTTTTTTCGAAAGACGAAGAAAATATCTAGATACAATTATCTATAATTTTCCCATATATCAATACCTTTCTAAATGTAAGAAGATAAATGCAACGATAAATATAAAAAAGTTTATACCTCAAGCGAGTTGTCTGCACGCTGCAAAATCTGCTGTTTTTTGTTGTTTGGATGTAAATATAGCATGTGTTTGGAGCTTGTCGCAAATATAAAATACATACTTGTGCCCAAACGCATTGTATTTGCTATTCAATATTACATGTTTGAGACACAATGATTAATATGCTATAACATATGTGTTTGCGACCCAAATATATCTGTATTTGTGATACAAATACAGCGGTGTTTGTTGCACTGTTTATGCTCTCTCGAGAGCAAGAGAATAAAAGGAGCGACGAGTGCGTACATCTTGTTCATAAATATTCCTGTTCAGTCGTCAATGGTGAAAAAACAAATAAACAAACGCTCGGACGGTTAAATGGGTTGTGATGTTGCTTTGGTTTTGTGTATGTGTTTCGCATATATTTATGTGTGCTACCAAAGTGAGAAATGATTTTGAGGAAAGAAACCTGCGAGAGCCACAACGTGAATCACTTTTTCTTCCCGAGCCTCTACTGAAAAAATCGGAATGGCAGACCATTTGTGAATATAATAAAAAAACACAAGTAATTAATACACACTTGTCTTGCATGAACTAGATTTGTATAGAAGTATATTGTTCGTGTACCAACGGTTAGTGATAACCAACGCTTAGTTGAAACCTTCTAAAGACAAAAACGTGAGAGAAAACAAAGGAGAAACAACAGAGCAGCAGATTCAAAACAAAACAAATAATGCATTCAATGCAAGTAAATGTAAAAATCATTTAAATTTTTTGTATTAATTATTTATATAAGTAAATTAAAATAAAATTAATTATAATAAATACAGATAGAAAGAATAATTCTTTTCTAAATATTATTATGTTCGGGGGAAAATACGCATATGTTTCTACGTAAGTATATGGAGGTTTGGGGGAAATACGCGAATGCTTCCACGTAAGTAGATGGATGTTTGGGATGAAGCACGCATATGTTTCCACGTAAAAGCATACATATTTGTTAGCAAACATGCTAATATTTGCATCTAAATACAACTGAGTGAGAGATGTCAAATGTTTAGCATTATTAGTGATAGGACTGCTGCGATAGACATTAATTAGCGCGGAACACCTGACTGCGCTCAATTCAACTATTTTTATTGCCAGCGATGTGTGTAAGGTTTAGGTTAGGCTAGGTAGAAGTGTCTCTTACTATTGAAAAACTTAGTCCAATTAGGGACGTTGTGATACCACGGGACGTTATATCCTTCCTCCATCGTTAAGCATGTAAATTGCACTGGAATGGTTAGGGCGTCCGAGCCATAGGATACCTCACCCCGATATTCGCGGATGTGGCTGAAGTAGAGACGACTCCAGACCATCTATCATACGCATTACTGAGAGCTATGGTTGTAAGTATGAGCTTGCATGCAGGAAGGTCATACCAACAAATCTGTTGTTTTTTGTTGTTTGGATGCAAATATAACGTGTGTTTGGAGTTCGTCGCAAATATAATATACTTGCGTGCAAACACATTGTGTTTGCTATTCAATATTACATGTTTAAGACGCAATGATTAATATTGTGATACAAATACAGCTGTGTTTGTTGCACTGTTTATACTCTCTCGAGAGCAATACATTAAAAGAGGGAAAACGAGCGAATCTATTTTGTAAGTGGTGTCGGTATTTGTGCATTACTCTCTCAGTCAGTGATTCATAAATAATTCATAATAAATTGCGGATGAAGTTTCATGTATTCAGTTGTCAATGGTTCATCGCACGGAGGATATCAAAAGCGCTTGTTCAGTGAAAAAAAAAGAATAAACAAAGGCTCGGACGGTTAAATGGTTTGTGATGTCGCTTTGGTTTTTCTGAATGTGTTTCGTATATATGTATGTGTGCTACCAAAGTGAGAAACGATTTTGAGGAAAGAAACTGGAAAGGGCAACAACGTGAAGCCCTTTGTCTGTCCGAGCCTTTACTGAGAAAATCGGAACAGCGGACCATTTGTGCCCTCTGAAAACAAAAACGTGAGAGACAACAAAGAAAGCAGAATCAAAAGAGCAGCAGAAAAAACAAAACAAATAGTGCATTCAATGAAACTAACTGTAAAAAGGGCAGTTTAAAATCTTTAAATTTTTTGTATTAATTATTATTAAATGTGGATCTATATTGATACAATTAATTATAATAAATGAACCGAATATATTGAATTCAAAGAATAATTCGTATCTAAATATTATTATGTTTGGGAGGAAATACGCACATGTTTCCACGGAAGTATATGGAGGGTTGGGGAAAACACGCAAATGCTTCCACGTAAGTATATGGATATTTGGGATGAAGAACGCATATGTGTCAACGTAAAAGTATACACGTTTGCCAGTCAACATGCTACTGTTTGCATTTAAATACAAGAGTGTTTGGGACATGCAAAACTATGAATGTTTGATGTGTGTTCCAAACATATACACGGTTTCTGCAGAATATGTTTGGGAGAATATGTTACAGAGGCCGTTTTTTCAGCGTATACACACAGGGAAAAGATTAGTTGGAAATCAATACAAGCATTGGAAATTAAAGGATAAAGTCTATATTTTGATTAGTATTCATAATTGTCATACATCAGAATTATTTGTCGATGTTGTTGATAAATAAAGTTACGAGTAAGTTTTATTAACCAATTTTAGTATATGTATATATAAAACCTCATTCATCTGCAATGGAAGACACAACTCACAAAAAGTACTGTATAAGAATTCGTGCTCAAATATTAGTCACAGTAATCATAATTTATCTCACCTCACTATCTCATGTGTCTCACCACACTCGTTTCTTAACCCCTTTTTTTATTTTAGTAGTATTACCATAAATTCGGGTGAAGTGAGACTTTTTTAAACACAATCGTTGAATCTGACGCCACTATTGACGCCTTCCCAAAAATAAGCCAAAAATTGGAGGGTATGGAGAAAATAATGGGTAGCTACTAGTGATGTGCGGTTCCGCGTATTTTAAGAACCGGTTCTGTCGAGTCCAATTCTGATATGAACCGGGAATTTGGACCGATTCCGGTTCTCAGCAAATTGCTGTCCCAAAGAGTCTTATGTGAAATATCTTAAATCTTATCTTATATAGAATATAAAATTTAATAAAAATACACATTTTCGTACCCTTACACAAAGGTTAACACTTTTGGTTCCTTTGGAAACGATTCCACTTTTTCAGAACCCGTTTTACGGTTCTATTCAACCCATTTTTAAGTTCCTGTAGAGTCGTTTTTCAGTCTGTTTGGAACCGTTTTGTGTCCTTAAAAACCGTTTTCGATTCATTTGTATCCGTCTTCCAGTTCTTGTAAGCCCCGGTACGGTCGGTTCCTACAAAGAACCGGTTCCTCGATTCTGTATATCACTAGTAGCCACCCACGACGATGGGAAATTACCCTGTACAATTATCTATTACACATGGGAAATGGGTAAGCCGTTTGTACCCATTACCCACGGCGATGGGAAATGGTTACCCAGGGAAATCCATCCCCATTTTTGATCGAAAATGTAAAAAATTTAAAAATAAATTTCTATATCTCGGAAACGGAGCGTCCAATCGAAAAAAAATCCAATGAGTGTTCGAACTCACGGGCGATGTGTTAACACCCTTTTGCTACACGGTACCTGTTCGATTTCTATGAACACATTCGTAAATGTTACATTGGAAAATAAAAAACAGCGTTCAATCATATGATGACGTTACAGTTAAATAATATTAATACTTAAAATTATTTAAAGACCCAGTGCAAGCACATGTGTCATTATTTTCTTGCTCAATACTTTTTGTTTTATTCCCACAAAAGTCAAAGAATGCAAAGCAACAGACACTTGTACATACATACATACATTGTTATATTCGTACGATATAACCGAAGATCAACATAAAATACTTTTTTAATATTACTCCAAATTAATACTCCAAATTAAAACACTTAAATCTCGGCTCGCCGATATCGGATCGCCTTAAATTTTGGCCTAAACTCTTTGTCGAAACCCGCACTAGCTTTTTAATCCAAAAATTAATAAAATCGGCTATGAACTTCTGGAGAAAATCGCGTGGGAAAATTATATGAAAATCGCCCAATAATCACTTTCAATACCGACTGCCAAGCAATGAACAAACAAACGATGATAAGACAAAACCGAAGATCAACATAAAACACTTTTTTAATATTACTCCAAATTAATACTCCAAATTAAAACACTTAAATCTCGGCTCGCCGATATCGGATCGCCTTAAATTTTGGCCTAAACTCTTTGTCGAAACCCGCACTAGCTTTTTAATCCAAAAATTAATAAAATCGGCTATGAACTTCCGGAGAAAATCGCGTGGGAAAATTATATGAAAATCGCCCAATAATCACTTTCAATACCGACTGCCAAGCAACGAACAAACAAACGATGATTTACTCTTCCAAACCTAACACTTGCGTATGTATTAAATTTATAGTTTACTGCCCTAGAGGCGCGCGTATAGATGTTAACACATCAAAAATAACTAATGTTTAAAAGATTTGAAGGGTTTTTCATAAAGTGATTCAATCTAAAGGTTCACGCCGATTGTGTCTGCTTCGGCGACGGCGTAGGGCCCTGGGAAACCCGGCGGCGGCGGCTTGGTCGGCTAACCTGGCGGCGGCTAATGCTAATTATTAGGAAAATGACCCGGCTAGTGCTGCGCAGTGTTCAATTCTTAGGAAATTTGACCGGCTATTGTTATAGTTGTAATGTGTGATGTAACCTGTTAGAGAATGGGACTGGCTGTTGGTACTGTAGCGTGTGGAATTTCGTCTGGCTGTTGTTAAGCAAAATTCAAATTATCATTTAAATCCATAAGTTAATTCTTGTGAAATTAAGCTGACTGTTATTAGGAAATATTCCGATTGTGGTTGTGCGTAGTTTATAGATTTTCGACGCTCCGTTTCCGAGATATAATTTTTATAAATTATTATAGATAAAAATACAATCTTGCTTCACAATTGTATATACAAAATCAGTCTTTTGAAATGACTATGACTTCCACTTTCTCAAGGAATACTCCTGTAGCTTTAAATTACAATTGGTATGCACTATATTTTTTTTTTATTTTCTGGCTTCAGCGTTAAATTGTCATATTACAGTAGAATACAAATTTTCGTCAAACAATTTTGTCTGGGAAAATGATACAGGCTAGTACAAATTTCACACTAGCAGGTTATTGCACCCTCTCAAAAAAAAAACCGCAACTTTTTCCATAGTAACCAATCCGACCAACCCTTTTGCGTCAGAAATCCCCAACGCATGCAAATCGTGCGACAGAAGACGGTGGAGCACTCGTAAGTGTCAATGTTTATTTTTATTTACATATGCGGCGCGACCAGAAGACTACTTGAACCACAATGATTTTGATGATGAGTATTTGCACCAGACACACACAATTGAAATGGGGGGCAAAATGTTTATGCAGAGATGACTCTTGTCTACTTGTGTAAATTAAATTTATCCACCCATTCATTTAAAAATAATTGTCATGGGGATACGAATATAGTGAACAGATGCAGCCGTGGTTCGTTCTGACAACAGCCACTTCCCTTTCACCTATGCATTGTTTGGGGTGTGTTCTTTCTGTAACTGCAGTTACAAGATTTTACCATTTCCATCCCATTTACCAAGTGCTAATCTATTTACACATTTCGCCCTGAGAAAAGTGCAAAAATAAACAACATTTTAATTTTCTAAACAAAATTGTTGAGGGAAAATATCAAAACAGTAAACACATATATTGGCAGCATACGACTCTAGGATGCAATTATTACTGGGTTCATTTGGAACATCCCTCTGGCCCATATGTAGTTCTGTTTGTTGTTTTTTTTCTTATCAGCGAGAAATGGTTATTCATTATTCAGCTATATACTTCTATACATATGTATGTCTTCCTTCCCTTACTTCCATGAAGTCTGTTATTTTGAACAGAGGTGTTTATTACACATGACACAACTCTGTCACCTCTATCTATGCTGACATGGTGAACTCCAGATAATAACAGAGTTGCCAGATTGTAAACATTTTAAAATGCGGCAAAAATGCGCAAATTTTATTGAAATTTTATGAAGTATTGAAATTTAATCAAGTATTCATGAAATTTAGTAAAGTATTGGAATTTAATAAGTATTGAAATTTAAAAAAAAAATATTGAAATTTAAGAAATTAAAAATTAAAGCCGTTGGTGGTGCAATGGTAGTGTGCGCGGCTCTTGTAAATGAGAACGTGGGTTCGATCCCTGCTCAGACCACCTTACATTTCTTTCGACGACGGCACCTCACTTAGTGATGGCGACACTATCGGGTACTTAGCCATGAAAAAAGCTTCCCAAAATACCGTTCGGAACCGGTGTAAAACTGTAGGTCCCAATCAGTGACGTAAAAACTAGAAAGCGCACATCTCATTGATTGTGAGAAGCTCTCCTCAATCCCTTCATGGGATGTTATGGGACACCATTGTTTTTTACAAAAAAGCGATTGCATAAGCACGTGGTGTAACAAAAACACACCTATTATTAACTTATAAAATAAATGGTTTCCCATTACATCATATGAAGGAATTGGGGAGAGTTTCTCACAACCAGTGGCCTGTGGGCTTTCTAGTCTTATATTCACTGATTGGGACCTACAGTTTTACACCAGTTCCGAACAGTATTTTGATAGTGTCGCCGTCACTATGCGAGGTGGACGCCGCCGAAAAAAAAGTTTGGTAGTCACAGCAGGGATCGAACACAGGATCTCAGGTACAAGAGGCGCGCATACTCCACCACTTATAAAATAGTATATAATTTTGTATCTGTGTCAATTTTCTGAACATAAAGACAAACTCGACACAGATTTACACATTATATGGTAGGGAATAAGTACTTATACCGTTAGAATAGTAAAATTTAACACACCCTTTTATTATCCACCATATTATTTCACCATGGAGTGGTCAGATAAGTAAACCGTATCGCAGTTATACCACTTTTTAAGTGTAGAAAGAAAAAAAAACGATATTTTCAAAACGCTCCGCCCCCGCTCGGAGTTAGTCGCATGTTCATCTACAGGTGCATTCAATTGTTCGAGGAGACTGGAGATACGCCCAGATACCGTTCGGACACAGCAAGTCATCAAAGCCGTCAAAGCAAGAATTCAACAAAATGCTATCCGGAAACAGAAAATCATGGCCCGTGAGATGAAAATCACGCAAAATGTCATAAGTCGAATTATTAAAAAAAACTTGCATAGAAAAATCTTGTTTACGGATGAAAACATTTTTACCGTACAGGGAAAATTTAACAAACAAAATCATAGGGTTTATGCACGATAATCTAAAAAAGTATCTGAGCTTATCCCACGGATCGAAAAAGGGTCATCTTCCAGCTACAGTCATGGTTTGGTGGGGTGTCTCTTATGATGGGGTAACTAACTGACATGCATTTCTGTGAACAAGGGGTCAGACAACCATCGGCCAAAGTTTACCAAGAAATCGTTTTGGAAGCAGTTGTGAAGCCGCTTAACAATTCCCTGTTCCAGAACCAGCCGTGGACTTTTCAGCAAGATTCGGCACCAGCTCATAAGGCTAAAATGACACAGACCTGGCTTCGAAACAATTTGCCAGCTTTTATAAACTCTGAAGAATGGCCCTCCGGCAGCCCTGATCTGAACCTTCTGGATTACAAATTGTGGACCGTTTGAAAGGACATGGTCTGTCACAAAAAATACCAAAACATTGATTCTCTTAAGACAGTTCTGGTTCGTAATGTAGCCAATTTTCGAATAGATGAGGTGCGTGCAGCTATTGATGATTTGCCAATGCGACTTAAGGCGTGCGTGAAGGCCAAGGGCGGACATTTTGAATGAAAATTAGCTTTTGTATTCAATACATATCCAATATATAAAAAAATTTGGTCCAAAAACGTTCATTAGTTTTTCTTGTATAGCCCAAAATATAAGTAACAGTATTTATGTCCCTACTAAGTACATGAGCATTAGGCCGGATCATAAAAATATTTTTTTTTGAGAATTAGGGAAGTGTCTTAAAATAACACTGATTATTGCAGGGAATAGCAAAATGCATTAGAGTACCGTTATACTTTGCATTTTTTGTCTTTAAGATTTCTGTTAGAATGATACTGATTTATAGTTATAGAAATTTATTAGCTTTTTGATTCATGTATAATTTTAACTCAAACTTCAAATTTCTATCAGAAATTAGAATGTAACGTTGATGTAAAAGATATTCATCAATTATTTTTTTGGCTAAAGTATTTACGCTGTATAAATAACATGCAAAAAGCCAAGACACAAGCTACTCATCAAAATTTGCTTCTCAAAGACAAAAGAAACTTGATACAGAATTTGAAATGTAGAACATTTGCTGCTGCAATGCTAGAATAAAACCGTTATTCAATATTCCAGTCATTGGAAATACAATAGACATAGCAACAAGCAACAGCGACGATATAGCAGTGGAAAGCAGAGAAGCAAAAGCTGATACACATTGAACGCAAGCTATCACTTAAGTTTGACCGTGATCGATAGCACTTGTTTTGTTCTTCTTTTTTTTTATTACATTGATTTCGGGAGTTCTTAACAAAAGTAGCCGCGTTAGACGCATAAAATTGACTTAATCAATTGAAAGAAGTTATACAAATAATTCAAAATAGAAGTCGGAGGAACAATGTTGTCAAGATCTGCTGCAGCAAAATATCGTCATGCTATTTTTGGCGATCCTTGTGAATTTTCAAATTTTTGTTTACCAACGTACAAGCAAGTGGGAAAGGCATATTTGACTGAAAAAAAATATGATACAGAACCTCTGCGATCTGTTTGTAAGAGGCTTGCAAGAAAACTTAAGCAAATATGGATTAATGCGACTATTCCCACTACTACAATGAGATCAATAGAGTGAGTTGCAGTTGGAGAAATACATAGGAGATGTCTAGAAGGTAATGCCATCACACTCTTCAACATACAAGCGAGACGACATCGAAATAAGTCTGAATAAATTGTTTGATATTTGCTCATGTAAGTGCCAAGAGTTTTCATCTTGCAGCTGTCCTTTATATCGGAAGGTACCAATAATAGAGCGTGATTTTCTAACGGATCAGCGAACTTCGCGGCTGGGACGAATATCTGGTATTGATAAGAAGGAATCTCTGTGTGCAGAAAGGAGTTTGAAGCGAAAGTCGATCCCAGAACAAGAGTGAGGAAAAGTGTAAATGTGTCAGAATTTCTGAAGTGTTAAGCAGTGATTCAGAGGAAACAGACAACGACATTGATACACATTTATCTTTTGTAGCCAGTGATAGTTCGGATTATACATTTGATGAGACCTCCAAACCTTCTCGTCTCAAAAATCATCGTTTACGAAATATTGCCATGCAGGCAGATGGTTACGGATTGTCAGATCGAGCTGTTGCCGCCATTGTATCCGCAACCCTTGTTGATTTTAGTCTTGATAATATGGGACCCATTGACCGTAACAAGATTCGCAGAGAAAGGAATTTACTAAGATCCGAGTGCAAAAGCACTAACTGTGAAATTATTGTATTGTACTTTGACGGAAGAAAATATCAAAGTTTAAAACTTATTGCAGATCGTCAAACTGTTGTTTCTGAAGAGCATATTTCTATAGTATCAGAACCTGGTTCAACGTATGTTGATCACGTTACGCCTTCAAGTGGATCAGCTAAGTCCATTGTAGATGCAATTCTAGACTCTGTCGATTGCAAGAATCTTGTCTGTATTGGTTCGGATTCTACAAACGTTAATACAGGTTTAAACAATGGAGTATTACGTAGAATGGAAGTTGAACTTGGGCGTCCGCTTCATTGGTCTATTTGTCTTTTACATCTGAACGAGCTACCTTTGCGACATCTCTTTCATTACAGAAACGCCGCAAATTGATGCCTCGTTTTGACACAAAGTCCGAGTACAACAAACTTTAAGATATTTTTGATTTTGTAAACAACTTTCCTAATTAATAAAAATTCATAAACTGCAATATACAAGGTGGCGCAAAAGTAAACTTCCGATGTTTTTTGGCTGTAATTTAAAAAAAAAATTAAAAACTTTGATTCTTCTTGTGGATTATTTTTATTTGGTCTTTTAGTTTTTTTTACATCAAGTCTAGAATATGATGTCATGTAAATGGCCACCGCCACTGTTGATTGTCATTTGAGCCCTTTTTATGGCATTCTCCATCACTTTGGCCAAAACTTCCGGCGATATGTCCTCACATTCTTGACGGATATTGTCTTTAAGAGCTGCAAGAGTCTGAGGCTTGTTGACATAAACCCGCGACTTCAAAAAGCCCCACAAAAAGAAGTCTGGAGCGGTCAAATCAGGCGATCTTGCTGGCCAGTGCAAATCGCCAAAACGGGAGATAAGGCGCCCGGGAAATACATCCTTCAGCATATCGGTTGTGGCACGTGCAGTGTGTGCCGTTGCACCGCCCTGTTGGAACCACATGTTTTCCAATCCCAATTGATCAAGTTGCGGCAAAAAGAACTCGTTGATCATTGCTCTGTAGCGTGGCACGTCGTCTGGTCGATGTCGACGGCGCTTCCATGACATCCTCGGCTACAGCAGCAATATTCTCTGCAGAACGGCTACTCCGGGGTCTGCCACGCCTGGCAGCATCTCGTGTTGTGCCAGTCTCTTCGAGGCGAGCGGCTAAATGTCGAAGTGTTTCACCAGTAGGCGTTGGACGGCCAGGAAATCTGCGACGAAATTCACGTTGTGCCAAAGTCACCGACCGATTATTGGTCAAATAAATAGTCAGCAATATTCCGCGTTCTGGATCAGTGTAGCGTAAAACTGTTTATTAACGTGTATTTCGCATGTGTTTACTGCACATATGTCAAAACAGAACTGACATTAGGGGCCAATCGCAAAATTTATAGCATTTTCTGATAGGAGGATTACTTTTGCGCCACCTTGTATATGCACTTTTTGTAGTTGTTTTATTGTGTCACTGTCAAAATATTACATGTTACATTTGGCACATTTTAGAAATTTTTTTAAAGATTTCAACGGAAAAAATGCAAAGTATCGCAAAGTGTTAGAGAATAACGGTTTGCAGTACTTAATTCACCGTACTATAAAGCCACTTTTTGGAAATTCCATAAAGGGTCGGACAAAATTTGCAATTTGATGATCCGACCAAATGAGCATAGCCTTATTGCGACGTACATGAACCTGGCAACTCTAGCATGCACCCCTACCTAATATTTGCATCTCCTTTGTTTTTGTTTACAATATTTTTGTGCATCAATTGCTTAAGCGTTAATTGCTGCTGCTGCTGTGTTTACATGGACTATTCGTCCCCACCCTCTGTACATGGCCTCTGTTGTTGCAGTGGATATTAAACCCTTAAGCCATAACGGTTTTATTACACAGTACGTCTGTCTGTCGTTTTTGTGTAAGGTTGTTTCCGTGAGTGTAGGGGGCTCTCTCTCTCACTCTGTTTGTTTGTAATTTGAATAAAGAGTTCAATTGACTTCAATATAGGAGCAGGAGTGCATTTACTTATTCACCATGATGTTGATGGTGATATAAATTGTTGTTGCATTTACGTAGTTCACTTTCTTTGTGTTTTTTGTGTATGTATGTTTTTTTTATCTGAATTTTATATGCATACATACTTACATTCATATACAGCAGCAATGGCATTCACCAAACAGTTAGCAATGTGCTGGAGCTTGGGAATAATATGGCGATTACAGTAAAGAATGTACAGAGAATTTGCCGCCTTTGTTTATTCGTTTGACTGCACTGGTTTTGGTGATAAGAGTTTTGTGGCATGTGTGGATGGATGAGTTGAGTGTGTAGATTTTTGAAGTATAAACAAATGTGATTCACATTCCGGAGTAAAATATCTTTGAGTGTTTTGAAATTTATGGATTTTGAAGAATTTGAAGTGATATTTTCATACGAGAGGTGTTCGAGAAGTTAGGGGTACATGAAATGTAGATTTGATTTGCATATTGTAAATATTAACATCGTCTTATTTATCATACTGTTATACCTACATACATATGTATGTACAGCTGCGGTCAAAATAATAGCACCACGCACAAATTTATATTGACTCCGTTTACATCTGTTTAACAGTTGGGCCAATTTAACTCAAAACAAGATAATAAATTCTTTGATATTAATGGTTTATTATCATAAGAAAATTATTTGGTTTTTTCAACAGTTTATAATTTGCTAATTAATTTAAAACTAAAACTTAAAAACTACCCAGTCAAAATAATAGCACTTCATTTAATTTTTAACAAAAAATAGTGGTCTTTCTTAAAATAAATCAAAAATTGTACTCAGATATCTTGTTGATAAATTAATTGTATTGTTTCAATACTTTGTCGCGTGACCTTTGTCGCGTGACCTTTGTTTGGGTCTGTGCAGGCCACTCCATTACATTGATAGAGTTATCGTTGAACCATTTTTTTGCCATTTTGCTGGTGTATTTGGGGTCATTGTCTTGCTGGAAGACTCGTAGGAAGCATAGGCAGCATAATTTCATCAAGGATTTTTACATTAACCGATGAATCCATAACGGTTTTGATCCAATATATGGGACCCACACCTTGATATGAAAAGCAACCCCATACCATAATACTATGACCTCCATGTTTTATAGTTTTTGATGTGAATTTTGGCATGTATTCCCTGTTAGGTGGCCTACGGACAAAATATCTGAAACCCTTTCCACCAAAAAGGACAATTTTGGATTCGTCAGTCCAAAGCACATTTCTCCACTTTTCCTTTGGCCAATTTTGATGTGCTTTAACAAAAGATATCCTTTTAGCAACATGCTTAGAGGTAAGGAGCGGACCTTTCCGAGCACTACAGGCATTGAGGCTGTTGTCTCGAAGTTTGCGGCGAATAGTTTCCACGCTTGCCGGCACATCCAATGTTTTTTTGAGCTCCGTGGCTGTCATAAAGGGATTTGCTGTAGTCGTCCGTACTAAACGCTTCGCCATTAAGGGTGACAAACCACGAGATTCAACTTCTTGCTCATATCTTGGGGCATTTATTATAATTTTATTGGAACAGCCCAGCAAATTCCTTATCTGGGAATAAGATTTACCCTCGGACGCAAATTTTTTTATTAGTTCACGTTTTTCCGGCGAACAATGCTTTCCGCGACCCATAACTATACAATTTTTATAAAATTATTACCTGATTTTGAAGAAAGTATATTAAAAAATTTTTATTACCTTTTGTTTTCACTTTTTTTCACAAAATTTTGCAAAACAAATTTAAAAAAGCCTGCTGGTGCTATTTCATTGACTGCACTGAAGTAGATCCTTTTGTAAATGATCGATCATTTCTAGAAAACCGTTAACTATCTTGAGGAAAAAAACTTATCTTAAAAAGAGTAAACAGAGTACTACGTCATCGCTTAGTTATGTTCAAATAATAAGCACAGAATTTAATTTTTTATTGGAATTACAATAGTTTTCGACGTTGGTGCTATTTTTTTGACCGACACTGTATGTATTTATTGACTTTGTCAGTTGAGTAGCTGTAACTTTGGGATTTTTTTTATTTCTCGAACAATATATCTTCTTTCAGTCTACGTTAAAACTTTTGGTCGGCCAGATCGTGGATTATTCTCAATTTTTTTTGTCGTATTGTACGAGTACTTATCAATTATTTTTTTTTTACTGTGAAGTAAGGTCTTTTCACTATTTTACCAATTTCTGGTAAAGATTTATGGCTCTCTCGTAAATTTATAATGCATTTTCGCCCGGCCTCCTATGTTTCCTTACGTTTAGGAGTCATATCGACAATATTTTATAAAATATCTTTGCCCTCCGACAAACTCTTACTGATAGGCTTGGTTAAATATCACTTCATTATTTTTGCATGATGCTAAGTTTAGTTTCCCGTTATTTCAAACCTGTTTCCTCAACATATGCATAAATGAGCCCTCACTTTTTGGAGCTAAGAAAGAGTACTTATTCGGTTTTTGTTGTAATTTTAGAAACTCTGAAAATTGAATATGTTTTATTTTCTCACAAAATCAAAGTACACAGTCTTTTTAAACGTGTAAGAGTGAAGTGAAAAGTTTATATACATTTTTAATGAGAAACTGAGCATTCATTTTTTGGAGTGACTGTACTTTAAAAGTTGGCAACTTGTTTCGAAGCCAGGTTTGTGCGGTTTTAGCTAGGGGTTTTCTATGGAACAGCTGATCGAAAAGGTACTAGGCCGATGATAGAGAATGAGAGAGCAAAGAAGACAGGAACTAATTTTAAATAGTGTTTATTGATGCTAATGACAGCTAAATTCTGTTTTATATTGTTTGTATTGAACGAAAATACGAATTCCTTCGATTTCTGTGCTTTTTATGTCCAACGAAAGTGTAAAATTATTAAAATAGAGCAGCAAATACAACTCTATGAAATGGCCTACTACCTCGTCGTCATGAAGAGGCAGCGAAGAGAGTAATGGAAACTCTTAAGTATTTCTCTATACTTTAGCCTTATGAGCTGGTGCTGAATCTTGCTGGAATTGTCCACGGCTGGTTTTAGAACAGAAAATTGTTAAACGGCTTCACAACTGCTTCCAAAACGGTTTCTTGGTAAACATTGGCCGATGGTTTGCCACCTTATTCTTGTTGTTCAGAGAAATGCAAGTCACCCCACCAAACCATGACCGCAGCTCTATGATGACGCTTTTCGGCCCGTGGGATGAGCTCAGATGCTTCTTTATATGATCGTGCATAGACCCTATGATCTTGTTCGTAAAATTTTTTCTGTGCGGTAAAAATTTGTTCATCCGTAAACAAGATTTTTCTATGCAAGTTATCAGCGTACTTCACCAAAAGACTTTTGGATTTTTCTATCCTATTTTCTTTTTAAAGTAATAATTCGACTCATGGACTTTTGCGAGATTTTCATCTCACGGGCCATGATTTTCTGTTTCCGATATTTAGTCAAATGCCACTCTTTTATGGAAAATTAGTGGTTTTGCCACCCTCTTTCTGGGACCTCTCATACAAATATTTCCCTTACTAAATTTCGATACGAATCTTTGCTCTATCTTTTTGGAAAGCGCATGCTGGGTGAGCATTATCAAAAAATATATTGCAGTTGCTCTTTTTTTGGCACAGTAGACCAAAACCACTTTCCATATGAAAAATGAACCTTTGAACTATTTTCTATTCTGAAATTCGACCTGAACTTCTGACACACCTTTTTGAAAAGTACATACTGGGCACTATACAAAAATGTAAAAGTCTGTGTTCCAGTTGCTCCCGCTTTGGCACAGATCTATTTCTTCTCTGTAAATCTTCTATTTCTTCTATTTTCTCCTCTGTAAATCGACGGGAACTTCTGACCTACCATTTTAAATAGTACATGTTGGGCACTACCCATAAATATGGGTGGCTATGTTGCAGTTGCTCTCGATTCGGCACAGGGGCCAAACACCACTTTTTATATGAAAATCTATCTTTGATCTATTTCTGTTCTAAAATTCGACGGGGACTTCTGATCTACATTGTGAAACTATCCAAAAATACGGGTTGCTATGTTGCAGTTGCTCCCGTTTTCGCACAGGGAATTAAAATCACTTTCCATTTGAAAATTAAGATTTGATATATTTTGTGTATAGAAATTCGACGGGACCTTAGGGCCTACCCTTTTTGCAAAGTGCGTTCTGAGCACTTTCGAAATATATTGGTGGCCACGATTTTAGCACACACGGTATAAGAAACTCAAGTACGTCATGTTTTTTCCCTTTCTAGAATGTTACCTATACTGTTACTGTTATGTTCAGTTAACTTCATTGTATTCTTCCTTCCCCTCTTTTTACTATTGAACTTTTTGTTCAACTAAATGAGAAAAATTTCACAAATTTAGCACAAAATTAAAACCTATTTATTGTTGGTTAGTTAGTTAAATTCTTTATTAGTATTTCAAATACTTTCTGTATATAACAATTTACATCAACGACATAACATCATTATTATTATTCTTTGTTCTGCTCATTCTCTATACTATACAAACTGTAGGTAATTATCTCGCATAAATAATACACAGTTTCTCTTAAATGTATACAGGTTTGTGTCTGTTTTAATATTATTTGGCACATTATTAAAAAGTTTAAGACCTTTAAAAAATAAAGTCCGTTGCATTGTTGTAGTTGATGCTCTCTAGACCCTAAAGTCTGCGACTTTTCTCAGACCATACGGCTGTGATTCTTCCACATATTTAATTTCGTTGCATAGGTATTCCGGGGCTTTCCCTTGTTTCAGTTTAAATATGAATTGTAATGTATTAAGTGCCAGGCGTTGTTTAACGTTCAACCATATTAGAGTATATAACATAAATTGTATTGGTGTAAAACGGTTGCATTTTAAAATTGTTCGCATTGCTTTATTTTGCAGTTTTTGTAGTCTCTCTAGTTGAGATTCATTGCAGCAGGTGTATATTATTCTCGAGCCATATTCGAAGTGTGGTTGTAGCATTGTATTGTATATGTGTATCGCGGTTATAGACGAAATGTTCTTTCTTATTCTTTTAAAAAATCCGATTTTTTCCCAATTTTTGTACATATGTATGTTATCGATATGTTCTTTAAATTTAATTTTGTTATCAATTATAAAGCCAAGATATTTTATATTTGTTACTTTCTCTATATTATTTCCGTTTATTTCAAAATTTTCGTCGCTTGTCATATTTATCTCCATTATCTTTTTTTGCTTTCATTTAGTTTAAGCTTGTTTATTTTTATGTTTAGTATTTGTATATCGTGATTCATATTACTTCTGCACTGTTCATCATTTTCGCATTCCGTAAATATTAAGCTATCATCTGCATATAGTACAATTTCACTTTTTTCAATGATATCTGGCACAACATTTATATATATAATAAACAATAATGCTCCCAATATTGATCCTTGTGGATCGCCGAAGTCATTGTCGATGTTCTCGGATTTTATGCCATTAATGCTTGTGAATTGCTTTCTATTTGACAAATATGATTTAAACCACTTCAGTTCATTTCCTCGGATTCCATAAGTATGCAGTTTTTTAATTAATATTTTCCGATCAATCGTTTCAAATGCACGTTTAAAGTCTAAAGACATTGCCATTATCTTTTTATTTTTGTCAACTTTTTTCCAACGATTTAAAACATAAATTTACTGTTGTTTCACATGAAAAGTTTTTCCGGAACCCCGATTGATATTTCGACAATATATCATTATTTTCAATATATTTTTCCAATTGTTCTTCTACCACTTTTTCTAGAATTTTCTCAAAAGTGTTTAGCGTGTTTATTGGACGATAATCTTCACATTTTTTGGCTTTTGCTATTTTTTCGCCATTTTGCAGAGACATGTTCACAATATTTAGAATAATTTGTCCAACTGCGTTCCAGTTGTCAAGGATCATAATGTTTGATATTTTATTAAAATCAGATTTGTTTTTCAATTCTTTTACGATTCTCTTAAGTTCTAAAATATTTATTGCACGAAATTTGAATACCGTCTCCTTTATTGGTATATTATTTACATATTGCAGTTTATCAATCGAGTCTCTGATTTCCTTAATACTATCCACGAATTAATTATTAAATCTATTAGCTATTTGTATAATTTCTTTATATTCTACTTGGTTAAATATCACAGTTTTAATCACAGTTTTTGTTTTTCTCATCACAAGGCTTTTAATTTCTTTCCACATTTGTTTTTAATCTGTGGCAAAAAAAAACAAACAAAAATGCAAATTTTATGTACCAAGCAAAACTAAGTAAGAAAAACGAAACGCCACTGAAATAAATTACTATTTAGTCGGATATCCCTTGTTTTTAATGACAGCGGCACATATCCTGAGTAGAGTCCCTGCAAGGGTCATGCCAACGTTCATTTAAAATTTCGTACCCAGAACTTTCAATTTCTGCCCACAATTCGCAAAAAAATTTGTAGGTTTGGCTACTTGAATATGTTGTTCAACATCATTCCAAATGTTCTTAATAGGGATGAGATCCGGTTAATGGGCTGACCACTTCAAACCCTGAATTCCATTCTCCAATAAGCAACTCTTCACTATGCGTGGA
The DNA here is from genome assembly GCA_963931995.1 of Phaonia tiefii. Classification (NCBI taxonomy): domain Eukaryota; kingdom Metazoa; phylum Arthropoda; class Insecta; order Diptera; family Muscidae; genus Phaonia; species Phaonia tiefii. Next base: position 24,209,046 of record OZ008370.1, read on the forward strand.
GTGTGTTTAGGATCATTATCATGCATGAATCGACCAATGAGGGGCATATTGTTATGACATTTTTGTAAAGGTGTTGATACATTCGTGTGCCAATTATGTATGTATATATCCTCTCTCTTTGGGAGTTGTTTTTTTTGCTCTGGGACACTGCTGAACGTTGTTGGAGCTCCCATATTTTTGTATACATATGGTTTAAGGCGTTATACGACATCTTTCTGGAATACTTTAATATATTTCCAATCTCACAAACGGATCATCCATTGTTTTTCATTTGCTGAATAATTACCTGACGCTGTGCCGCCTTCCTCTAACCATATCTAATTAATCAGCTTTTTTTTTAAATTTGTTATCATTGACTCAATATAACCAAATCTCTCCAATTATTTTAATGTTGCGCAAATATAAAGCCGAAATTATGGATAATTTAGAATTGCGCTAAATTCGTGACCAGCCAAAATTGGTGATTCTTGCAATTAAACATCAATAGAAAATGAAGGGAATGAAGAAACTATAAAAATACTAACGGTACATGATAAGTTCATCGTATACTACAGTAAAGAACAAAACAAATTGAACAAAATATATAACAGGTCGAAATATAAGCGTTACAGTCCTATAGGTAGTAAATGTGCTAAATTCGTGGCCACCACAGTATGTACATATGTATGTCCGAAAATGGAGTGCCCATTTCGCGAAAACTATGGGTCTCCTGGAAATTTTACAATTTTTTTTTACATCTAACCTTATAAAATCAGGCATGTGTTTAAACTGCATCTGTTACAAGATTTATTTAAAATAAAAATTGCGCTGAAACATTGTGTTCTCTTTTTGAACAGTTCCGTAGGAATCAAATATTCACTGTGACTCACTGTATAGCGAAACTTTCAGATACAGAGACAAGAAAATTAATCTAATTTTCCAAAAATGTAGGCAATATTTATTTTGTTAGTTTGGTGTTATCCCCTTTATCTTCTGTTTTACTTCACTTCTTACTTAACATTTCTACTTCCTACTTTCTTTGCCATCCCAAACCCAAATAGACACCCTCTCCTTGACCTACTATAACATTGAGTGCAAAGTAGTAAAACTTCGCTCCTCTTTCTCTTCTTCGAAGCACTTTTTGCTTCCACAAACAATTACACAATGAATACATACATTTACAGAAATCCCCACAAACACCTATCTCATTTTTGTTGTGTACAGCATTGAGTAGTACATATCTATAGAGAAAAATTTCGCTCATCTGACGTTCTCATGGACGTTCCCTTTCAACCTCTTCGTGAAGAGGTCGGTGTGATAGGAGCTGGTCGGCTTAAGGGAACCTTACACCTGCGGACTAGCAGGGGTACTAGAAAAGGTACTAGGTCGATGATGTAGAATGAGAGAGTAAAGACAGGAACTAATTTTCAATAGTGATTTTTGATACTAATGACAGCTAAATTATGTTTTATGTTGTTTACACTGAACGAAAATACGCATTCCATTTGATTTCTGTCCGTTTTATGTCCAACGAAAGTGTAAAAATGGTAAAATACAGCAGCAAATAAAACTCTATGAAATGGCCTACTACCTCGTCGTCATGAAGAGGCATCGAAGAGAGTAATGGATACTCTTAAGCATGATACAAATACAAGGTAGTAGCGTCAGCCCCATAGAGTAAATTTATCGTAGAGCCGCCATTTGTCTCATCTGACGTTTCCTTTCACACTCTTCGTGATGCGGTCGGTGTGATAGAGAGATGTTTGACGAAAAGTGATATACACCAGGTGGAATTACAATAACTTCTTGCTTTAATTTTTCATGCCATTTTGGTGAAAAACTGTGAAATTTAAATGTGTTTTAAACTTTTTTATTGACTGTTATTGTTAGCATACATTTATGTTGTATTTAACACATTAATTTTAACACGCAAAACGAAATACCGTTGTTGTTATTTTGTTCGTTGTTTTGAACCATTGCCTCTATCTGGTATTAGTAAAGCAATTCTTTTCAACATCAAACGTATACATCACACGAGGCCAAATGTCAGAAATTTGGTGAGTGAAAGATTTTCTCTACCCATATTTACTCTATGGTCAGCCCATATGGTTTCCTTTGTTTACATTTCATCGTACCCAGTAAATGTCAAAGTTGTTTGTGTGAGTGCGTTCTCTTTTGATTTCATCTATCTATGTTCACAATTGCATATGTGTGTGTAAATTTTTATCAGCTGATTTTGACAATAACTGGGTATTGAAATTACAACAATGCTAATGCCACTACCTTGTATTTGTATCATGCTCTTAAGTATTACTGTATGGGACTAGTCGATCGACTTTTGGGTCGGGCATTGTTTGGTCTAGTGGCCGTCGGTGGTGCAATGGGTAGTGTGCGCGCCTCTTGTACATGAGATCCTGGGTTAGATCCCTGCTCTGACCACCTTAAAAAAAATTCTTTCGGCGGCGGTCACCTCGCATAGTGACGGCGACACTATCGAGCATTTAGCCATGAAAAAGCTTCTCGAAATACCGTTCGGAATCGGTGTAAAAACTGTAGGTCCCAATCAGTGAGTGAAAAATTAGAAAGCGCACAGCTCACTGGTTGTGAGAAGCTCTCCCCAATCCCTTCATGGGATGTAATGGGAAACAGTTTTTTTTTGTTTGGTCTTACATTAACCGACTTTATGAAAATCAAACTAGTTTTGATTTTTGCCCGACTGCCTGACACTGGGAGATGAGTCGGTCCGACATTCCGCTGGTCTAAGTTGGCCTTTAGATCAGGTGCAGTTACAAGAATTGTTGACTTAAATTTTTCATGTCGTTTTGGTTGCGAGCCGTGAAATTTATTTTGGAACTTTTGTTATCGTTTATTATTAGTATACATACATTTGTGTTGTATTTACCGAAATAATTTCAACACAAAAAACGAAATGCGGTGGTTGTTTTCTTGTTGGTTGGTTTGAACCTTTGCCTCTATCTGGTAATATTAAAGCAATTCTTTCAAACTTCCAAGGTATCATATTAAACCAGGCCAAATGTCATAAATTTGCTGAGCGAAATACTAACTCTATATATATATGTATATATATTATTCTATGGTGTGTGTGCGTGTGTGCGAGGTTCCAGATGACGATGATCCTGTTTGCTGGCTGCAGCAGCAGCAACAACAACATAACTATGTGACAAAACAGAGTTGTATTCAAGGAAATAAGAAACAGTCGCAAAACACGGCGAAATATGAGTCAAGTAATAATAGCAACAACAACAAAGTAAACACGTTATCATTAAGGAAGAAGAAAAAACAAGGAAAACACAAACGAAATAAACAGGAGGATGAAAGATCCAACTAAAAAAAATAATAAACACACAAAGAGATTTGCACCCATACAAAGGCATACTGTGTACACACAACGGTGTAGTGTTAATGCAACAGTGGGAAAAAATTGCGAGTAGAAATGTAAAACAACCGCGCCCTTGATATTTTAGAAACATCATATAATTTTTGTAGGGAATTGCTAAGCATTTCATATGGCCAAAACAGCAGTTATATGAAACAAAAGTTTAATGTAAATTGAAGCAAATTATTCGGAAAAAATACTTACACTTTTTGTCTCCGACATTGTACAGAATCTGGAAGATTTTCTTCTCTTCTCTGATAATTTTGCTGATTCAGATGTTTTGTTTTCGCTCGAAGTGACAGCAGACAGTTGTATTGCTGTTTTAAAGTTCAATGACGAACGGTAAAATTCCCAATTTAAGTAGATTCTCTTGTAATTGAAATTTTAGATTAAATTCTTTTTAAAACGATACACGGAGAATATATGCACAAAGCAGACAACAGGAATGAGAAAACAAAATATATACGTATTCCGTACACACGTAAACAGCCGAATATTAACGCCGCTGCTGTCTAATGTAATAACTCCAAAAAAAACAACACACACCCATCCACATCCACTAAAAGCAGCCAGGCAACAACACTACCAAACACTTAAAAAACAAAAGGGAGTACAAACTGCCACTCAAACACAAAAACATAAACCGACGTGGATGACACACAATTGCTGCTTGTTTCGTTTTTATTGGTAATAATTCTTTTTATGTATTTTCTTTGGTTTGGAATTATTTTGCTCACACAAAAACTAAAACACAAGACCAAGTAAATGCTTTTTCCAAATAAATGGAAACGTTGTCTCGGTTGCGGCTAATATAGCAGTTAGGTGCGTTATTTATTTATTCCTCTCCGTTTGTTTTCACTCTATGAATGTTGCTCAACACCTACATGTATTTGTTCTATTTTTTTTAGTTGTTAAAACGACCGGCTTTTTCTTTATTATTCTTCTTTTGGACAATTGAAATCAAACAAACACAAATTCTCATAAAAATTATAAAACTTTTGTTTTTTGCACTAGCACCACACGCAACTAATCACAATGAATGCATTTTCTCAACTGATTTTTTTCCTTTGAAATCGCCAAGATGAATTCGCCTAGAAATAAGTATTTCAAAAACCCATGATGTATTTATACAAGGTGATGTTAATAATCATGCAGCCACACGTGCAAATAACCAGCTGCAAGGAAAGAATAAGGCATGGTAAAATAAGTATGTAAACGCAGTAGGAATTGTTACAACAAAAACAAGCATTTTGTTTGGTGTCCATAATCTGTAAATTTTTCTACATGTGTGTATCTACTACAAAAGTAAAAAAGGTACAAAAAAATACATGTGAATTTGACATAAGAGAAACACCTAAGCAACACTTATTTTACCATGGAATAAGGGTGGTATTCTATACGCCGTGAATTTTTTTTGGTAATTTATAAAACGTTACAGATGTTCCGTGACTACCAGCGTTGAATTACGTTTTCGGTTACTTCATCTGTCAAATTCATTGCTTATAAGCAGTGTTGCCAGTTTAGCACTTAAGTGCAATCCTAGCTCTTTTTTAGGCTTCTGCACTTTTTTTTGAAAAAACCATGCTAAATGCTTTTTATCACTTTTTTGAGTATTTTGTTGTCAACTTTTGACATTTCTCGCTTCAGTTTTGGCATTTTTTTTGTCGAAAAATTGCTTTTTTTCTATAATGTATGACTGTTTTTCGGAACTAAACTCTGAAATAATGCATATTTTCAACCAGGAGTTATAACAAATATAAAATTATCAATAGTAAACATGTACGCGAGTTGGATTTTAAAAAAAGAATGTTGGTCCATACTTTTTATTAACAATTTCATTAATTTTGATGTACGGAGAACATGACTCTAAAAACCAAAAATAAACTTGTCGATTTGTAAATTTGTCTCTAGGATCATTACTGGTCAAAATTGCTTAGACAACTCACCCGTCTAATTACTTTAATAAGTTAGAAAACAGAAACAGCTCTTATTAAAGTGGTTACTTGGTTAACCGCTTTTGAGTTTATATTTGAGAATTCCAAATTTGAATATGGCTTCTTAATTTTAGTCTTAAATGATATACGTTTTCTAACTTTATTATGGATTTCATATATGAAATTTTACACAAAAATTATTTTTGATTATTAAATTTTATTATTTTTTAATGTGAATACGAATATATGGAGTTAGGTCATATTTTTCAAAATTTGATAAAACAATTTGTTTTAAACAAATAAAATTTTAAAATAAAAGGAAATTTAAAAACCCAACTCGAAACAAGTTCAGAAATTTCAGTCGGGTAAAACGACTCAAACATACCCTCAACTCAGTTATCCTTTGGTTCCGATTTCGATTAAAAAAGGTTTATATTTTTAGTTAATGTATGAGAAGTTCATACTACAAGCTTACAACGTCAGGATGTTTTTAATTGAAAAATGGTTGGTTTTTGTCGGAATACTAGACAATTCAGTTAAACACATGCCTAACTTCTGTGCCTGAATTGATTTATATTTTTGTTATCGCAGTCGACAAACCTTCAATTACCCGTGGCAAATTTGCCAATATACAATAGCAGAGTGACATGTGCAAAATATTATCTTGTTAGAAATTTAAGATGTGTTGTGTTTTTGGGGTATTTATCATGACTTCCAGCCAATTGTCCCCTCAACATTTGAATGGGATGTACCAGAAGGAGTGGGGTCATAACGCTCCATAAACTAACGTTGTTTAAATAATAGCCAATGACATAATTTCATTTGGTCTTCGATTATGTCTGGTCTACGAAAATGTGTTTCTTATTGAATATAAGGCGTAAAGTGCCCGCAGTATTACAATTGTTAATTACTTCAGTTTTAGCACTTTTTTTGCAAATTGTACTTTTGTTGGCATATTTTTTAGACAAGTTCTGGCAACACAGCTTATAAGTAGTTGCCAAATTTGGCTGAAATGCAATCGACGGACAGAGCTCAATTTTTTTTACAAAATAATTCAAAATTATATTGTTTACTCATTGAAATTCTTATTTTTTTTCTCTCATCTGACGTTTAATTTCACAGTCCTCATCCTCGTCGTAGGTTTGTCCAAATTAAGGATGTTCCATGAAAATTGACTTAGGCCAGGTGGAGTTCAAAGTACTGTTGACTTAACTTGTGCATGTCCTTTTATAAAACTGAAATTTAAATGTATTTTGCAGTTTTATTGTTTAGTTTGGGATACATAATTGTTGGGAAACATTTGTGTTGTATTGAACACAACTATTTTACCACACAAACACGAAATACCGTTGGCGTTGTCTTGTTGGATGTTTTTCACCAATGCCTCTATTTGATATTATTGAATCCTTGTATTCCACCACCCTACCTATAAAAATAAAATAATTGAGAGACTAAACTTATATAATATGTAAACTTATATAATATGTTTTTCCAGTAGGAATTTTATGCCAGATCCAGCTGTCATGCTAGATATGTTCAGTATTGTTTGATATTTCATTACAGAAAGGTTTAGCTCGTCACAGCATCAGTCATTAGTTTTCCGAAAAGCTGGAAGAAAAGCTGTTCAGCGATAAAAACCAATTTCCGGGTTAATGGCTGCCTCAATAAGCAAAATTGTCGCAAAACCCGAAGTGATACAATGGCGAGTTATTGAAGATTAGGTTCGCTAGTGGAGTTTTGTCATACTTTACTTTTATTGACTATTTTACAACTTCATGAGGTGAGATGTCTTACACATATTAATTAAACAAACAAATTAAACAAATTTCAACATATTCCTCAAACTGGTTCTATTATTCAACTTTTCTCGCCATGTGGTAACACCAACGATACGGAGGGATTCTTTTGCCTGGTCTTTCCAGCGGAGTCTTGGTCGTCCTCCTTTCTTGCTTCCATCGGGTACGTTATCGAAAACTTTTTGCGCTGGTTCATCTTCATCCATTCTGATAACATGGCCTAGCCAATGCAATTGCCTTAATTTAATTACCCTAGTTATGTCAACGTCAGAATACGAGTATAAATTATAATGTTTGGTTTTGCCATACCTTGTTTTAAATTTGCTATTTAAAAATAATCCTGCTTGCAGCTTTTTTATATATATTTTTAATTTTTATTTATGATTATGTTAGTTTACATGCTTTGTCTGAAAACTTCATACTACAATATTTGTTAATTGATGTTTATTATTTTATTTTAATTATTATATGAAAGATATACTCAATTCAGGAAAAATAAAGCGAAATGTCGAAAAAAATACTATGCCGAAGCCGGTGTTGGACATTCACCAGCGATGAAAATCCATAAGCCCGGCCGGAGGCCGTCTGCGCAGAAAGCTCGATAACTAACAGAGCTATCGAAAAATTTTATTTGATATTTTCGCCTTATTTAGACACTTTGTACAAAAAAGTTAAAAAACATTTTTTACCGGAAAATAATAGTTTATGTTTTCCCGCGTTAAAAAATATGTTTGTAATTAACCTATTTTGGGGCCGCCATAGGCCCGTCCGACAAAAGTTTTTTTGATTTTCGTTCTCTCTAGTTTTACTCTATTTTTGTCTTTTTTACCCCTGCCCCCGGTCGCGAAATTTTGCCCTGATTTAATTTATACCAGAATCTGGATGTAATTTGAATATAAATAAAGAACATTTTTGTGTTCGTTCATATCAAAACTGGGCTTAAACCTAGAATAGGTCGGCAACTCGACTTCGGCTCCAAACTATCACCATTGAATATAACTTTTTCATTTTAAGAAAATAAAATTAAACAAAAAAATCGGCGGTAACGCCTATTTTCGGAGTTATGGGCCCCCAAAATTCGGACATACAGGATGATACTACGAGTGTGGTGCCGTGTTATGGGACGGATTTCACAACTTTTTCATGTAAAAGGAGTCGAAATAAACAAAAAAAAATTAAAAAATTTTTTCGATAACTGTCTTAGTTATCGAGATATCGGATGATTAATTTTTAAAAATATCGTTTCTTAAAATTTCAAGATTTCACAGAAAAAAAAATTACGGCTTAATAGAAAGCTAAAAATAAGCCGAAAAAAATAAATAAATTTTTCGATAACTATTTTAGTTATCGAGATAGCAACAAACAAAATAAAAATTACTCCTTTTACAAATGACCGGTCTTTGGGGGCCCGTAACTCCCAAAATAGGGGTTCCTCCTGATTTTTTTATTTTACATTTTTTACTTAAAATAACGTTCCCTACACCAAAAAAAAAAGAAAAAAAAATTGGACGTGCCGATATTTACTTGGTCTGTTCCAAGGCTTAAACCTAGAATAGGTCGGCAACTCGCTTCGGCTCCAAACTATTACCATTGGATAGAACTTTTAATTGTAAGTAAAAAAAATTAAATAAAAAAATCGGGGGCAACGCCTATTTTCGGAGTTGTGGGCCCTCAAAGTTCGGACATACAGGATGATACTAAGAGTGTGGTGCCGTGTTATGGGACCGATTTCACAACTTTTTTGTGTAAAACGAGTCGAAATAAACAAAAAAAATTCAATACATTTTTTCGATAACTTTCTTAGTTATCCACATATCGGATTTTTAAAAATATCCAGAAAATATTTTTTTTTTTAAACAATCGAGTGATTTTTCGGACTTTGCCACACATCGACTTCAGGTACAGAGGGAATTTTAACCCCCCTGCCTGACTAATTGCAATATAAATTTAACGATTTTCCAAAAGTTCTACCACACGGTACGAGCAACATAGGTCCCTGCAACGGCTACTTGGCCCGCAGATTTTTTTATTTTACTTTTTTTACTTAAAATAACGATCCCTACACCCAAAAAAAAAACAACAAAATTGGACGTGCCGATCTATACTAGGTGTGTTCCCAAAACTGGATTGTATCAGAAAACGTTGTTATATAAGTCATAAGTGTCATTAAAATACAATTTAAAGTTAATTTGTTCAACTCAACTGACGCCTACTCTCCTTGACTTTCTACCCTGTGGGCAATTTCCAGTGGGATTAGACGTTTCATCGAAAGGAGCTGTAGAAAAACAATTTAACAATATTTTATTTTTCACTAATTTCTACAACATCCTATGTACATTTTCACCACAGTTCCGGTATGGCAGCACGGTTATATTTTCTCACCTCTTCCTCTGTTTACATTTAATTAAAAACAAAACATATGTACCGATTTAACCACCAAACAGCTGTTTCCACAACAAATTATTTTGTTATGTGAGTGTTTACAAGTGAAACTATTAAAAGAATAATACTACAAACTAAAAATGCGTTTTACACAATTAATGCGTGTTCGAGTAAAGTCTCCAGAGCTATCAGCAGCTAAACAACAATATGTACCTAAACATCAACCTGTTCCAGAGGAGGACATCAAAAGGTTGGAAGATTTCCTAATGAATAAACCGAATATTGTGGTATTAACAGGAGCGGGAATATCAACGGAATCAGGTAAGGGGAAAAATGGATTAAAAATACTTTAACACGGAGGAATGTGTTAACAACTCCTAAGTTAGGATGCCTATTTCTATCAAATTTTAGCAGTTCTTGTTTTGTATAAAAGGGAAATCAAGAATTTGTTAGGGAAGTGAATAATGTTCATTACTGCAGGGAAGATGTTACCAGATCTCCTTGTTATGTTGGTGTGTTGCCGGAAAGAAATGAAACTAAAAGACGGTTGCCACTGGGGTAACAAAAGTAACGGTTCCGATATTTTAAAGTGCACAACGGAAAAATTGACTTATACGGCATTTACACCTACCAAGATTATCGAAATTTCGAGATTATCGACGTTTTTCTCTTATGGAGTTCGGGATTATGAAAAAGCGATACGTTTTCTAGGTGTAACTGCAGTTTTACGGTCGATTTCACCATGTTCAGTTATCTTTCAGTTAGAGCTAACAAGCTGTCAGTTTGTATGGAATTTATATATTTTAACTGTCAGTTAGTTTTAACTTTGTTTGGTGAAATTGGGACTTAATATACAAAAACAAAATACTTTAAATTTTTTACTTTGTTAGGAATTGAAAATCACTTAAGCTAGTAGAACGAAAATCACTTAAGCTAGTAAAGGTATTTCCATTTCTTTATGTATTTAAATCTTTTGAGTTTATTTGTCATTTTATTAATGGAGAGAAGTGATGTTTTCGTTATACATAAAAGGGAAATTTGCATTTAAATACTTTAAAATTTTAAATTTATTTGTGTTTTTTTGAATGAAAATTAGTAAAAGTTTTTATATATAAAAAATTTGACAAAAATACTTTAAAATTGTAAAGAATTAACCTGGTATTATATTCGTAACAAGTGAATTGGCGTTTTTGATAGTTAGTTCAGAAAGTACCAGTTATCAATTATATTTCAGATAAATAAATATTTTCCCATTACATCCCATGAAGGGACAGGGGAAACTTCTCACAATCAGCGGGCTGTGCGATTTCTAGTTGTACACTCATTGACTGGGACTTGCAGCTTTACTCCGGTTCTGAGCAGTTTTTTGAAAAACTAAGTGAGGTCTCCGACTTCGAGAGAAATGTAAGGTTGTTAGAGCAGGGATCGAATCCATGTTCTCGTGTACAAGAGTCACGCACTCTAACACGTCCACCACTGATTGCCCTATAATAACTCTTTCTTTAGAGAATGGGTATTTTATAATGGATATCAAAATATATTAGAAAACTTTCTTCTTTACGTTAATTTTTAATACCAATTCCTTCCCTTTTTTCTCTTTTCCAGGTATACCAGACTATCGTTCAGCAGGCGTTGGCCTTTATGCTCGCACCAACCATAAACCCATTCAACACATGGATTTTGTACGTTCCGCCAATACACGTCAACGTTATTGGGCCCGCAATTTTGTTGGTTGGCCAAAATTTTCAGCCACCGAACCCAATAGCACCCATCACGCCCTAGCGCGTTTCGAACGTGAGGCTCGCATACAGAGTGTAGTGACACAAAACGTTGATCGTCTCCACACTAAGGCGGGCAGCAAAAATGTTGTTGAACTTCATGGCTCGGGTTATGTTGTGAAATGTTTATCATGCGACTATAGCGTCGATCGTCATGAATTTCAAAATATATTAAATATTCTAAATCCTGAATTTAAAAATGCTCCCGATATGATACGACCGGATGGTGATGTGGAAATACCTCAGGAATATATCGATAACTTTCGTATACCTGCGTGCCCGCAATGTGATGAGGGTCATTTGAAGCCGGACATAGTTTTCTTTGGTGACAATGTGCCCAAGGAGCGCGGTATTCGTATAGCCGAAATGATTTATAACGGAGATGGTTTACTGGTATTGGGTTCAAGTTTATTGGTATTCTCAGGCTATCGCATGGTGCTGCAGACTAAAGATTTAAATTTGCCAGTGGCAATAGTAAATATTGGTGAAACGAGAGCAGATCACATAGCGGATTTGAAATTATCTGCCAAGTGTGGTGATGTCATACCGAAAATATTTGATTTTAGAAAAAAGTGATGTTTATAGTACAATCTAGAAAATGTTAGAAGATTGTAAGCGATATGAGATCTGTAAAGGGGTAAGTTAGACAGTTCTATCAAATTGCGTTGTGTCGTCGAAACTAAAAACTAGTATAGAGCTGGCAGATTCAACGATTGTTTCAAATGGTCAAACAACATATTCATTGTTGATTGTTTTTTAGGTAGGACAATTTTTAAACAAATGTTTGTATATACATAAATAAATAAAATATACAATTTCCTTATTTTTGTCGATAAAATGTTCGTTTTATTTATGTATTTTTAGTACTACCAGAATGTTTATAATGCATTGTGCTTTAATTGCTTTATTCACATGTGAAAATTCTCAAGTTTTGCCTTAGAAAACGTGATGATTTTGAGAGGTCAGCAATTGTAAATAGGTCAATATTTCTCTGTCGGCGAAAAAATCACAATCAGACACATACCAAATATTGTAAAAGTTACAATAAAGACAAAAACTATTAAATTAAAAAAACCCAAAAAGATTTTAACAAAGATTATCAATATTGCAGACTTTCCAAATGGCTCTTAAACGGTTTTGTAACTCTTACAGCTTTAAGAGAAATTCCCAATTTGGTAAATATTACGATTTTGCACTTTAGCAAACAGTTTATAGAAACTTTTCCCAGTATTAGGTTTGTTTCTTTATGTTACCGCGGGGCATAGATTAACATACACGAGATGCTCCAACTCCAATTCTTCTCTTAAGCCCCGTATTCAGTTCTTGCGAAATTTTCGTAAGAAATTTTATTATTTGTCTCTAAACCACATGTCCATATATTGGATTTATCTTGCAAATATCTCCTTAATAATTCATTTTTGGACTCCATTTTATCTTTAACGCATGTGTTATTACTTTTCTTTACTAAACTAAACGAAATGTCAAAATTTCGGTCCCAAACAATTGTCAAACAATTGTTTTCGTACGAAATAAGTTTAGCGTAACAACCCTGTACTTGATTTTGCTTACGAAATTTTCGCAGAGCTGCGTACCAAGCAAATGAAAAGTAAGCGAAATTTTCGTTAATTTTTATACACGCACAGGTGGCTGATGAATATTGCTATATTCAATTTTATTAAATATAGCCTAATTAGTTTTAAAAATAATGGAATTTAAATGCCCCCTGGTCGTTGATGCATGTGCGGCATCTTACCCAAAAGTTGTTCATTACTGCTTGGAGAGTTGAGACAGGAATAGCCGCAATTGTTCCTCGAAGACTGATTTAGTTCATTCAAATTTGTTGGATTTGCTTTGGAGACTTCCTGTTTGCAATAACTCCACAAGAAAAAGTCAGGTGCAGTCAGGCCAGGCGACCTGGGGGGCCAACGGAATGTTGAGTTTCTGGATATCAGCTTATTGGGAAATTTTCGTCGTAATTCTGTCATAACAGGACGGGCTATGTGGGGAGTTGCACCATCTTGCTGAAACCACACAGAGTTGAAAGAAATCCTCATTCGGCGTAATTCTGGATAGAAAAACTCTCTCAACATGCTCAAGTAACGGTCTCCAGTAACCGTAACGGTGTGACCGTTTTCTTCGAAGAAGTAGGGCCCGACAATGCAGCGTGATGGAACTGCACACCGCACTGTGACACGAAGTGGATGCAATTCCATCTCATGGAGTATCTGTGGGTTGGAAGCACTCCATATTCGACAATTTTGTTTGTTTATGTTGCCGTTTAAATCGAAATGGGCCTCGTCAGACATGAAAAGACAGTTCAGCATGTTTCCGTCCTCTTCCACCATTTGAAGCATCTTCTGGCAAAATTCCAAGCGAATCGGGAATTCTGCTGCATTCAGTTTGTTGGCTATTTGGAAATAAGTCCAAATCTTTGTGCATAATAGACTGCAATGACTGTCTGCTTATACCCATTTGAGCAGATAAGCTTCTTATCGAAACTCCTGGATTGTTTTGTATGACAGCAGCGCAGCGGTTGTTTCCTCCGTCCGAACTGAAGGGTTTCGATTGTAAGGTCTTCTGTTGACTGTCCCATGCACGGCAAAATTGTTAACAAGTCTCATTATGGTCCATCTGCTCGGAGGATTGCCGCCAAACGTGCGCCTATACTCTCTTTGGACCGAAACTACAGACTCCAGTGCGTGATAGCGGCGGACAATCCAAATTCTTGTTTCAGTGTCCCAGTCATCCATTTTTGTTAAATCTAAAAATCAATCTGCAAATTAAAAAGAAAATAACCAGATTCATTAAATATAAAAAACGTTATTAAATTTTTTTTAGTAGCGGCTTTCATCAGCCACCCTGTTCTTCTTTTAGCAACGAAAATTTAATAAAAACTCAATACCAGGCTTAAGAATTGGCAAATACGAACAAATGTATAACCCATAAAAAAGGAGGCGAAAGTACTTTTTGTAAAAACTATACTACATTTTTATATTTGTCTCTTGGAAGCCAAGTAGACACGCCTTCATTGAGTGCCGCAATTACGGGATGCGGACAACCATTTCAACAGAGAGTAATTTTTTTATATTTTTCTTTGGTTCAAACCCCAATTAAACAAAGTGTTTTCAGTGTAGAAAAAATTAATATTAAGTGAATTGATAATTAAATGGAATTTGATAATTCCAAATTGAAGATGAGTAAATAAATATATGTATATGTAGTTATATAGTGAAAGGTTTTCTCTAATTTGGCGAAAAAATCTGATTAATGACAATTTGTGAACGGAAAACTCAAAGAAAGTCTGAATAAAAGGGCCTCAAAAGCCTGGTTTTAAGGGTAAGTTTTGTTCCCAAAAGTTGAAGCCCAAAACGTTTGAAACAACATGGCGAACCACAGACTTGTCATTCATGACCATGAACATTGTTATCGTTTTTATTTATTGTCGGTTTACCGCCCATCTTGATATCGAATTAGAATGTTATCGAAGTTGTTCACAACACTATCATATTTACAAAATTTTTTGGTAATATTTTTTAAAATTCATCAGTCAGATAAAAAGTTATCGAACAAGCTCATGCTTATGAATGACAAGTCTGTGGTTCGCTTTTGTTGAAGAGAGTTTACCGGTACAACCAACCAAATAGAAGTTTTATAGGGCATGATGTAAACGAAACGTACTTCACTGAACATGTTATTTAATGACAACACATACAATATGATTGATATAAGAGATAAGATCAGCTGATTTCACTTTCTTTCTTTATTTTCTAAATACTAAGTGCGTTAAAATGAAGTCAGAATGAACAACCGCAATAATCACCCATATTCTGCATTTCGATTCGAATTGAAATTTTCTCCGTTTGTCAATTCTGACATTCTGTTCGGTGCATAATATTTGAACCAATCCGCCCACAGCCTTAATAAAAAAAATATTGAAAACAAAAATATGCATGATAGTTACCAAATAATTTTCAAAAAGCTTAAATAAGATTGGGTAAAGAGTGTACTTTTTGATAAAATAGTTACAATATTTTCCTCGATAATCTGTCACAAATCTTGGTTTGGCTTTTGGAAGTTGTTTCGTGGTTTTCTTCCTTTTCCTCAATATTTGTCGATATCAAATTTCAATTTACGCGAATTGCATTTGATTCGCCATAGCGATGTTCCGCGAATCTAATTCGATTCTACAGCGCGATTCGCAGGCGAATTTTCGCGAGGATTCGCTTGCAAATCATCAAAGCGGTTTGCTTGTAAATCCACAAGGCGATTCACTTGCAAATCCACAAGGCGATTCGCTTGCAAATCAACAAGGCGATTCGCTTGTAAATCAACGATTCTACAGCGCGATTCGCAGGCGAATTTTCGCGAGGATTCGCTTGCAAATCATCAAAGCGGTTTGCTTGTAAATCCACAAGGCGATTCACTTGCAAATCCACAAGGCGATTCGCTTGCAAATCAACAAGGCGATTCGCATTTCACCGGACATTTTCTCACGACTCAGCATTCGCCGATGCATCGCAGATGATGATCGCCGCGATTAAGTTCATCTTCCATATGATTCGCAGATTATTCTTCCGCGATCGAAAATGTTTGCAGGGTAGGTACGGTTTTGTAAGTATGTAGATAATTTAGTGGCGGAGAGTTGTTTCTTTTTTTTGTTTAGCTTTAAATAGTGTATAATTTAAAAAAGTTTAAGTATAAAATGCAACTGAAAGTTTCATTAATGATGTAGTTTTTTTATTTGTTTTTCTTTGTACTGTAAATGTTTTATTTAATTTATTGCAGTTCGAAAACAACAACACCAGCTGGCAAATTTAATGAAAACGAAGGAAGATATTGCGATAAGGGATCCAGGGATCAAGTGCAGGCATTCTGGGAAGAAGTCACCAAAACACTTAACGCAATAGAGCCACCAACAAAAATTTGTTCTCTCATCTCGAATGGATTACAACTGTCTCTCAATTTTCGCTTTTCAAGTCTTGACTCGGTATTCTGGTGAACGTGGTTCTCCTGTCCCAACAATAACGCCACTGCTATCGATACCATTTCTCCTTGAAATTAAAATAAAGAACTTTATTTTTGTGCTACAATGATGTAAAACAACTAAACATATCACCTTCGCCGGGACAGGATTTTTTACACTGGAATGGTTTGGCTACAAATAGCTCTTACTTATGTTCCGGTTTTTTTTTTGTCTTTTAGTACTTGCCTGAATTGTTTATTTAATTAAGGTCCCACAATATATAAATTCTTATTTGTTTGTTCGACAGGTTCGACATACCTAGGCGAATCAAATTAGGCCAATTGCGTTGGCTAGACCATATTCAGAATGGATGAAGATGCACCAGCGCGAAAAGTTATCGATAACGTACCCAATGGAAGCAGGAAAAGAGGAAGCACGAAAAGACCAGGCAGAAGAATCTCTCCGTATCCTTGGTGTTATAAACTGGCGAGAAAAGGTGAAGGATAGAGCCAGTTAGAAGAATATGCTGAAATTGGTTTAATTTGTTTGTTTAATTAATATGTGCAAGACGTCTGACCTCATGAGGTTGTATAATAGTCAATAAAAAAAGAAAAAAAATTGTTTTAATTATTGAATCACTGTTTCAAATGCAATAAATTTAATTTCTTAACAAATGTTTACAAAATTGCTTATTTTTCTGTTCGTACTTCATCCGTTCCACAGCGAAACGGGTGGTTTTGAAAATAATCTTCGCTTCTTCTTTTTCTTACGATTAAGTTTTTTGTTGGAATACCTTTTTTCGATCTTTGCGTAACTGAATGTAGAAACGTAATCGAAATCCAGAATAGGGGTGAATGATAAGCAGTATATTACGAGAGTTGAACATTCTGCGTGGACTATACAACGACCTGGATTCATAAGCAATGAGAGTCGCGGTACCGTCTATCTGTAAGACAAAATAGTAAAACTCCTTCCGTATTTCAAATCCCACATGGTAGACTAGAGTTGGGTATTTTAGTTCACTCAAGTGAGAGCTCAGTTTAGTTCAGCTTCGCAGAATGGACTGGTTCGTTCATTTAGTTCACTAGTTCAATTTAGTTCATTGTATCATTTCAGTTAAGCAGAGCTAAAGGGCTGATTTCAGTTCAATTTGTCAAGTTAATTTAATACAAGAGAGCAAGAACTGCATAGCTTAATAATAATCACAAGAAAGATCTTATTTTTTGCGTATTTCTGAAATGTTTTGGATATTGTGATCTTTTTAAAATAAATTGCTAGCGCGGAGGTAAAAATTGAGATGGGTCTTTAATGTTACATTTTCATTCCACAATAGCTTTAAGTACCAGCTGTGCAAAGAAAATCACAGAGAGAACAGCACAACTGAATTAAAAAAAAACGACTGTAACTAGTGAACTACTGAAACAAAAGAGCGGAACGTTGTGAACTAGTTCATCAGTGCTTCCTCCACTTGCGGATTTTGGACCACCCGCAAAGATTGACGTTTTTCTGAAACAATTTTGGAAGGTTTAACTAACCCATAGCAATTCTATGGTTACGTTTAAAATATTCAGACACATATTTTCTAATTTCTTCCCTTTTTAGCTTTGGTGTTGAATATTGAAATGAAATGAAATGGAGACACATATTTTCTAGTTTCTTCCCTTTTTAGCTTTAATGTCGAATATTGTAATGAAATGGAGACACATATTTTCTAATTTCTTCCCTTTTTAGCTTTGGTGTTGAATATTGAAATGAAATGAAATGGAGACACATATTTTCTAATTTCTTCCCTTTTTGGCTTTGATGTCGAATATTGAAATGAAATGGACAGGATATGGTTGCACCAGAAAGAAAAACTACGATATTTACTACAGCTGTCATGAGCGAAAGCACGAATTTGGGTGCGGCTTTATAGTTGCCAAGAGACTGTGACATCTAGTTTCAAGGTTCAACCCAGTGAGTGAACGCATAACCACAATTCGCATCAAAGTGAAATATTTCAATATCTCGTTAATTTGTATGCACGCACTGACAAAGGATAAAGACGATGAGGTTAAAGAATCATTTTATGAGCGTCTAGAGGATGTATACGAACCCTGCCCTGACCACGACATTAAGATTATTCTAGGCGATTTTAATAAAAAATTATGAAAGGAAAGTATCTTTCGACCAACCACCGATAATCCCAGTCTACATGATAATGGAATAAGACTGATAGATTTCGCCACTGCAATGAACATGGTAGTTAGTAGCACACAATTCCAGCATAAGGACATACGTAAGGCGACCTGGTTATCTCCTGATCAGAAAGCGAAGAACCAGATTGATCACTTGGTAATAGATGGCATAGATAAAGTAAACAAATAGATGAAGCACAAGTGTTGGGAAAATTTTAGTGTAATGGGTAATTTTCTAGATGTCGTTGAAAGCAATAAATGGGATTTTTTTATTCCCAGAAAAAAAAGTCAAAAAATATGACAATAAAAATCAAAATTCATTAACAAAAAGAAAAAATTATTTTCAACAAAAATATCAAGAATACGAGAATAGAACACGTTACTTAAAGTAGAATATCTGATGGCCATCGAATTGCAAAGCCGTGTCACCACCGTTTATGTCCTAATAAATTGTTTCTTCCTCCGTTTCAGCTACCATTCCTTGTTCAGAGTCCACAGACACTCTAGCGGTTTGGACATCTGCGACCATAGAAATTGCTACAGTTTGGGGGGGGGGGAAGTTTTTAGATTAAAAAGCCGTTCCGGAATGCTCATCTTTGGGCGGTCTTATGGGTTGTCTCCTAATGATATCCCATCACCGGCCTCATGGCTTTGAAATAGTTTTTTATATAAGAAACAAATGCCATTATGTAAAATCACATAAATTTTGTCACATTTTCCATTGTTTAAATTTAAATTACTTTCACAAAAATTTCCCACAATTTTTAATAAAAGTCACTGAGAATTATGGGAAAATTCAGTGAAAGTGACAGTAGTAAAGGACAGCACCTAGTGAACAAAGTTGACAATGGTCGCGCTATATCTATTATTTCCTTTATCTATGATAGATGGCAGGCACTCTTCAAGTGTAATGGGTGTACGTGTGATTCGAGGTGCCAATATCGACTCGGATCATTACCAGGTGGCCTGATCAGGGCGAACAACAGACGAAGACGAACACGGGAAAAGCTAGATATTGACAAGCTGAAATAAAAAAAATACCAAAGTTCTATCAACAATACCTCACTCTCCTGCTTGAGCAGAATACTCCCCCTCCTGAGGACCTAGAAGCACAGTGGAAGCACTTCTCCCATTCTTTGGAAACCGCTGCGAGGACTAATTTTGGCTATCAAAAACCGCAGAAGGATAAGCCATGGTTCGACGAAGAATTTTGCATTGAAACTGATGAAAAAGACGCTGCACGTATGGCAACGAAACAGTCAGTTACAACGCGAGCTGCGAATGATCGATACAAGAGGCTGTGAAGAGAGGAAACCCAACTATTTAGGAGGAAACCAATTATTTAGTAGGAAAAAATAGCAGTGGGAGCACAGAGAGAGTGAAAAGATCGAAATGTGCAGGATGACTAATGAATTGCGAAAATTTTTCCAAAAGGTAAGAAGATCGAATAACGGGCTGAATAATGGGCTACCCTCCTACAAGTACGTATGGGAATTTGGTGACTGATAAGCAGTGTGTGCTTAAAATGTTGAGAGTCCACTTTGCAGCACTACTCCACTCAGATTCTTCCACTGAAGATCAGGAGGTAATGATTGTGGTAGACGGTGTAGATTGTCGTTTACAAAGCTGCTTTCAATAGGCCCATAGGGGAAAATTGTACGAAGCTATATCGGAACTTGGAATTCCGGAAAAACTGATCCGCCTCTGTAGAATGACGCTGACCAACACCAAATCAGAAATGAAAGTGGGAAGAGCTCACCGAACCATTCTCTACCAAGCGAGGACTGAAACTTCGTGCAATCTCTTCATCATCTTAATGAAGATAATACTAAGAAAAGCTGCAGTAAATACGAACAAGACAATAAACACCATATGCTGCCATATGTTGCTGGCATATGCTGACGACATAGACATCATTGGGTGAAATTTGCGAGGGGTTACTGCAGCATCTTCAAGAATCGAAAAAGTATCAGCTGTTAATGAGGGCAAGACAACGCCTAGACAAACCTCTCGACTTGGTCCGCACTTCAACGTCGACAACCGATTTAATTTTGAAGTGGTAGACGAATTTATCAACCTTGGAACCGCCGTGCAGAAGGACAAAAACGTCAGCCTGGAGATAAATCGGAGAATTGTGTTTGCAAATAGATGCTATTTTGGGCTCAGCAAACAGTTTAGCAACAAAGCCCTCTCTCCACGGACAAAAGTCGAGTTATATCAGACTCTCGTTGTACCTGTACTGATATATGACTCCGAAACTTGGATCATATCGCAAGCGGATGAAAAACAGCTGGGAGTATTCTAGAGAAAAATTGTAGGTAAGACGCTATCCCACAAAATAAATTATATTTGCACCCAATTTAAATCCTGACACAATTCCAACTAAGGGAACTAAGTATAGGTTCATATTCGTCAAACATCCTGGGAACATATTACCCATAGAATAATACATACCATAGAAGCTTTTATTCGCTCAATAAATTAAACGTCATAGGTACGATGGAAAGTAAACATTGGAAAAATGCTGGTTTAACCAGACATGCAAGAATGCTGTCAGATCTAAAGAGGAAGCATTCATTGAATGGTGTCGAAATAAAAACGTCCACACTGAAATGCTACGCAAGCAGGCAAGATCAGAATGTGCCAAAGTACTTCTACGCGAACAATTTCTTTACGAACAGCGTATTCGTGCTAATGTCCTCTCTTTCCCTAGGGGAAGTAAGAACTTTTGGTCATTTGCGAGAAGAATAAAGAATAGTTCTTCTTCTATTCCAATTCTTGTCAAAGATGACCACTTATTCACTGAACCGGTTGATAAAGCAAATATTTTGGCTGAAATGTTTGCAAGGAATTCTTCCTTGCCGGAAAGCAATCAACCACTCCCCGTAGTAGATAACGTATCTGGCTTCATGCCTGAAATATTTTTTCGAACACGAGGAGTTAAAAAGGTTCTCGCGAATCTCGACGTAGGTAAATCCCCGGGTCCGGATGGTATATCAGCACTGGTTCTAAGTAAGTGATCTTTAACGCTGGCACGCCCACTGCGCAACCTTTTCAATCTTGCATACCGCGCTGGGGTTTACCCGGCGTGTTGGAAGGTAGCCAACGTCCAGCCTATTCCCGAAAAAGGTGATGCAAGTGACCCCGCCAATTACCGCCCAATTGCTATTTGTTCTGCGCTCTCGAAAGTTATGGAGAGCATGGTTAACCACCATCTTGTGAAGTATCTCGAGTCAAATTACCTGCTTAATGATCGACAGTATGGCTTCCGTAAGAGAAGATCTACGGGAGACCTGATGGCGTTCCTTTCGGAACAGTGGAGTCGATCCATCCACCGGCTTGGTGAGAGTAAGGTGGTGGCTCTAGATATTTCCAAGGCCTTCGACAGAGTTTGGCATGAGGCACTCTTGTCGAAGCTGGCTGCTTTTAGTGTTGGTGATAATTTCACTCGATTTATATCGAGCTTTCTCAGAGATCGCACTATAAGAGTTGTTATAGATGGCATCTCTTCCGATGAACATAAATTAACGGCAGGGGTACCTTCTCTTTTTCTTATTTTCATTGACGATCTCCTGGGTCGGACTGTGAACCAAATCTACTCTTTTGCTGATGACAGTAAACTCTGTCATTCATATTCATTCGACCACAGGCCAAATCTTCAAGAAATTAGTGATAAACGCCAATTAATGAATGAAACACTCAACCGCGATCTCGAGGCCATTGTTGAGTGGGGTCGATTGAATAGAGTAAGTTTTAATGCGGGGAAGACCCAGTGCTGTCTGCTTTCGCACAAGCGGACAGCTGACCCAGTCGTATCGTCATTATCTATGGATGGTGTGGATATTGAGGAATCAGACGCTCTTGATGTTCTGGGCATGAAAATACAATGTGATGCTCGCTGGGCAAAACATGTATTTGAAGTGTCGAAAGATGCATCGAAGTGCCTAGGCTTTTTAAAGCGGTGCAAAAAGTACTTCACTCCATCTGATCTCCTTAATATCTACACCACCTACATCAGGCTGCGAATGGAATATAACTCCCATATATGGGCAGGTGCTCCAAAGTCATCTTTGGAGTTGCTGGACCGTGTACAAAGGAGAGCAAAGGTGTTGATAGGGGACAGTAGGGTGTCCAGCTCTATTGCCTCCCTTGAGCATCGGCGTAATGTGGGTTGCGTGACACTGTTCTATCGGTATTTTCACGGTGCGTGTTCCTCGGACATCCGTCAACTTATACCAGATGTGAGGACATTTGGCAGAAGTACGCGGCTTTCAAGGAACTCCCATCCGTTTACTATCTATTGGCCAGTCGATCGCACAACACACTACAGAGAAAATTCGTTCTTCAGTCGAACGATCCGTATGTGGAATAAACTTCCCGCAAGTGTATTTCCCGCCAATTGTGACATACAGCGATTCAAGGCAAATGTAAATAAGCACTACTCCCTCTTTCCACCCTCCTCTACCTAAATTTCCGTCGCCAGCACAATGCATTACATTTATAGGCGGCATCCCCTGAAAAAAATATGGGTTCAATAATACCAGATGGTGGCAATAGTATACAGCGATCCCCAAAGGAACAACAACCGAATTTCGTGTTTTTGTGGGAAACTAGTTGTGTTAAATACAATACAAATGTATACCAACGATAAAAGTCAAAAAACGAGTGCAAAATACATTTAAATTTTTCAGTTCTACACCAAAACGACATGAAAAAGTTAAGTGAACATATTTTGTAACTCCACCTGGTGTAAGATAATTTTAAATTTAATAACTCTCATTTCCACAAACCTACGATGAAAAGTGTGAAATGAAACGTCAGATGAGAGAATAAGTTTATCTACGTATGTATTATTCTATGATATTACCGAAGAGATATTGTGTAAGTAGCCTAAATCTCAAAACTGTTACAATTTGTGCCGATTAGCCCACTGTTCTCTTTATGTACGTGCAAGTATGTATGTAGTATATGAATTCGTTGTGGAATACAAAGTTCAGAACAGAAATAACAACAGTAATATCCTTCAGTGAAAGCAACAGTTGGTCCTTAACAGGTCATGTAGAATAATGATGAATTGGAAAGGGAAATCACTTATACTCTTCGTCTTAAGTGCTGAAGGGGAGAGTGAAATGAGTTTGAATTGAAGGTTAAATATGGAAGCTTTTAGGTTTTATAAAACAAAGTGGAACACAAGCAACATCTTTCGGAATTCTTAAAGAGTTTTGCAGTCATTTAATTTAACAAAGTTATTCATCTTGATTATATTTTCTAATTTTAGCAACAAAAGAGATTTAAGAATATTTTATGAAACTAGGTTAACACGCTGTTCTTTGTTCCGCTTTAATTAATACGTACAGAAAAAACACTTGACATTTTTCACCCAAATTAAACCCCATTTCATTATATTTTCCCCTTTCCAACACACGTCCGTCTCACTGAACAGCACCTAACTGTCACTCTACTTAGTCTCCAGCTTCCGTTTTACATTTTTAATGGAGTTGATATTTGAATTCTTACTAATACAATAACAATTCAATATTAATAAGAAAAACTCACTTTAACACATCAGATACACGCATGACACGAACGTACACTCACAAACAAATACATAGCATCCAAGTATCCCATAAACATCAGTGCGACATACTCAGAGTCATCATCAATTTATCCTTTTAGGAAATTTTTACTTTGTAATCTAACCTAGTTATAGATAACCGCACAAATTTCCTACTGGCGAGTAACGCACATGCCCAAAAAGAAGGGTGTTGCCAGATGGATGGGTTCGAAATTTTGCTACGCACCGGGATTTAAAAAATATGGGGTAGGGTATACTTTGTTTTTGAGTATATGTAGAATATGAATCTTTCCGTTTTGGTCAAACTTTTAAATGAGATGTTCTAATTATTTTTTTTGATGTGTTAACATCTATAGGCACGGTAGGCCAATCTATCAAAGTCAACACATGCAAACAACACACAGCGTTAGCATCACATACGTGGTTGATGTACAACAATAGTCTCCGCCTGAATATAAGTATGATGGTATTGATTTAGCGGCAGCGAACAAACAAGCAGGTCGTCGTCGCCAAAGAGTGTTGAATAGTATAGAGAACTCATGGAACGAATTGCACTGGCGCCATCTGGCGAATGATTCAAAACGTATTATGTCACAATCAAGACGAAAAACGGAAACTACACAAAGATAAATTGACAAAAATTCCCCGAAACACAATGCCAGGGCATTTCACTGCATTTTTTCTCGAATTTTCTTGCGGGGATAAATTCATCGTGTAATAATAGTCCTCTTATTGTTGAAAGGGTACAGGGACATTCCGGGGAACTACAGATCAGATGAGCTGGCAAGACTAATTGGAACGTGCTGGCGTCCCCCTAGCGTCCTGTAGGCAGATTCTGCAAAAACTCTCCTTTATTCTGCAAGCAGGAGAGTTGGACGAATAGCGTACATTGTGTACGCACAAGACAAATTTGACCAATTGTGGATAGAGGGATACCCATGATCATTATGTCTCCAGCCAGGCCCAAGTTATCAATGATTGTTTCAGTTTAGACGGGACACTGTCTGATTGAGAGACATGCGGTGAGACTAAAGGTCAAGGCACACTACTTATGTTTAAAGGGTAGCTTTGAAGAAGAATCCACTCAACATCTTCTCTTCACTTTTCCAGCAATAGCTTGCAGGAGAATGCCTACTATGTGATCCTACTTATTTAGGGACCTGGGAGAATTGTCTCTAATAGGCGTTGATAGGATCTTGAGCTTCTCGAAGCAAAAAAATGGTTCCCCCGCGTTGCTAGTGCTTAATATCGTTAACTCGTGAATCACAAATCAATTCACATAAAACCGGTTCCTATTCACCTTTCCTATTCCTATTATTTCACCTTTTCCTATTTATTTCACCTTTTCCTATTTATTTACCTTTCTGCAGATGACAGTAGTGTATTTCACATTCATTTGATCATCGGCCTAGTCTATCCAAGACGCATGGAAGGAGACGGGCGATGAATTATTTACCCAACAATGATATGCATTTAGTTACTGAGTGGGGACAAGTGAATTTTAATGCACTTAACAAAAAGGATGTACAAGTAGAGAAGAAAACCCCGTCGCAAATTGGCAACCCTAGTAGAAGAGAACCAAAAAAGTCGACGCGATTCACTCAAACGCATTTCTCTCTCGCGTCATAATTTGCTTATTTCATACTTTTTACATGCTTTATGTAATTTTATTTAAACATAGTTGGAATTTCTATAGTTATATACTATTACATCATAAAAAAAATGCTCGTGTATTGAAATATTCAATGAAGATAGTAAGAGAGAGCAGAGAAACGAGGCGCTTCTCTCGTTTTCTATGTTGGCATTCCACTCCATGAGTAAATTTTCTTCTCTATTTAAAATTCCATACTCTTTGCACTTAACACACTTAAGGTAGTGTAATTACTGACGAAACGGAATCTCTGAATAATCTGTGCGTGAAAACACAGTGTAATATTCGCTGGAATTAACACGCAATTAACGTGTTGAAAGAAGCTTTTAAGTGTTTGGACGGTTAAAGCAATGTTCGAAATACTTCTACGACTTTGTATGTGGAACCGTTGAAAATCGCTTCGCTCCCAATACAAAGTGGTCGAAAAATTAGTTTAGTGGGAAACAAAATAACATGATCATTATTATGATCAGACTCAATCAATATTTTACCATATTACGTTCATGATACGTTTACAATTAGTCTGCCTCCCAATCATAAAATGATCAGTACATTCATATTATGTGTGTTATAGTATGATCAGCACAATTGTAATGATTGTGTACAGGTCTAATGTTAAATAGTAATCACATTATGATTGATCAAAATATTTCGAAATATTGCGGTAAATATGAAACCAATCATATAACATAATGCAACACGAAAAAATATAACCATGTACGGACACCACTATGATCTGTGGTAAGACCAAAAAAACGACCCGTGTTTCCCAGTTTTGCCCAAAGTCATGCACTTTTTTTATGGGCCCCCAAAGATTTGGGGCCTCGGTGTCATTTTAGGAAAAAAGTGATAATTTTGTCAGGCTCATATCTTGCAAATAGTTCGGAATTTTGATTTACTCTCTGAGGGAAAGTTGTAGCTCTTGTAATAGAGAGAATTGGAGATCAAAAAAAATTGATCTTCAAGGTCAAAATCGCAAAAAACTTAAAGAACTTGAATTTTTTTACCTTTTATCCCCTGTTCAGGTCCTTAGGTAGCAAACCGTTCAAAATTCAAGGAAACAATCAACCACAAAAATGTACCTAAGATCTCAATAAACAACTTTGGGGAACATATGACTTTCCTAGGAATGATTCGTATATTGTGTGCTACGTCCCTTGTCTCGTATGCTGAGCTTACTGCTTTGCCTGTGCTGCTGCGGTCGGTGAGATAGCATAGTATCTCAATGTTGAATATCCTAGGAATTTCATATGTTCTAGAAAGTTGCTTATTGAGATCTTAGGTAAATTTTTGTGGTTGATTGTTTCCTTGAATTTTGAACGGTTTGCTACCTATGGACCTGAACAGGGGGAAAAAGGTAACAAAATCAAATGTTTTAAAATTTTTTGCGATTTTGACTTTTTTGATTTTGATTTTTTGCGAGCTACAATTTTCCCTCAGAGAATAAATCAAAATTCCGATCTATTTGCAAGATATGAGCCTGACAAAATGGTCACTTTTTTCCAAGAATGACACCGAGGCCCCAAATCTTTAGGGGGCCCAATAAAAAAAGTCCATGACTTTGGGCAGAACTGGGAACACTGGTCTTTTTTTTTGGTCTTTTATCACGTAGTGGTGTCCGTATATGGTTATATTACCATGACTTAAAAAATTACCCACAGTGTAATGATACCTTTGAAATCTGGTTAGGATAACTATTAGGGAGTTCACATGGTGTACTATTGTGTTGTATTTATCGTATATGCTAAAATAATACAACAGTTGTAAATATGTTGTTGGTATTCTTCATGTAAATATACTTTACGACTATACAACCTGAGCATGTGTGTTTTTCCAGTGTACTATGTTGTATGTTCAGTGTCAGCTGTTTTTTGTTTACTATTTAATCAGATATATTGTTGTGTTTTGAAGAAATTTTGCATTTTTCTTCAACATTAACTCAAGAATTAATTTTAATTGGTAAAATAATAAAAAAAGGAAATTGGACAAATGGAAGGAGAAGAAACTACTTCGGTAAGTTTTTGTGCACAAACTTTTCACACAAAACCGTAAAAATTTTATCTTTTTCGATTCTTGTTGGCATTTTTTAATTTTTTTTAATAATTTTCTTTTGTTGCTTGACGTTTATTTCACGTTTTTGTGACTTACAACATACAACATGCTGCTCACATGCATAAGTCATATGTACTAATGTGTTAAATATGACTTTACGACTTATGACTTTAGGAGACCATGTGAATTCTCTATATATGTTTTCTCCGCGTATAATAATGACCAAGGACCGTGAAAGGCAGAGCTGGTGAGGTTGTACAGAATTCGTTACTAAAATGTATGAAAATCCTGACATTTTGGGATTTTTCTATGATTACCAAATGAATATGTCTGGCAACACATTTCAGCACACAGTGTGTGCGAATGTGCTAGTAGTCGTAGTAGTAGTATTACATCCCGCCATAGAAGCATCCAACAAACCGAAAGCATCTCGGTATTGAGAATTTCCTTTAGTTTACATTCGAATTTCAATGTTTAGTGTACTGGCTTAATTCAAACGGAACGGTTTTGAATAGAGGGAAAAAATAATTCCTCAATTGCAGCGGGATCGTATTACACAAAGTTTCATAAAAATCCCATAAAATAAGAATAGAAAACAATAAATTTAAAAAGTAAAAACGAATTTAATAAAATACACCAAATACCAAATAACCAAAAAAAGTAAGATTTATTCGAATACTGAATACAGATTTATATAATTTGTTGAAATACATATACGATATCTAAGGGATTTAAAATTCTTGTGCGGCACTTGTTGGTTCCACAAAGTCTGGGTGTGTGTATTTGTTTCGAATTTCTGTTGTGTTGTTTGTCATCGTACTTGTTTAAATATCCTTAAATCATGTAGTTTTTTCTTCTCGTTGTCCCCATCTCTCTTTGATTCTCTCTCGTTTGCAGGAGTTTGACATTCACTTATGAGTAAAAGTACTTTTATGCCAACTCATAAGCTTTATGTGCTATTACATTTAATGGTTATAAATTGAAGAGATTATAATGTGATTATTATCTGAAACATATGTATGAGGGGGAGTAAGGAGGCAAGTGACTCTTTACTAAAGTCATTCCAGTCATTCCACTTAGAAGTCTCATCTTAGTCTTCATCGTTATGGCATATTTAATACTTGTACATTGTTGAAGTGTAGTCAACTTTGAATGGAGGACATTTGATGGCGACAGGTGATTATACTTAATGTCTAGGATTGTGTGGAATTAATAAAGTGTGGGAACATAATCCAGAGGAGTTCAAATTGAATACTGAAACTAATTACAGAGTTTCAAGACTTTTTTGAGAGTGAAATATACATAACTTAAGTTTTCATTAAATGGCATAAGCGATTGGCAAATCTAGGACCCCTACTCGAGATCTATCAAAAGATAATCTATATTTTTGGTAACTTTTTTTCAATAGAAGAAAGCCACACATAAGCGAAGAATTCCTTCTTCGCAATATAATGAACACATTGCGAGTCATCTCGAAAAATTAAATTTTTTATTAACTGGCTTTTTGCTGTAAACTGGCATTATCCCAAAGTATTACAACAACATCAATGAATATTTTCGCATTCCGTCCTATGAAGGGACAGAGGAGAGCTTCTCACAATCACTTACCTGTGCGCTTTCCAGTTTTCACTCACTGATTGGGCCCTAGAGTTTTACACCGGTACCGAACGGGGTTTTTGAGAAGCTATTTCATGTCTTATTACTCGATAGTTTCGCCGTCACTAAGCGAGGTGGCCGTCGTCGAAAGAAGTGTAAGGTGGTCAGAGCAGGGCTCGAATCCGCGTTCTCTCGCACAACAGCCGCGCCCACTAACAGTTGCACCACCGACGGCCCAAAGTATTACCGATATGAAAATATAGATTTGTAAGCATTAGATTAGACGGAAAAGGTCAAGCATATGGGGATAATTCTCGACAGAAAACTGCCTTGGAAACCGAATGTGGAGGAGAGGCGTCTGTTGCTCTTTACTGATGTAAAGGGGCGATAGGAAAACGCTGGGGACTCTCTCCTAAGATCACCATGTGGATTTATACGGCAATAGTCAGACCAATACTTCTCTATAGCATCGTAGTTCAAAATGTGCAAAATGTATGAAATAATCAAGATATGACGTGAGAGAGAAACGCGTTTGAGTGAATGCTACCACTTTTTGGTTCTATTTTACGAGGGTTGCCAAATTGCGGTTGTCTATTTCTTGTTCGTCTTTGGTCTCCAAAAATCATAGAATAACACATACCATAGAAGCTTTTATTCGCTCAATAAATTAAACGTCATAGGCACGATGGAAAGTAAACATTGGATGGTGGAAAATATGGGTTCAGTAATACCAGATGGTGGCAATAGTATACAGCGATCAACAAAGGAACAACAATAGAATTTCGTGTTTTTGTGGCAAACTAGTTGTGTTAAATACAACACAAATGTATACCAACGATAAAAGTCAACAAAGAAGTGCAAAATACATTTAAATTTTTCAGTTCTACACCAAAACGACATGAAAAAGTTAAGTGAACACATTTTGTAACTCCACCTGGTGTAAGGTAATTTTAAATTTAATTGCTTTCATTTCCACAAACCTACGATGAAGAGTGTGAAATGAAACGTCAGATGAGAGAATAAGTTTATCTACGTATGTATTATTTTATGCCCAAAAGGATCTACAAGTAGAGAAGAAAAAACACCGCAATTTGGCAACCCTAGTAGAAGAGAACCAAAAAAGTCGACCATAGAATAATACATACCATAGAAGCTTTTATTCGCTCAATAAATTAAACGTCATAGGTACGATGGAAAGTAAACATTGGATGGTGGAAAATATGGGTTCAATAATACCAGATGGTGGCAATAGTATACAGCGATCCACAAAGGAACAACAACCGAATTTCGTGTTTTTGTGACAAACTGTGACAAACTAGTTGTGTTAAATACAATACAAATGTATACCAACGATAAAAGTCAACAAAAAAGTGCAAAATATATTTAAATTTTTCAGTTCTACACCAAAACGACAGGAAAAAGTTAAGTGAACATATTTTGTAACTCCACCTGGTGTAAGATAATTTTAAATTTAATTGCTCTCATTTCCACAAACCTACGATGAAGAGTGTGAAATGAAACGTCAGATGAGAGAATAAGTTTATCTACGTATGTATTATTCTATGAAGTCGACGCGATTCACTCAAATGCATTTCTTTCCCACGTTATAACTTAGTTATTTCATACTTTATGTAATTTTATATAAATATGGTTGGAATTTCTATAGTTATATACAATAACATCATCAAAAATCTGCTCTTGTATTGAAATATTCAACGAAGAGAGTAAGAGACAGAGCAGAGAAACGACGCGCTTCACTCGTTTTCTTTATTGGCTATCCACTCCATGAGTAAATTTTCTTCTCTATACCATAGTTGCTTTATGTGGTCTCATCACTGAGTTGCTCTAAATTGCTATATGCACAAAGTTGCCACCTGAAATGTCAATTGAATCTCAAATTGGGTGGTGTAAACGGCAAAGATTAGAGAACAAGGTAATCGCTAACCTAGCCGCTGTAGACTGCTGTCTAAATGCGACATTATGGAACTCCTCCTATCCCCTATCGGACAAATTTGTATTGCGCCGTACAAAATCTGCATCAAAGCTGGTGTTAAACTTAGCCCAGAGGGGTTGGAAATACAATTGGTCGACGTGCTGTGCGCTCTTCTTCGTCCCGAGGGAATCTCATCCTTTTTTATTGGAAATTGGTCATGGATAGAACATTTCTTAGAGTTATCCAATTCAAAATAGTATCATCGATATTGTGTCAGATTCTTCATCTCGCGAAGGCGAGATAATGTCAAAGAAAGTTTTGCATCGTTTGGATGTCCTTCTGATACGAAGTTTGTGCAAACATTCACTGTAGATGTGACCAGTTAGAATTTTCATGAATCCTCCATGAATCGACTAGGTTAGATTAGATAGAGAGAGTGAAAAGTCCCATCATTGATGCTTTACTTTATGACCCATTTCTGTGTATACACCTAAACCAGATTTCCGTAGTGTTCTCCAACCTATCCTTCGAAAAAGTTGTGCAGTGCTAATCTGATGGAAGCGAAACAATGTCAAAGGAAGTGTCCTCCTCACACGTCTGGTTTCAAATTGTGCTGGTCATTTATTAATTGAGGAGGTTCTTTTCAAAACTTGACTATTCCACTGTTTGTGGTTCTGCACAATTTGAGGTAACAGTTTTTTAGGAATTCAACTTTTGACGAAAATTACTTTTATTATTTTTTTCCCCGTTGTAATTATAGAGTTTTTGCTCAATTTTATTTTTGCTAAGTTTTCTTTTCAATGTTACCAAACAAAAAAAAATACAAAATCAGTTCTGTCGAAAGTGAAATAGTCAAGTTTTGAAAAGAAACTGCTCAATTTATACATAAACTTGTCAACTCGCTCATCGGTTTAATGATTGAAGGAATGCGAACTTATGGAAGTTGCAAGCTTGAATTCTGTCGCTGAGGTTTGATAAACACAGCTGAAATTGTTACTGTGAATGTTCAAAATATGTAAATATATGAACATCGTGAATGCACAAAACTAAAACTGGAGGACTTTGTTCGATATTCGCACAAATTGTTGTAATTAAGCAGCAACACAACTGACAGAAGTTCGTTTCCTCATTGAAGAAACGCAAAGAGAAATGTCAGATGAGACAGATAACAAATGTATATATAAACTTATCTATGGTGCCGGTTCTCTAAACTCATTAAAGATGTGCTCTAAGAGTAGAGTGCCCAGTTAAAACATGAATGAATCGACCTAGAATAAAAAAAGGAGAGTCCCATATTCACTTCATGGGTAATTTCTTTATCCATTAGGTGTGAATGTCCTGAGCTCTTCGTAGTCCCGGGAGTATTCCATTTTATTTCGTAAGAAGTTCGTAGTGTCTAGTCAAATGTGTCAGTGTTCTCTATATTGTTCCCCTTATGTGCATTAAATTTTGAATTATATCATATAAAAAGTCTTGGAGTCTTAGGGCGAGATTCACACTCGTCATTTAAAAGCTCAATTTGAAAGCTCACAGAAAATTTCATATTAAATGACAAACATCGGGCATTTAAATTCCATTTAAATGGAAATTTTCAACTGTGAAACTGAGCATTAATCTCGGGAAAGTAGAACAATGACCGATCAAGCTCTCTACGATTTCAAATACCTTATCACACGTACGGCTTACTTTTGGGCCGGCTTGATAAATTTCATGTAGATGTGGCCTCAAGATGGACTATCCACTTAGAACAACCATGAATCGACTAAATTTTACATTTTACAGTTTCACCGTCTGAATGTGGGACAATGACAGATCAAGGTCTCCATCATTTCACATACCTCCTCACACATCCGGTATCCTTGTGGCTCTGCTCCCTCTATTCATTGCAGATGCAGCCTCAGAATGGAGTATCTCGTCAGATCATCCATGATTGGACTAAATTTGAAACTTTCTGTTTTTAAGACTTTTAACCTCTGTTATTGTATCCATATGAAGAGTTCAATAGGATCAAATTGTTCAATTGTTACACTTCATTTCTGAAAATCCTTTGTGTTGTCTGGACTTGCTATCCTTGCACTCGAATACTATGAATTTGTGATTTCAGCTTTGTATCGTCTTGATTGCCGCTTGGCTATCTGAAAATATCTTCATACAAGTGATTGAATTTTCCCTTATGGATTTTATGTGCAGAGCATCTAAAAGTTATCGAGTTGTATTACAAAGAAGATCCACAGTTTTCGGGTAAAATTTTGTTCAGAGATGAGAGCCATTTTTGGTTTAACAGCTACATCAATAAGGAAAATTCCCGTGTTTAACATGAAGAGCAACCTGAAGAGGTTCACTACACTGAGAGAATTATCTCCATAATACCTATGAATTTCTTCATAGATTCTATGAAATGCTTCATTATTTTTCAGGCAAAGAAACATTTCATAGAATCTATGAAAGATTTTCATAGATTCCATGAAGTTCAATTTATGAAACTTTTTATAAAAGCTTCGTAAAATGTATGAAATTGCTACATAAATTCTATGAAAATATTTCATACCGCATATGAAATATGTCATAGATTATATCTATATCTAAATCTACGAAAGCTTCCTAAAATCTATGAAAATCTGTCATAATAACTATGAATGAGTTGCATAGGAACTATGAAAATCTTTCATGGAATTTATGAATTTGTTCATCGCGCAAAGAGAAATACGAAAATATGTATTGTTATCGTATATGTCATGCAAAAACAGCAGAGAGTAAGGAAGAGCAGAAACAGTAAATACACCACGCTAGAAATATAATATAAGTAATTTCTATGTTGCCGGCTCCAACTCTGTCGTAACACTAAACTAATAATCTTCCTTATTCTTTTCTTAACCCTTTTGATTTAGTTTTCATGCTGTACAGCGACATATCCAACAAAAGTTTCAATGCGTCTGCTTGTGCATGTTTGTGCCAAATCCATGGCTGAACCAGTAGAGGTTGACGCATCAGAACAGCTGAGCTCGCATTCTCATAACCCCAACTGTCAAATTCAGTGTATTTTGTTATTCTACTTTGTTTGTTCGTGCTGAATTGTGTATACAATTTTTAATGAAGAATTTTCATAACGATATTGAAATGTTAATTAATGAAGAATTGTTAATGCAACTTTTCTATGAACACGTTTTGTAAATTTCGTAAAATTCGTAACATTTTATTCATAGGATCTATGAAATCTATGAAAAACTTCATAGGATTAATGAAGAATTTTTAATGAAGAATGTTTCATTAATATTATGAAGAAAATTCTTTCAGTGTAGCTGCCATTAAATCTAGACAAAATGAAAGTTTGGTGGAAAACCATTAGACGTTTCCTTTGGGGTCCAAGGTCTACATAATAATGTATAAGCCGGCTATGATTGAGACCTTACTTGCATCATTCGCCAAATACCACTCGAAATGCTCGAACTCTTCGTTGAAATATTTAATCTTCGGTGTTAGCTGAACAAGTCTTTAAAGAACGGTAATAGATCATATTAGAAAGAGAAGAGAACACCCAGATGACGAGAACTGCAATTAGTTACAATGTGAGAAAGACAGTCACTCGCCTAGAAGTCGCTGATGAGAGGAGTCAGAAACTTCGAAATGATCATCCGCCAACGTGAGTTCAATGTCTGGTGCCGACTGTTTACATGTTTTCTAATTACAGAAATAAACCCCTGCTCTGTATAGCTCATAGGAAATGGAAAAAATATTCTTCTAAGAGATAATGAAGAATACCCGATAGAATTCCCGATTTTTTTATAAAGAAGTACCTGTAAGTAAATTACATCATGGGTAAAGTATCAAATTCCTATTGTCCCATCCATCTTAGATACCTCAGTATTGCAGCGGATTCCTCATTCGCCGTTGAATTGGTTATCATCTGTCAGCTGCCAGCTCTATAATAACCATTTGCTCCAGTATGCACCCAATTCTCTGTTCCAAATGGTGAGGAACCCATTCGTCACCGGATCCATTTTCCTATTTCCTACAATGGTTGCGCGGTCATGGCAGCCTCATGCATAATTTATACCTTAATTGGGTTTAGTGAAAGTATTGTCTCCATAGCCCTTATAGTCGTCGTTCTTATTGGCCCACTATTACCCACACCAGCACATGTACTGAACCTTTTGCAGTTGTTAAATGTTGAATTTGTCTGCATTTAACTGCACATGTCTAGAGATGCTTCAGGATTCGTGTTATTATGCTAGTAGAGAACCTATGTATTATCTTAGGGCTGAGACTCTATTTGAAGAATTAAGATCTTCTGAAAGAAAACCAATTCTCTCACCTTGTCCCTCTCTGACCTCTATCTGGTCTATCCAATGTTGTTTATGGTTCAGCAGTGCTCCTACGTACTTTCTCCAGTTGGATATTTTTAAAATCTTGTCAGTAAATGGATCAAAACCCTGTGATAATTTTCTACTTCGCTCTCTATAAGATGTATAATATTTTTTCAATATAGTTTCCGATCCGTGGCCGTCGGTGGTGTAATGGTTAGTGTGCGCGTCTCCTGTAAATGAGATCCTGGATTCGATTCTTGGTCTGACCATCTTGTATTTATTTCGGCGGCGGCCACCTCGTATATTGACACTATCGAATAATTAGCCATGAAAAAGCTTTTTAAAATTCCATTCGGAACCGGTGTAAAACTGTAGGTCCCAATCAGTGAGTGCAAAACTTAAAAAAGGCACAGCTCACTGGTTGCGAGAAGCTCTCACCAATTCCTTCAAGGGATGTAATGGGAAACCACTTACTTAGTTTCCGATCCAGAATGGCTCTAAAAGCTTCGGTGGTGCAATTGTTAGTATGCCCGACTCTTATGAATGAGAATGTAGGTTGGATCGCTGATCTAACTACCTTACATTCTTTCGACTACGGTTACCTCGCTTAGTGTCGTTAACTAAATTTATTCATTCCAATCTTTCACACGACTTTACTCTGAAAAAAATATCGTCACCTGGTTGACTAGTTTTATAATTTACACAATTCAAGGTAACAACGTACAAAATGCATTGTAACAATCAATTGTTTCGTACATCCGATAATTTAGTCGTAGCTGCAATGAACATTTACATTGTAGCGATGAATGTATACGTTAGCTCAATTTTGATGAAGCTTCTGCTCTCTGTGTAGTCTTCCTCCGAAAGCGAGGCTTGACAAAAGCGGTGATCTTTGTATTTCTTGTGAAAGAGTATATTTATCATAGAGTAATCTGGACGAAAAATAGGAAGACCAAGACTCCGCTGGAGGGATCAGGTTGACGAATCCCTGCGTACACTTGGTATTGCCAACTGGAGAAATAAAGCAAAAGTTCGAACTGGTTGGCGAAATATGTTATCTTCGTTTTGTAAGGTCCCTGACCCCCCAGGGTTCTCCGAGACCGGATAAGTAAGTAAGTAATCTCATACTAGAGAGAATATTTGGCTCATCTGACGTTTCCTTGCACACTCTTCTTGATCCGGTCTGTGTGACAGAGAGAGATGTTTGACGAAAAGTGGCATACACCAGATGGAATTACAATAACTTCTTGCTTTAATTTTTCATGTCGTTTTGGTGAAAAACTGTGGAATTTAAATGTGTTTTAAACTTTTTTATTGACTGTTATTGTTAGCGTACATTTGTGTTGTATTTATCATAATAATTTTAACACACAAAACGAAATGCCGTTGTTATTATTTTGTTTGTTGTTTGGAGCCAGTACCTCTATCTGGTATTAGTAAAGCAATTCTTTTCAACATCGAACGTAAATATCACACCAGGCCAAATGTCAGAAATTTGGTGAGAGAACTATTAGATCTACTATAAGTATTAATCTATGGTATTTATGTTAACCTTGTTTCCTTTCAATTATATTGACTGTGGCCAGTAATACCATAGTTCAAGTGCCTTTGAGCTCTGCTTGTCAAAAATGCTTGGAAGTATTTTTTCCGTAAAAAGTATAGCCACATAGTCTGCACCATAGACTTATACAAACATAGACACATTTATTCTCTCATCTGACGTTTCATTTCACACTCTTCGTAGTAGGTTTGTGAAAATGAGTGAAATTAAATTTAAAATTAACTTGCACCAGGTGGAGTTACAAAATATGATCACATAACTTTTTTATGTCGTTTTGGTGTAGAACTGAAAAATTTAAATATATTTTGCACTTTTTTGTTGACTTTTATCGTTGGTATACATTTGTATTGTATTTAACACGACTAGTTTGCCACAAAAACACGAAATTCGGTTATTGTTCCTTTGTTGGACGTTGTTTACTATTGCCACTATCTGGTATTGTTGAACCCATGTTTTCCACCATCCAATGTTTACTTCACCGTACCTATGACGTTTAATTTATTGAGAGAATAAATGTATCTATGTATGTATTAGTCTATGGTCTGCACAAACGATGAACTTGAATAGCTACTATATCGTTAGTCACAATCCTTAGATTAGGTAGAAGTGGCTGTCACTGTTGACACTGCTTAGTCAAACGAGAACCGTTGTGTTACCATGGGACGTCATATTTATTCCATCCCAATCGATGAACTTGCAAGTTGACATGGCATGGTGAAGCCATACCGGTTTTAATAATGAGCTTGCATGCAGAAAGGGGCATACGATACACACATGCTCCATATCCAGTGGTACAGGTAAGGTAGTCCCTAATCTCGTCAGCCTATCCACTACTCTGTAGGTGCCTGTAATGTTACTGAGGCTCGGCACTTATAAAAAATGGTTTCCCATTGCATCCCATGAAGGGAGTGGGGAGAGCTGCTTATAACCACTGAGCTGTAGGCTTTACAGTTTTATACTCACATATTGGGACCTACAGTTTACACCGGTTCCGAACTGTATTTTGAGAAGTTTTTTCATGGCTAAGTAGTTGGTAGCGTCGCCATCATTAAGCGATGTGACCATCGTCGAAAGAAGTGTAAGGTGGTCAAGAGCAGGGATAACAGCCGCGCACAGTAACCAATGCACTATCGCCAGCCAAACCCGGCCCGGCACCCATAAAAGTTGGATATGAAACAGCTTGGCCATCTCATACAGAATGCATAGATTTTATAGCACCCTGAATGTCAGAGTAGATGTTGATACCCTAGGTGGTGATGGCGTTTCCTCCCAACCAAAGGGCAACTTCTCAGATTACCATGACTTCTGCCTGAAAGACACTACAATTGTGCACTAGCCATTGTGCAAGATATATGTATGCCCAGCTGACCCGCTAATTCAAAGAAGTGGTGAAAATATTCCCTCATGTGGACCAGTACCCCATCATATGATTATACCAGTCTATTATTCTCCAGTCAGCTTCAAACTCAATAAATAGGATCCCTAAATCTTTTAAATTTCTTACAACAAAGACATACACTTGGACTTTTGCGAACCAACATCAATTTACATAAGAACACCCAGAAATTTTTGCGTCTTGCCAGGAATGAGAGCATAGCGCTTGCTGGTGTCTCTTAAACCAATTATCGTAATATTTATGCCGTTGGTCGGTCACACCGTATTAGATCTTCGTAAAACGTATGGGTCCAGTCAAGTTAGACAAATATGTATGTATATGATGATATATCGCAAATTGGCTAAAGAATTATTGCTGCGATGCTGAAAACCAATTAATGATTTGTTTGTAAACAAGTGATTAAAGACAACAACAAGCAGCATCGACAAAATGCGAATGAGTGGAGAAAAATAAAGCGAAATTGCCTAATAAATTAGTCAATTAATAAATGTATACACAGTGTCTCTTCGGTTCTTACTTAGTTCTATGGGAGCAGTGGATAATAGATGGAGCGAAGCAGTGGAAGGAGAGGATTATTAAGGTTAACAAACGGTTTCTTTGAAAATAATATGGCTGCGGAGAAAGTGTGAGAATGAGGATAACAGTTCATTCCTAAACAGTTGTCCTCACTCTCACACCAGATTAGTCTGGTTTTTTACTAAAGCATTTTGTAACGACGATAACGATACAATTTGACTTAGATTAGCATACATTGCGGAGGATATGAAGAGAGAGATAGAGGGAACCATAGAGTAAATTTATAGTAGAGCCGCCATTTTTCTCATCTGACGTTTCCTTTCACACTCTTCGTGATGCGGTCGGTGTGATAGAGAGATGTTTGACGAGAGATGTTAAGACTACAGACATTAAGATATACATATATACGAGCTGATGGAACTCTCTCATCTGTCGTTTCACTTTATGGCAGCTTTTTTGATGTAACCATAGACGAATATAATATAGACACATTTATTCTCTCAATAAATTAAACGTCATAGGTATGGTTGCAACTAAAACCTTGAATGGTGGAAAACATGGGTTCAGTAATACCAGATAGAGGCAATAGTAAACAATCTCCAACAAAGGGACAACAACCGCATTTCGTATTTTTGTGGCAAAATGTATAAAAAAAATAAATAAATGGTTTCCCGTTACATCCCACGAGGGGATTAGGGAGAGCTTCTCACAACCAGCGAGCTGTGCGCTTTCTAGTTTTACACTCACTGGTTGGGACCTACAGTTTTACACCGGTTCCGAACGGTATTTTGAGAAGCTTTTTCATGGCTAAATACTCGATAGTGTCGCCGTCACTAAGCGAGGTGACCGCCGTCGAAAGAAATTTAAGGTGGTCAGAGTAGGGATTGAACCCCCGTCCTCATGCACAAGAGCCGCGCACACTACCATTGCACCACCGACGGCCAAAATGTATACCAACGATAAAAGTCAACAAAAAAAAGTGCAAAATACATATAAATTTTTCAGTTCTACATCACCAAAACGACATGAAAAAAGTTAAGTGAGCATATTTTGTAACTCCACCTGGTGTAAGTTAATTTTAAATTTAATTTCTCTCATTTCCACAAACCTACGACGAAGAGTGTGAAATGAAACGTCAGATGAGAGAATAAATGTGTCTATACTATATTCGTCTAGGGCTGTAACATCGATGAGAGAGATGTTCGACGAAAATTGACTTAGACCAGGTGAAGTTACACGTATTATTGACTTAACTTTTTCATGTCGTTTTGGTATAGAACTGTAAAATTTAAAAGTATTTTGGACATTTTGTGTTAACTTTTATTGTCGTTATACATTTGTGTTGCATTTAACACAATTATTTTGTCCCACAAACACGAAATGCCGTTGGTGTTGTCTTGTTGGATGTTTTGTGCTAATGCCTCTATCTGGTATTATTGAACCTATGCATTCCACCCTTCAACGTTTACATGCATAAACTTCTCTACTATGTTTTACTCTATGGGGCTGACTACCTGTCAATTGTCAACTTTGAATAGTATATTTAAGTTAAAAGCCATTTTTCATTTTTAATGCGGTTACTTTAAGATTTTTACTAAGTGTTTTGTTTTATAGTGGTGCTCATTTGGATATTACACAAACAACAAGAACATCACCAGCTTGCAAAAGTTTATGGCATTGCACAATATTTTATAGTTTATTGCCCATTTGTGTATGTGAAAATTTAATAATAATATGTTTCGCGCCATAAATTGAGTACAGCGAGAAAATCACAAAATAACAAGAAGATTTTTTTACGAGCATTATGTACTTAATTTTATAACAAACTGAATTGGTTGGAATGTTGTAATCATCCTAAATATAGTCGGATGATATTTGAAACGTATAAGTATTATTATTTGCATAAACAGATGACAGCAGCGTATAAGTGACGTAAAGGCGTAATTGGATATTAAGTATATAAAATTTGTTCGATACACATAATAAGGCATGTAATAAATTGTTCTTCGGTTTGATTTTGGATTTGAAAGAATTTTTATAATTTCTATTACAAATTGCAATACAATTTTTTCTTTTTTCATAAAGTATTAATGGAAGTTGATTCGCTGGAATGTTACGATTGATTAAAATTTAGTACAATAACAAATTGTCCGTAACGTATATATAAACAGATTCAATGGTAAATATAAATTAATTATAAAAACTTTTCGGAATAACAAACTACTTAATAGCATGTCTACCCTACCACATAATCAATAGATTTCTAATGAAAACATCACCGAAGTCAAGTTAATTATACTTAGACATTTTGACGTTTGACTAGATTTCAATGAATTTAATACGGCATTCACATTGCAGCAGGTTTCTCTGATTTGCAGATTTCGAGTAAATTAACAGTTATAAATAAATAAATAAATATTTTCTCATTACATCCCATGAAGCGATAGGGAAGAGCTTCTCACAATGACTGAGCTGTGCGCTTTCCAGTTTTCACTCACTGATTGGGGCCTACAGTTTTACACAGGATCCGAACGGTTTTTTGAGAAGCTATTTCATGGCTTATTACTCGATAGTGTCGCCGTCTCTAAGCGAGGTGGCCGTCGGCGAAAGAAGTGTAAGATAGTCAGAGCAGGAATCGAACCCACGTTCTCTCGCACACCAGCCGCGCATACTAAACGTTGCGCCACCGACGGCCACAACAGTTACCTTTTTTTTAATTCCCGCTAAAGTAATTTTTCGACGACTTTGTATGGGGAGCCGCTTAATATCGCTAAGCTCTCAATACAAAACGCCTGTTTTTTTATTCCCTGCTAAACTAATTTTTCGACGACTTTTCATGGGAAACTAAGCAATATTAAGCGATTTTAAGCTGCACTCCATACAAATTCGTCGAAAAATTAGTTTAGCAGGGAATAAAAAACAAGCTTAAAGTTGTCGAAAATTTTAGTTTATCAGGGAATAAAAACAGGTCTAGTGTTGAAGACCTCGATTACATTCGATTACAATGTCCTCATAGACTAATATTTTATAGATTAGTTATTCGTGTCATCTGATGTTTATGAGACAAATCGAACGTATGTCTGCTGTTTTGCTGTTTAATTATAACCAATTTTACGGACAACGACCGAAATTGTACATTTTTAATTTTGTACATTCACGATGTGCATATTTTGACCTACATATTTTGCCCATTCACAGTAAAAATTGCAGCTGAGTTTATCGAACGTCAGTGACGTAAATCCTCTATTGACGTAAAAGTTTGCAACAGCCAGACGTTCGAATCCCTTCAGTCAAACAACAAAAAAGCGAGTTAAATTAGCTTTGTTCTTTAACTTTCCAAGTAAAATTTTGCAAGAATCTACTTTTGAGAGAGAGAAAATGGTTTTACTCTCTTTATGAAAATTTCCACGAGAAGTGCACTAACGACATACAGTAAAAATTTGCAAGAAAACAGCTGATGTAGTTTTACCCTTTAACGACATACAGTAAAAATTTGCAAGAAAACAGCTGATGTAGTTTTACCCTTTGCTACATACATTTTGGCTTGTAGTTACATCAAGGGGTATCGATGAGACAGCTGATCAAGTTAATACTTGGAGAACAAATAGAGAAGAAGCTTTCATAGAAGAAAAGGTGATAGGTGACTGGGTTGCGTAGTGTGATTTTCAAAATTTTGCTGCCGCGTGTCAAGCCAAGAGTACAAAACATATCATTTAGGAGTTAATTTTGCCATTTAAATCAATTTAAAAATAATCAAAATGTAATGAAATGTTGGAGTAAAATTATTTGTGTTGATCCCAATTAACACGCAAATTGTTAAAATTAAAGATTTCTCTCATTACACCTCCTTCTCTCATTACACCTCCTTCTAAATTTCAGTAATATATTCTCATTTGTACTTACTTCTGCCGTTGTTAATTTATTTGTCACTTTTATTTGTTCACATAAAACAGCTGATTTCAAACAGCTGTTCTATCTTGCAAATGTTTGTTGTCTAAAATTTCTCCAACCAAAAGCTTTTATTCGCTCAATACATAGAATAATACACACCATAGAAGCTTTTTAAACGTCATAGGTACGATGAAAAGTAAATATTGGATGGTGGAAAATATGGGTTCAATAATACCAGATAGTGCCAATAGTATACAGCGATCAACAAAGAAACAACAACCGAATTTCGTGTTTTTGTGGCAAACTAGTTGTGTTTAAATACAATACAAATGTATACCAACGATAAAAGTCAACAAACGAGTGCAAGATACATTTAAATGTTTCAGTTCTACACCAAAACGACATGCAAAAGTTAAGTGAACATATTTTGTAACTCCACCTGGTGTAAGATAATTTTAAATTTAATTGCTCTCATTTCCACAAACCTTCGATGAAGAGTTTGAAATGAAACGTCAGATGAGAGAATAAGTTTATCTACGTAGGTATTATTCTATGGTTGCCCCGGCTACGC
This sequence comes from Phaonia tiefii, assembly GCA_963931995.1. Taxonomy (NCBI): domain Eukaryota; kingdom Metazoa; phylum Arthropoda; class Insecta; order Diptera; family Muscidae; genus Phaonia; species Phaonia tiefii. The sequence continues at coordinate 24,252,498 of OZ008370.1, forward strand.
TTCACGTGGCTCGGGCAACGCAAAGTCAATTGGTTCATGGTATAGCGTGCAGTGTGGCATGTCGCAACATCCTCTTGAAACCAGATGTCAACCAAGTCCAGTTCTTCCATTTTGGGCAAAAAATTTAAGATCCATTGACCGCGGCCCATCATCGTATATATATACATCAAAATGTACCTAGGATTGTTTTCTGATGATTCCCAAAATATTTTGTGTCTAGCATTAAGATCCAGTGAGCTGGACCGTTTTTAATAAAGTTTTATTTTTTATTTTTCAAAGAAATTTGTGCTTTAGCTAAACACAATGTATACAATATTAGTATTATATGAAAGGGGTTTTTATGATGCGTCTACGGTCTATAAAACATATCAAAACATGTCCTGACACATCACTTTTTCGGGGATATTCTGCAGAAAAAACGCATTTTTAAGTTTCTAGTATGGAGATTTTTCCGATTTAAATATCAGAGTGGAGTAATTCTAAAGTATAAAGTAATTCTAAAAAATATACCTATTCTACAATGATCTCCTTGTCCAAAGAAAAGATTTAATACCCATTTTACTCTGTTTAGAACGTAATGTTCCCAACGTATTGCATTTTTGGTAAAACTCGAACTAGTGCGTATTTCAAAAACACACTGAAACAGTTAACACACTGAAACACGTATTTACTTAAATCGACTTAAGATTAAAATATGTCAGTCTGACATTTAAATCAGCAAAATCTGCGTACTAGAAACTTAAAAATAATTTTTTTTCCAGAATATTCCTGAAAAAGGGATGTGTCAGGACAGACTTTGACATCTTTTATATACCGTTGGACGAGCCTTACAATAACCTCTCATATGATACTAATATTGTATACATTGTCTTTAATTAAAGTACACAATTCTTTGAAAAACCAAAAAAATACCTTTTTTAAAAATGGTCCAGCTCACGGAATCTTAATGATTGACACGAAATACTATGGGAATCATCATAAAACAGACCAAGGTACATTTCGAAGGGTGAACAAAAGGAACTTTTTGTGAGTCAGCCTAACGTATAAGTAATGATATTTATAATGTACTCATGTTTGCGTATAAGTTATAAGTAATTCCATATTACGTATACGTTATAATAAGGTGACGATTGATGTTATATTACACGATATGTTTAGAAAGACATTGCAAATCCAAACGTAATTCGTCATTAGATATTAATATGCAATCGACTACAATTATGTATTACTTAATAAAATGGAATTAAATATTAAGGCCCAATTTTTAACTGGTTGTTTAAATTGGCAATCAGATGATTTTGATTTATGTTTGGTCTGACTTTAAATACGAAAATAGTTTTTCAGCGCTTTGTCAAATAATCTTACTACCATGTGGCGACAGTGACAAATGCTACGAAAAATAACCGGTATTCATACATTTCTCGGCTAATCGTTACGATGTATCAAACTGACGCCATTTGCAAAACAATAGTGAAGTGATAAAATACAAAATATTTAATGAAATTGGAGAATATTTGAGCAGAAATAAAGTTCTAACTAACTTTCAACAAGGATGGTGATTATAATTGTTCACATTAACAATTAAAGAAACTTTGTGTTTGTTCTTCTTGTTGTTTCCTGTCAAAATCATATGGTCACTGAATCATTGGTTAAATACCCAACTTTGGCTGTTTAAACAGCAATTAACTATTAACTTAAAAAATGAATTCAGCGTTTAAATTATTTTTGATCGTTGATCAAAGATGATTTTCCACTCAAAAATTACGCCTAAGTATACGTTTATCATTACTAATAACTTATTAATTATACGTACTATAGAAGAATATATTACTACAAATATAATGATGCTTTTCCATTAAAAATAATAAGAATCAGTTCCAGTTTCCATATCTCTTTCGGAATAATGTAATTTTAATCTTTTCGTTTCTCCTGTGTAATGTTTATATGTTTTTAAAGGACATTTTACCTTCCGTTATCTCCCTCAAAGAAAATGAGGATTTAAAATATGTTGTAATATGTCCCCTTTACTCATCCCTTGGTTTCTTTTGCTAACCATAGGAAATGACTTTAGCATGTAAATCTATAAGCTTTTCAATGGGTGTTGCAAGACAGTCGGCCAGTTCGATTCTCATCAGGATATCCTTCTCCAAATCCCTGTAATTTCTATGCAATCCTGACAGCTGCTGATGTTCGTTTAGAAGTATTTGATGCAGAGATGTTAAAGGTTTTGTTGTATGCAATGCGTAATTTGAATGTAACACTGAAGCAGAAAATGGTTTATGACAATGATTTCCTTTTCCGGTTGTTGGTGGCTTATGATGGTGCACTGGTAGAATAGTTTTTATATCTTTACATCGGGCTGCTACTGAAGGATATTTAACAGAATTTAGCATTGGATTTTCTATAGGTATTTCATATAACGAAGAGTTATTAAATCCAGAATTTTGAATACAGATTGATGAGGATTTTGATTTGATGACGAAAAAAGATTGGTTGTGGTAAAATCTCAATACTGATGGATTATGAGATAAGATACTTGAACTTGATCTTGACAGTGTTGCCATTTTGTATCAATACCTTACTGAATTTTGTTATAAGATTGAACAGGTTTTTAAATAAATTTTATTTTGTCATATCATTTTGAAGAACTGAACCGTAGGGTAGCGTTTTCACAGACGTAAAACGAAGTTCATATTATCAGTTTTATCTAACAGATAAGTTGGAATGACGGAAATTTGTCCATGTGAACACCAGCCGTCAGACAAGTTTCTATGTAAAATCACGTATCGATAAATAGCGTTAGATAAGTAAAAAAACGTTTCCCATTACATCCCATGAAGGGATTGGGGAGAGTTTCTCTCAAACAGTGAGCTATGCGCTTTCTAATTTTTCACTAACTGATTGGGACCTACAGTTTTACACCGGTTCCGAACGGTATTTTTGAAAAGCTTTTTATGGCTACGTACTCCACAGTGTCGCCGTCACTAAGCGAGGTGACTGCCGTCGAATGAAATTTAAGGTGGTAAGAGCAGGGATCGAACCCACGTTCTCATGCACAAGAGCCGCGCACACTACCATTGCACCACCGACGGCCACGTCTTGAAATAGGTCGTAGTCAAAACGATGAAGGATGTCGTTAGTGTACAAAAAATGAATGAATGCATCATTATTAAACGATACTCACATTGTTACGAATTTTCTAACCGTCGTTTTAATAAAACAAAATTCTTTTTAGATTACGATAAGTATAATAGTTTTCTTTATTTTAGTCGTACAGTACAACTAAACGCTTTTTAAAAAGTATTTCCTCAATAACACCACTGGCGATAACGTGTACTTTACCCGTCTAATTAGATACTGAGATACTCTACAAATCACCTATTTATACCACTTCAGCTGTTTCCAGAACCATCTTGTGGTTGGTGGTGAGATACCATCTGTTCCCGACTAGTCCAGACTGTTCCCGCGATATAATAAAACATTCGTGGTGAGTTGGTATGATCATGGAGAAATACCAAAGGAAAGCCATGAGTGTTTCAATTCCACCAAATTCTCGTCGAAAGTCACTGGTTTTGATACAATGTTTTTATGCCAGGGTTTCTCTGCCAAAATTTGGGCGTAATAGAAATAAAAATTAAAGAAAATTTTTGTGTTCTTCAAATCAAAACTAATGTATTGCACAAACAGTTTTTTTTTAAATCATAAGTGCCGATAAAATCAAATTTAAAGTCATTTTCCCACTCGCCTATCGCTCATTCTCTTTCAAATACCATCCTGTATTAAATTTGCAGCTAGGAGGCCGAACACTCTAACAAATAATACTGATGTTAGCTATCGATAAGTGGAATTACCATAGAGTAATGTCATATAGAGCTGACATTCATCTCATCTGACATTTCCTTTCACACTATTCGCAGTGCGGTCGGTGCGGTAGAGATTTATTTTACGTAAATTGACTTACACCAGGTGGAATTACAAAAATTGTCGACTTAAATTTTTCGTGTTGTTTTGATGAAAAACTGTGAAATTTAAACGTATTTTTGTCTTTTTTCTTACATTTTATTGTTAGTATATATTTGTGGTGTATTTACAAAAATAATTTTAACGCACAAAACGAAATGCCGTTGCTGATTTATTGTTCTTTGGTTTGAGTCGTTTCCTCTATCTGGTATTATTAAAGTAATACTTTCCAACATCCAACCGCCCATCTGCAACAAACCAAATGTCTTCAATTTACTGAGTGAGTTGGCAACTCTATACATCATACCTCTACGGAAATTACTATTCAAATCTAATGACAGGAAAACCCCAGATAATGAAACCACACCATCAAACTTAACACATCACAGTTACTCGCGAAAACCGTTCCACCGTATTGCTATTACTCGACGATGTTAAACTATTCAAAATCTCAAACCAGACTGATTCATAAACAGCGTTGGGATTTTTCATTTTGCATTGGATTTTAATTATCTAATTCAAATGAAAAAGAATTAGCATTGTTCGCAGTGACAATTATAAAATTTCCAATTTCCAATTTCCATTTGCTCAGGCAATGCAAATTCAGATTGTGGAATTGGATGCTAATTGTAATTAAATATAGGAATGCTTTTAATTATTTTGAAGTTCTTTGACTGCTGGCAACTCTATTTTTAAAGTATTTTATATGTAGACGTTTGTGGCTTCGTTTGCAGTTTCCGCGTAGTGGTTTCAAGTTCATAAAACTGTAGATATAAAATATTTGAAAACCAAAATTTCCAGATATGAAGATCAATGGTATGTCAATGGTATTACAATTTAATTTTTTTAATTTGCATTTGTAAAGGTAATTCCGATTCTAATTGTGATACAAGCAGTTTGCCTCAACCATGTTCAAAAAGTCCTGCTAGCTGTCTAACATTCAGTTGCTCCCACGAGAATCCAGTACTTTCCAGAACACTCTGTAGTTAGACAATTCATCAACCTTCTTGTGGATAAGTCATAATGCCATCTAGATTCTTCAACAACTATCTTCAATCATTATCGTTATACTCATTACAGCCAAAAAGTATGCAATGGTATTACTTCTTATTATCCTTATTAGAACGACAGTTGATACCAAAATGTAAAACCATGTTATTGTACCGCTTTTTGAAAGATTTTTCTGGGTTTTGGTGTCTTATCCCGACTTGAATCTGAAATATCGTAACAGAAGGATTGTATACAAAACAATATGATTTATTTGATATATTTAGGGCAAGTTTCCCACTCGTCATTTAAAAGCTCAAAGAAAATTAGCATTTAAAATCCATTTAAATGAAGAATTGTAAACTGAGCATTAGTCGTATTTTAACTAAATACATGTATTTTTCTTTAATTTTCTATTTAAAATCAAAATATTACGCTACTTTACCCATTGTGTCCCGCGTTTTGTTAGGTATAACGCGATTTCGAAGTTATCAAGATTTAATTTTTTCCAAGATTTCATTTGCAACATCGTGGTATTCCTCAACGGCGCTTTAGTTTAGATGAAGGGGTATACACTTTTCGCAACAAAACGAATTTTGTCCCACGTTTTATCTTTTTCCAATAAACATCTGTCAAATTATATGAATTTTTTCAAAATATTTTTTCCCCTTTTTACTGTTACAGCTTTTACAAAAATGGACTACAAAGTTATCACAGAAGATCGTTACGATGATGTCATACGACATTTAAGAGATAATTTCTTTGCCGATGAACCCTTAAATAAAGCTGCTGGCCTGTGTCGTCGAGGTTTTGGTCATCGTGACTTGGAGCATCACAGTTTGGAAACTTTGGATGATAATTTAAGTTTAATGGCGGTCAATGAGAATGATGAGGTAAGTTTTACAGTAATATTGTGGGGGAAGTTATTCATGAATCTGTCACATAAAACTGACGTAGTTATCGGTAAGTTCATACCCTAATACATACATAGATACATTTCTTCTCTCATCTGACGTTTCATTTCACACTCTTCGTCGTAGGTTTGTGGCATAGACTAATAAATACATAGATACATTTATTCTCTCAATAAATTAAACGTCACAGGTATGGTGGAAAGTAAACATTGGATGGTGGAAAACATGGGTTCAATAATACCAGATAGAGGCATTAGTAAACAACGTTCAACAAAGGAACAACAACCCAATTTCGTGTTTGTGTGGCAAACTAGTTGTGTTAAATACAACACAAATGTATACCAACGATAAAAGTCAACAAAAAAGTGCAAAATACATTTAAATTTTTTCAGATCTACACCAAAATTACATGAAAAAGTTAAGTGAACATATTTTGTAACTCCATCTGGTGTAAGTTAATTTTACATTTAATTTCTCTCATTTCCACAAACCTACAACGAAGAGTGTGAAATGAAACGTCAGATGAGAGAATAAAAGTATCTATGTATGTATTATTCTATGATTGAACCATAGAGTAATATCAGACTAGAGAGAATATTTGGCTCATCTGACGTTTCCTTTCACACTCTTCGTGATGCGGTCGGTGTGATAGAGAGATGTTTGACGAAAAGTGATATACACCAGGTGGAATTACAATAACTTCTTGCTTTAATTTTTCATGCCATTTTGGTGAAAAACTGTGAAATTTAAATGTGTTTTAAACTTTTTTATTGACTGTTATTGTTAGCAGACATTTGTGTTGTATTTAACACAATAATTTTAACACAAAACGAAATGCCGTTGTTGTTATTTTGTTCGTTGGTTTGAACCATTGCCCCTATCTGGTATTAGTAAAGCAATTCTTTTCAACATCAAACGTAAATATCACACCAAGCCAAATGTCATAAATTTGGTGGGAGAACTAGTAGATCTACTATAAGTATTAATCTATGGATTGAACCCATGTTTTGCGCACTCCAATGCATATATTAATGCATACATAGCTACTTTTATTCTCTCATCAGGCGTTTCATTTCACACTCTTCGTCGTAGGTTTGTGCAAATGAGAGAAATTAATTTTAAAATTAACTTCCACCAGGTGGAGTTATAAAATATGTTCACTTAACTTTTTCATGTCGTTTTGGTGTAGAACTGAAAAATTTAAATGTATTTTGCACTTTTTTGTTGACTTTTATCGTTGGTATACATTTGAATTGTATTTAACACAACTAGTTTGCCACAAAAACACGAAATTCGGTTGTTGTTCCTTTGTTGAGCTTTGTTTACTATTGCCTTTATCTGGTATTATTGAACCCATGTTTTCCAAAATCCAATGTTTACTTTCCATCGTATCTATGACGTTTAATTTATTGAGCGAATAAAATTATCTATGTATGTATTTGTCTATGGCTATGTACCAAGCAAATGAAAAGTGAGTGTCATTTTCGGTTCACGATATTTTCGTTATTTTTATACACGTGCTTCTTATGGGGCCTACAATTTCATTTAAACTGAATGCGGTGCTATATCAAACAATTGTTTTCACACTAAATAGCTTTGGCAAACAACCCTGTAATTGATTTAGTAAATTAACGGGACAATAACTGAATTTTTCACAGAGCAAGTTCACAACATTTTTGGCTTTCGGTTCAGGAAATTAGTGTCATTTTGTATATATACATGTACTGCTCATAGGAACGAAAATTTCATAAGATCTGAAGAAGGGGCTATAAGCTGAAGTAATAACTAGATCTTAAAATTTAGATTTCGCCCCAACCAACTGTTACTCAGTTCTATAAACATAAGGATTGTTGAAATATATCTATCAAATCTTATATTAATTCTAAACAGAGCCTTGTAAAATCTTTTGAGTTTTCTAATCATAACATTTTTTGAATTTCATTTCAGATTGCTGGTGTCATCCTTAATGGCATTCTTCGTCCGGGTGATATTGAAACGTCGCAAAAGAAATTGGAATTGAATGATGATGAGAAATTTAAGAAAATCTTTAAACTATTGTATTCACTTAATCTAAAAGAAAATATATTCCAAAAATTTCACGTCGATAAGGCATTCGATGTACGCATATTGTCGGTGGATGGTCAATACAGGGGCCAGGGTATAGCCAAACATTTGGTAAAACACAGTGAAGATATAGCCAAGGAGTATGGATTTAAGGTGAGAATAAATGGATTGGTATCTGTTAAATTAATAGGACAATAATTGACTTCTACAAAATCTATACCACAGAAAAATACAACTCTGTGATAAAGTACAAACTCACCTCAAAGCACTGCAACAATGCTAGTATGCAAGATGAAAAAGAAGAACATGGATAAAAAAAAAGCTTTCTGTTCTTGTGTTGGAATTATGGACCTTTCAGTGTATGTGTAAATTTGCATATGTAAATTGCATAATTGAGTTTGTATATATACGATTGATGATCATCTTCCGATGGTATCAATTCAGGTTCAGTAGTTAGGCTTCCCATGATGAACTACAAGGTGGCGCAAAAGTAATCCTCCTATCAGAAAATGCTATAAATTTTGCGATTGGCCCCTAATGTCAGTTCTGTTTTGACATTTGTGTAGTAAACACATGCGAAATACACGTTAATAAACAATGTTACGCTACACTGCTCCAGAACGGGGAATATTGCTGACTATTTATTTGACCAATAATCGGTCGGTGACTTTGGCACAACGTGAATTTCGTCGCAGATTTCCTGGCCGTCCAACGCCTACTGGTGAAACACTGCGACGTTTAGCCGCTCGCCTCGAAGAGACTGGCACAACACGAGATGCTGCCAGGCGTGGCAGACCCCGTAGTAGCCGTTCTGCAGAGAATATTGCTGCTGTAGCCGAGGATGTCATGGAAGCGCCGTCGACATCGACCAGACGACGTGCCACGCTACAGAGCAATGATCAACGAGTTCTTTTTGCCGCAACTTGATGAATTGGGATTGGAAAACATGTGGTTCCAACAGGACGGTGCAACGGCACACACTGCACGTGCCACAACCGATATGCTGAAGGATGCATTTCCCGGGCGCCTAATCTCCCGTTTTGGCGATTTCCACTAGCCAGCAAGATCGCCTGATTTGACCGCTCCAGACTTCTTTTTGTGGCGCTTTTTAAAGTCGCGGGTTTATATCAACAAGCCTCAGACTCTTGCAGCTCTTAAAGACAATATCCGTCAAGAATGTGAGGACCTATCGCCGGAAGTTTTGGCCAAAGTGATGGAAAATGCCATAAAAAGGGCTCAAATGACAATCAACTGTGGCGGCGGCCATTTACATGACATCATATTCTCGACTTGATGTAAAAAAAAACTAAAAGACCAAATAAAAATATTCCACAAGAAGAATCAAAGTTTTTAATTTTTTTTTAAATTACAGCCAAAAACCATCGGAAGTTTACTTTTGCGCCACCTTGTAGTAGTCACGGAGTTCAAGGCATCATATTTAATGAAAAGTGTCACATTTATTGATAATACAATCAATAAATGTCTTCGGTTAGTGAATTGTGTAAATACACACCGCAGTGGCTTAACGGGCTAGACGCTGCTGAAGATGATGCTTCACAAACATCGAAACGATCGTCCAGGGAATGTGAGTTCGAATCCCACCGGCGGCATTTACATTTTTTTCACTAACCGGAGAAAACTCTCTTAGCCTTAAAGGAAATTACAAACCCCAGTTCAGTTCTTTTGAAATTGTCGTTCCCATAAAATGTACGCGAATACAAAATATCGAAAATTTCTCTCTTTTCGTTTGCTTGGTACTCAGCTCTTTGCAAAATTTTCGTAAGCAAAATAAATTACAGGGTTGTTATGCCAAAGTTATTTCGTACGAAAACAATTCTTTGATAATTGTTTAATAATTGAATTTTGACAATTTTGATTATTTTAACAAACAATAAATAGTAACATAGAATAATGCATACATAGATAAACTTATTCTCTCATCTGACGTTTCATTTCACACTCTTCATCGTAGGTTTGTGGAAATGAGAGCAATTAAATTTAAAATTACCTTACACCAGGTAGAGTTACAAAATATGTTCACTTAACTTTTCCTCGTCGTTTTGGTGTAGAACTGAAAAATTTAAATGTATTTTGCACTTTTTGTTGACTTTTATCATTGGTATACATTTGCCACTATCTGGTATTATTGAACCCATATTTTCCACCATCCAATGTTTACTTTCCATCGTACCTATGACGTTTAATTTATTGAGCGACTAAAAGCTTCTATGGTATGTATTATTCTATGAATAGTAACACCACATGCGTTAAAAATAAAATAGAGTGCGAAGAGGAAATAATAAAATAAAAAAAAAATAAATGGTTTCCCATTACATCCCATGAAGGGACTGGGGAGAACTTCTCACAAGGAAAAGAGGAAATATTCATGGAATATTTGCAAGATAAGACATGGCTGGTAACTCTCTACATAAAAGTTTCCGTTTCGTGATAAAGATCTGTACTTAAATCGACATTTCACGTGAAATTTTATAAAACTCCATACAAAACAAATGCCTGCGAAATATCAACGAAAGTTATAAATGTGTCAAATTCCATTCAATATGTAGAAAAATTAGATTTTTTGTGGTAAATAATTGTAAAGAACACGGAAGATATGGTAGTCAACCTTGATTTTTTACTGGCCAATGACGCTATGAGTGGTAAAAACTATTTCGCGCGAACTAACTTAGTACCAGGCCATACTGACAACATTTCTTACGAAAATTTCGCAAGAACTGAATACGGGGCTCAAGTTGACATTTTTGGAAGTTACATTTATCGTTGGGACAATGGGGTTTGTACAGTACCAACTCTACAATCTCTACACGTTTCCATACTTTTTGTAACAGACAAACGTTACGTATATTAAATTATGTTACTTGATATAATGGAATTTTCTATGTACACTGAAATACGTGTTATCTCTCAAAATCGAGTTAACTAGTATGAAGTTTGCTAAAAGACAGTCATAACTAGAGTACCCAAAAACCGGTCAGCTAATTTTGTGGACAACCACCAACCGGCGGTTTTCTCAAAATTACTATGTTCGAAAAACCTTGTCACCAGTAAGTTTTTAAACTGTTCTGTACCAAAATGCTATCTTTAAAAAAAAATTTAACTATATGTTCAATTATTAAAAGAAAATGGTAGAAACGTTTAGTAGCGCGAATTTTCTTACAGAAATTTTAAATTATACTGGCAATTTTCTAAGAAAAATGTGAAACCCAATTCAAATTGTTTGAATTAAAATGTAATTTCCCAAAGAAATATAAAGCTAACACTGTAATTGTTTGAAAAAGTTGAACATACATCTAAAATTTTTGGACTTTGGCGATCGTGTTGCGTTTACTTTCATTCTTTTAGAATACTAACATAAATATTTTTAATATTTTAAAAATAAATATTTTTTAAAGAAAAATATTTAAAAAATTATATTTTTCGCAACAAACGAAATACCGGTTTTTGAATGGGCCGGTTTTTTGAATACCCTTGTCATAACGCTATTATTTAAACGGAATCATCAAAAACCCTAATTTTAATTTAACGTTTTTGGTTTATATTTCTCCCTCTTTCTAGCTATTGAAAGCCGATGCCACCGGTATCTTCTCCCAAAAGATACTTAAATCCAATGGATTCGAAATGCTGTTGGAGCAATATTACAATAAATATGTGGATGAATTTGGACAACCAGTTTTGAACATAGAATCACCCCACATTAAATTGCAATTGCTGTACAAAATCTTAAATTAAAATAATCCAAAGAAGTTAAAAACGAATTTTCTGAATGAAAATGTTTAAATTTAAGTTATTTTTTATATAAATGTTGCTCTTTTGAAGACGACCAATAAAAATCCGTTAATGTTACTATTTTATACAACAAAAATCGATAAAATATTTAAATATAAAAACAAAATGTCCAAACTACAACAAAAGTATTATTATATAAGAATAATAAGGAAGCCAAAGCATGACAACAGTCAACAATGGGATATTTTTTACCCGCAAACATTTGTGAAACTTTTTGTCGAAATCTAATGAATTAAAACTTAATCTTGACCGACTTTACACGACGCACATTTAAGCTCAAAATATAATAGAGAAGCTTAATTTTGAGATTTCAAGTGAAAGAACAGCAGATTTTTCTAAAAGAAATCTCCAAACAAGTAATTTCGATTGTAGTGTGAACAAGACCTAAAGCGACTTTCGGATATACCGCGATTTCGACATATCAACCCACCAAACATATGTTTTTCCGTACATATAACAGCTGTTTATTAAAATGAAACCCCTAAAACAGCGAAATCGCGGTATAAATAAACAACTTATATTTGTAGGGCAAAACATATGTTTAGTGGATTGAAATCTTGAAAACTTTACATATAAAAGTAACGACTTATTTTCATCAAATTATGTGGGAAAGCGGTAAATTTTAATTTTGACATAACGTAGTACGTTACACTATCGTACAAGTTAAAGTTTCTATTTACTTTGAATTTTTAGTTGTTAAGACAATAAATAATCTACAATCAGAATAAATAACAAATACAATAATTACATGACTATGTTAAGATTAAATATTTAAATATCTGAATATTTCGTAAAACCCAAAAGCAACCAGAAACTAGGAAAGTTTTCGATATTGAATGTGAATTTAGTTCATAACATAAATGTATTTTATATGTGTATTAGAAAATAATATATTAAACATATAAATAATAAATAAAATAAACCAAAATACAAATTTATTATGAAAATTTAGACTTGGCGATTTATTAACTACGGTATGATATCTATATAAAGGGGCCCTTAGACCTGTGGATAAGTTGCTCGACTTCAAGTTGACATCAACTTCGATAACTAGACATCAACTTCGATTTTGCTCTTACACTCTCAAACTAGTTGAGGCAACTTCATTTTCTTGTCAGATGTCGAAATGAAAGGTGGTGAGCGCACTGCGAAAATATCACAAATTTTACGAAAAAACCCCATTTTTATTTTCTTTAAATGATTATAAATAACACTACAAATCATATTTGTTTAGTTTATATTTTTCCGATAATGTTTAATTTAATTATTTTTTGGTTGATATATTTACATTTTGCCGATAATGTTGCCTCATGAACGTTTCTCACCGTAATGCGTATGAAAGTTGATGCAACTTCCCCTTACGCTGGTGGATAAGTTGATATCAACTTCAAAAAATCAAAATGGCTTTGATTTTACATCAACTAGTTGGTACAAACCATCAACTTCACCTTACACCATGGATAAGTTGATGTCAACTTGAAGTCACTGCAACTTATCCACAGGTCTAAGGGCCCCTTAACACGTATCTACTAATTCATACATAGATACATTTATCCTCTCATCTGATGTTTCACTTCACACTCTTGGTCGTATGTTTGTGGAAATGAGAGAAATTAGATTTAAAATTAACTCACACCAGGTGGAGTTACAAAATATGTATGTTTTGGTGTAGAACTGAAAAATTTAAATATATTTTGCACTTTTTTGTTGACTTTTATCGTTGGTATACATTTGCATTGTATTTAACACAACTAGTTTGCCACAAATACACGAAATTCGGTTGTTGTTCCTTTGTTGATCGCAGTATACTATTGCCACTATCTGCTATTATTGAACCCATATTTTCCACCATCCAATGTTTACTTTCCATCGTACCTATGACGTTTAATTTATTGAGCGAATAAAAGCTTCTATGGTATGTGTTATTCTATGATAACACGTATCTACTAATCATAGATTAATACTTATAGTAGATCTACTAGTTCTCCCACCAAATTTATGACATTTGGCCTGGTGTGATATTTACGTTTGATGTTGAAAAGAATTGCTTTACTAATACCAGATAGAGGCAATGGTTCAAAACAACGAACAAAATAACAACAACGGCATTTCGTTTTGTGTGCTAAAATTATTGTGTTAAATACTACACAAATGTCTGCTAACAATAACAGCCAATAAAAAAGTTTAAAACACATTTAAATTTCACAGTTTTCCACCAAAATGGCATGAAGTTATTGTAATTCCACCTGGTGTATATCACTTTTCGTCAAACATCTCTCTATCACACCGACCGCATCACGAAGAGTGTGAAAGGAAACGCCAGATGAGCCAAATATTCTCTCTAGTCTGAGATTACTCTATGGGTAACTCTGTCCATGTAAATGTCAAAATATACGAAAACCATAAAGAGGAATCGAAAAAAAACAAACAAATTTCTGTTATAAAATATAATTTGTTAGTTTATAAACGTTTTAACAATGTAAGTATGTACATATATACATATTTGTTATTAGTGCATAATATATTTTTTAGAATGACTACAAAACCAAGTGGGAAACGGAGCCGCGCCTCACCGGAGCAACTGTTTTCTGTGACAAAACATATCCTAAATATTCGAAAGCCATTTTTAAACGAACAGTAATTAAAAAATTACAAAATTTAAAAAAAAAACAACCCTAATTGTAAAAGAAGGAAAAATTTGTTTGATTTGTTGAACTTAACAACACAAAAATAGTTGTCGTTAATTTTGCGATAGTCGAATCGCTAACTTCAACAGCTGTTTTAGCGATAGCGAATATCGTTATCAAACTGCCTGCAGAATACCAAAATCGTTAATTTTATCGTTAAGTGAATTTAACGATTCGATTATCGTTAAAACAGCTTACTGAATCGCACTACAGGTCTTTGCGGAAATTTCGTAAGCAAAATCAAATACAGGTTTATTAAGCCAAAGTTATTTATACTAGCGGCATTCATGCAAACGTGAAAGCCGAGAACTTTTGCTCAGCGCAAGTTTCCCCCGTAGTTGTGCTTATAACCATATCAGCTGACCAAGATGGATACATAAGGTGGCAGCAGTAGCAATTGCTACTGTTCTAGTGCTATCACCTTATTTATCCATCCTAGTCAGATGACAACGAAATGTCAAAAGTTTACACGTTTCTCCATCCCACGTTTGCGCAGCAAATTTGCCTCGAAAACTTTCCACTTTTGAGCAAGTCGCTTTGTATGGGAAATTTGTTTGTTTTGACGTTTTCTGTGCAAGTTTACGATGTTTTCGAGTTTACGAGGTTCTTTCGAGCTTTCATGGAGACCGCTACTGTATTCAGTTCTTGCGAACAATTCGTAAGAAATGTTGTAATTTATCTCTAAACCCAGTTTTTTCCTGCAAAGAGCTACCACGTATCTCTGACATACCTTGCAAATATTTCCGCAATTGTTAATATAATCGAAATGTCAAAATGCCGGTCCAAAACAATTGTTTTCGTACGAAATGAATGTAATTGATTCGCATAACTGTTTCACGAAACTTTCGTCATTTTTTATACACTTACAGCCTTATTCATAAAAACTTATGCGAGGTTTGAGGGACGATTTACCATACAAAAAATGTCTCTCAAATGTCTCACAACAATTTATGGGAACGAACATTTCATAAAAACTGAATACGGTTCTTATTTGTTTGCAAGCGAAATTATGACATTTCGATAATTTTGACAAACAAAAGTAACACCACATGCGCTAAAAATTAAATGCCTTGGCGGAATATTCAAGAAATCAGAGATAGGTGGTAACTCTCTGCAACAAAAAATTTCCTTTTGGAGATAAATAACAAAATATCTTATAGCTCATTCGCACTAAAAAATATTTTCGCGATTTCGTATCAAATGTCCTAACAAAATCTGAATACTTTTCCACTATCAAATTCAGCACAAATGTATTCCAGGAATAAATGTAAACCAAAAAGTATCAAAAATATGTTTGAGAAACAATAAATACCTAAGAAATGCGATAAATAAATGAGACGGGTATTCTAGTGGTACCACCACATCGATGCGCAGTTATTGAAATGGTTGTAAACAAACGTACTATTCGTTCGTAGTGTGAGATAAAACAGTGTTGCATAAAGCAAATCAAGCAAATAAGAAAAAATACCCGATTTGATATCTGCTTGAAATCAACAAAAGTGCCAAAATCAAGAAAATCGATGCCAGTGCGAATGCTGTATTACACAAATTTCGCTTATACTTAACACGCGGCTTTATGTCGCATTTAGGCCGCAGTTTAATTTGAGATTCAGGTGGCAACTTTGTGCAATAGTAAATTAAAATTGGCCGCTGTTGGTTTTGCCAGTTTTGTACAAATTTGGGATGTTTTGGAAATAAATGAACATTTAAAAATTGGATCAGTCGGTCAAATCGGGTCATTTGGTCAAATCGGCACTCATTTTACACCGATGAGAGCCAATTATGTCGGCGGCGGCGTGAGCTGCAAATAAATTTTGGTGGCGGCGACGCGTCGGAATATTTTGGTTCGGCTTCCGTCTGTCAAATAGTTGATTTTTTGTGTGTATTGTTTTAATTTAATAATTAATTAAAGTTGCTTCAAATTGTACACCAGTTTAAACCGAGGTTAAAAAATAAAGAGTGAGTATAAAACTATAAAACGCACAGATTACGGATTGTGAGAAGCTCACCTCTATCCCTTCGTGGGATGTAATGGGAAACTATTTATTTTTTATTTTATTTTTAAAAATTAAACTTCAGGTTTTAGAGATTAAAATTATATGAATAATCTTTTGGGTTAGCGTAGGTTAACGGTCGGAGAAAATGCCGCATCACGAGAGGTCAGATTATTCTTCAATTAAAGTAATAATATGGCAACTACAGATCTTTTCAATAAATTAAAAAGCATGGTAAAATTATCTATCGGGATTTGGGATTTTTCATCTATTCCGTGGGTAAACTGTCAAATTCGAATTTGTTTCTTTTTGTGAAACGAAATGGTGAAAAAAGTATTTTTCAATTCACAACACTTTTACGTTTCAATGAAAATTTTCACTAACTTCAGATTACGCGCCAGCCGCGACAGTCAAATGCCCGAGCTGTATTGAAACATTATTGCCATAAAATTATCCTTTAAATAAAGCCAATTTAATGGATATTTTATGGACAACATTTTTCTGTGTCTTGTTTCAATTTAAAGTTCGCCGCCTCTAAAAAACAAATGTTACTACCGACGAACTTATTAATATTTACTGCTAGATTCAATCGTACACTTAAAAACTTTCTAATTTTATTGTTTTAAAAATGTCAAAGATAGAGTTTTAAATATTGCAATATCTTTTATTTACAGCATAATTCCAACAAAAAGAATTTCTCTGTTTTTAGAAATATGTTTAAAATATAAAATATTACATATATAATATTACATTTTCGCTCACTGTAATAATTTGTAAAGCAACTGATATTTGGTGTGTGGCATATTTGACACTTTCAATTTACATATTTATTATAATATTTGTCTTGCAAACATTTAAATCCACAATAGGATAGAATTTTTTGGGAAAAATTACCTGTAGCATCCGATTTCATAACCTGCAGAGAAAAATATTCAGATTTTGAATTCTTGTTCTGCTTAGAAATTATTCAAAATTCACACAATTATTCAAAACGTCTCCTTTGATTTTTGGTTTGGTTTTCAACATATTCATCTTCTCACCTTAAGATTTTTGTTAGTAGCCAATGTCTCACTTAAGCGAATCAGCTGTTTACCCATAATGGGACCATTATAATGCTTATTGTCCACTGATAGTAGACGAATTTCGAAAGCTTTCTTGGTATTGCAAAGATCGAAGATATTATGCTCCACATTTTCTTCCAGTTGCAGTTGCAGCAAATTTTTCAAATGCAGTTCTGCAATGCATTCAATGCAATACTTTAAATCTTTCAAATCTCGAGGCTTTGCTATGCCATTCAAAACCACGCCAACAACCTGTTAAGTAGTAAGTTAATGTAATGATTAAAATTAAAATTATAAATTAACAGCTGTGTTCATAAAAAGTTATGAGAGGTTTGAGAGGGGATTTCTCATACAAAAAACATCTCTCAAACCTCTCATAACATTTTATGAATAAGGCCATAAGACATCTCTGATAACAGCTGTTATTCATTACAAAAAACTGATGTTTTTTCGAAATCTAGATTTCGCGTAGAGCATGAATAAGCCGCAAAAGTTGAAACAGCGACAAAAATGTGAATTGTTTTATTCACACTCAAAAAGCTGCCTTGTGTTCAAACACATTGTGTTTTTGCTATTCAATATTACATGTTGGAAACACAATGATTAATATGTTATAATACTGTTTGTTTTTGTGGCCCAAATATGGTTTTGTTTGTTGGAAACTCGTGAAAACAAAAACATGACAAACAACAAAGAAACAAAAAATCAGCAGATCTTCAATACATTAAAAACAATGTTTGCACGTAAGTATATAGATGTTCCAAACATATAATGTTACAGGGGCCGTTTTTTCTCAGCGTGTAGCTTCTTTCCTAGCACATGCTTTTGTTTTCACGTTGCCGAGGCACGTCACGTAGTTTGTAATCATGATTTACAACAAACATAAGAATTTATTATGGAATTGCATGTATAATAGTTGTATGTTCAGTCTCATATGATCAGGTGTAACAAAAATGTTGTAGCCTATGCTCGGTGCGAGGAAATAATTTAATTTTTTATATCTGTTTCAGCCTTAAGCGTTGATACCATTAAATCTTACTTGATCCTTGTTATTAAGAGCCATTAAACTTAATTTATCATTTAAAGTCTTAAATGTGAAATATTCAATGTATTCATTGCCTCCTTTTTTGATGCATTCGCAAAATGTTCTATTCAAGGGATCGGCTTGGGAACACATATCTTTCAAGTGAAACATTACGTCTTTATAGCGATCGGGTGTTATATATTTGTATTCTAAATTGATTAGATTCTTTGCCATCGGTACAACTGAACGAGGATATTTGAACATTTTTGGAGTGTTTTTATTTTAATTTAACGGAGAATTTGGTTATTAAAAGAGAATTATTTTTGAGTTGTGAAAAGTTGTAAGCGATTTTAGAAAATACAAATTATGAAAAACTTCAGTTACGTTTAGGAAATATACATACATAGGTAAATGTGCGGTTCCACAGGCTTAATTTCGATATATGATTATCAAATCCATAGGGTAATTCCTATACCGATTTCTCAGTAAATCGATTTCGCTCAGTAAATTTACGAATTTTGGTGTGGTTGCATATGGACGTTGCATGTTGCAAAGTATTGCTTTAATAATACCAGATAGAGGCACGGGTTCAACCAACAAGTAAACAGCAACGGCATTTCGTTTTGTGTGTTAAATTTTTTGTATAAATACACCACAAATATATACTAACAATAAAATATATCACAAAAGTCCAAAATACGTTTAAATTTCACACTTTTTCATCAAAGCGAACTGAAAAATTTAAGTCAACAATTGTTGTAATTTCACCTGGTGTAAGTCAATTTACGTCAATTATATCTCTATCGCACCGACCACACCAATATATGACGTAAGTTGGCTTACACCAGGTGGAATTACAAAAATGTTGACTTAAATTTTTCATTTCGTTTCGATGAAAAACTGTGAAATTTAAACGTATTTTCGACTTTTTTGTTATATTTTATTGTTAGTTTATATTTATGGTGCATTTACACAAAAATTTTAACGCACAAATCGAAATGCCCTTGCTGATTTATTGTTGGATGGTTTGAGCCATTGACTCTATCTGGTATTATTAAAACAATACTTTCCAACATCCAACCGCCCATCTGCAACACACCAAATGTCATCAATTTACTCTCTATTCGACATTACTCTATGGTTAATATATTTTTTAAACTCGATATTGTATGAAAATTTTTGGTAAGTATTACGAGTTTTTATTAAAAATTAAAACAAACACGCTAAATTTTATTGGTACATCATTGTGTTGCCTCTCTGATGCTCCGTTTAAGGAAAATACATCAGTTCACCTCTGTGTGGCCTTGTGATATGAAATCGTCGAACTTTTGGCGATCGCGGACGTCATTACACGCATTAGAGTCCAAGCCATGGTACAAAGAAATGGTAGAAGCACTAGCCCTGCTGATTTGAACTTTTTTCTGGACTGAGTGTGAGTAAGTTTTTCTCTTATGTCAAAGTTTGTTTACATTTGTTTGTCTGCAAACCCCGTTCACCAGCAACTGCTGTTTTTGAAATATTTCTCTGCAAAAATTACATAGAAACGTTTTAATTTTCACACTTAAACACATTCAATATATCAAATAACACTCAATCATTTTCTAAATGGCACTTTTTGCAAATTTGTTTACATTTTCATCATTTTTCTATCAGCTGACTTGACACAACACAGACACTGAGCAAAAACAAAATGCTTGTTGTTTTTGGCTTGTTGTATTTATGTCGTACTGCATCTACCATTATATTTCTGCCATGGTCCAAGCTTCAGGCGACGGCGAAAAAAAACCCTAGCGTCTAAACGAATTGGGAGAGACAGCGTCTGGCGAATGCAATTGAGTTTTTCTCTCTGTGTCGTTTATAGTTGCGGTTCTTTTCTGGAATTTGTTTGAAAGTTTGGAAACATACTATTATTGATGTACAGGACTTAAGTTGTTGTTACTGCTTTTAACAATTTTTCAATTGTATTGCGTTTAAAAATAAATTGTTTTTAAACATTTTCTTTAATTTTCTTTTGTTCACACATGTTCCAGCATATGTATGGGTTGGTTGGTTGAGAGATTTCGTGAGAGCGCCGCCAAGACATTAGAAAAGATTATATTCTGAGTCTAAACCAGGGCACACTAATCACGGTAGTAGCAGTAAATATGTGTGTAATCATGTACAAAATCGAACTTGGCTTCTGTCAAACTCAGCTGATAAAAATGTAAACAAAATGTGCATTTTTGAATCAGTTGTGATATAATTGGAATGAAATATTTGCCAAATTAATGAAGATTGAAATTAATAATTGAAATTGTTTGATGCTGCAGTTGAATTGGTTTTTCCCGGTATGAAACTCTAACTCGTATTCGCGTCTGTTGTTTAATTCCGCGTCTCTAAACAACTTATAACCAACAAATGTAAACAAATTTGACATTTCCCAAGTGCGTCAAATGAAAAAAATCAAATCACCTGTTCTAACGATACAACCTTGTCTTTCAACCATAGTCTAAACGTAATCAAACACGCTACAGACGACAACTTTTTTTCTACATATGTATGTAGGTTTCTATGGCAGGGAAAAATAGTCACGAAAATCCGGTGCGGCTGACGACTCGCCGCTAGAATAGAATCTTTTCTAATTTCTTGGCGGCGCTGTCACGAAATCTCTCAATTGAGAGAATGAAGTTGCCACATGTTCATGAAAATCATAAGAGAAACCAATACATACAAACGATGGTGCATGCATAGATTAATACCATAGATTAATACTTATAGTAGATCTACTAGTTCTCCCACCAAATTTATGACATTTGGCCTGGTGTGATATTTACGTTTGATGTTGAAAAGAATTGCTTTACTAATACCAGATAGAGGCAATGGTTCAAAACAACGAACAAAATAACAACAATGACATTTCGTTTTGTGTGTTAAAATTATTGTGTTAAATACAACACAAATGTCTGCTAACAATAACAGTCAATAAAAAAGTTTAAAACACATTTAAATTTCACAGTTTTTCACCAAAATGGCATGAACAATTAAAGCAAGAAGTTATTGTAATTCCACCTGGTGTATATCAGTTTTCGTCAAACATCTCTCTGTGAAAGGAAACGTCAGATGAGCCACATATTCTCTCTAGTCTGAGATTACTCTATGATTAATACTTATAGTAGATCATAGAGTAATCGCAGACTAGAGAGAATATTTGGCTCATCTGACGTTTCCTTTCACACTCTTCGTGATGCGGTCGGTGTGATAGAGAGACGAAAATCATCAACCGAAGTCGCCAGACGATCTCTCTTCCATTTCGTTTAGACGCTAGAGATTTTTCTCTGTTCTGTTTGGACTCTATAGCGGCGAGTCGTCAACCGCAGCGGATTTTCGTCACGATTTTTTCCCTGCCATTAGAAACTTATAAATGTATGTATGTACATACATATGTATGTAAAAAAACGTGGTCGTCTGTAGCGTATTTGATTACGATTTGAAATAGTAATCGTAAATGTCATGCGAAATTCGATTGCCATCACATGCCCGATTACATGTTCTGCCAAGTGAAATTACACGAAAATATCATTATCCAACCATTATTCAAAAAGTTTGAAATTGTTTCACTTTTGGATAATTATCCAGAAAGTGGCAACACTAGTTTGCAGTGTATTGAATTTTATATGCGCCAATTATAAAGAAATCATCAATTCCCTCTCACAAAACTTGTTTTCTATAGAACCGTTGTTGTTGTCGTTCTGCCTTTCTGTCTCTATTCTGCGTATAGAGAACTGATTTTTGTTCAAAAGAAAACCACCACCATTTCCTAATGGATTTTATACTACACAATTTTACAACCGGCCTCTGCTGGCGGCGCTGTCAAAAATGAAGATGAAAAGTAGCAGATTCATACAGCTGATTCAATTTGTTTACTAGGTTTTTATTTGGGGTGAATGAAAAGTATATTTTTCCAAAAATAATTGGAGAATATCCAGTGCAAATAATGACAACAAACCAGGTAATATACTAAGGATTACTCATTGGTGATTGGCATTAACATACAGCTTCTTCATCAAGTTCGAATTGCAGGTACCTTCAAAGAGACTAGTCCGTGGTATATCCTTCCAACAAAAACTTGCTATACTCAGGCAACTTGAGGCAGGTACCTCGCGCAAGGATATCTGTGAGAATTTCCAGTGCTGTCAGTCAACCATTAGCCGAGTGTTAGTGACAAAGCACGTGATATTGGAATTGGCGGAGCAAGACAAAAATCTTAATCGCAAACGAGTGGGCATGGTGACGTACAAGGATATCGATGATGCCCTTAGCAAATGGGCTCAAGAAATGAAACGTAATAATCAAATGATTACTTCGGGATTGGCCAAGCAGAAAGCGGAAGAGATTGCGCGAGAAATGGGAGAAGAAGATTTCATGCCATCAGCAGGTTGGTTGTACAAGTGGAAGGAACGAGAAAATGTCCAGTTCTGTAAAAAACCCAAAGTGGGCGATCAGTTGATAGACTCTGCGGGTAGCGAAGAAATCCTTAAAGGTTTACTACAGAAGCATGAAGGCACAGAGGCCAAATATATACATAAAAGTAAAAAAATGAAAGCTTTGGAGGAGTACAATCAGGTGGAAACGGAAAATTGTGGCAGAGATCAACAAGCAGAGCAGATAGTGAAGAATAATGAGTATACGGAACAAAATACAAGGGAAATGCAGGAAAGCACCAGACTAACACTGCAAAATCCATTACAAATACAGGACAATGACGAATTATTGGGTCAGCATCAACGACAACCGCCACCCGGGAACAAAACGCGATCTCACCACTCAAATTTGGACCAAAGTTCTCCGGAAAATACCACGAATGAGTCTCAGTCAGAGACGCCGTCGAGTCCTGCGAAAAGAGACTGTAGTAATGTAACACCTTCAGCCACCTCAACACCACTTGCACCTGGTTCATCCCAATCAGTTGCATCAACCCCAAGAAGTGAACCCAAAAAAGTTCTCTACAGCTATGACCCTGTGTATGTGCTTACCTCCACAGGTCGCTATCGCAAGGAAAAAACGTTCTTGACGCTGTTACAAAAACTGGAAATACTTAATCGTTTAAAAAATGGAGAAAAACGTTCTGATTTAGTTAACGAATATCGTCTCTCCCAATCGGCGATGTGTCAGATAATAGCCGATGAAAAAAAGATAATGAAAATGGCCGCAATTGGCCAGAATTTACAAATGAAACGTATACGTGGTGGCATTTTCAAGGCCGGCGAGTCCGAACTGAACAATTGGGTACTGGCGAAAATGGATAATGGTGAAACGCTCACACGAAATCAGGTAAAAAACAAGGCCAAGGAAATAGCCCAGCGCATGAAGATAGAATTTAAAGCCTCAACGGGATGGCTGGAAAAATGGAAGGCTCGCATGAATATGGATTTTAATGAGAAACAGATATTGTACCGCAAAAAACCTCAATATATAAGCAAACCTGATTTGGAGGAGGCACATACATCGCAGCGCCATCGGCCTGTCCGTTATCCTGAAGTGTCTTACGGCGAGGAGGACGATGACGATCATATGCACTCAAGCGATCAACTTAATTTCCAAAGGGACCTAGACGAAACCGATGATTACCATATGGACTACACCGGTGACAACAGCATAGATATTAAACCATTTGCTGATAGTCAAGAACAGTATTATCCCGAGGTAGTGACAGTTGTGGGAGACGACGAAGAGGAAAAAGAGGTCAAACCGTTTATAAATACCCCACCTCATATACTTCCCGATGACGACTCCTCCGACGATGAACTGTCATTACATCAACAAATTATCAGTTGGCTGAACAAGTACAATATAGCTCCAACGGCTGCTACGGAATTGCTAACTATATTACATCCCGTGATCTCAGATAAGCCAGATGCCCCGCAACAAACCCGTTTAACGATTACAACTAAACCTGCATCTCGTTCCAAAAGACGTCCCTATGTACAACACACTTACTCTTAATTCCTTTTCGTTAATCTACTTTATATTAAAGTTTGTATTACTATTTCATTTATATTGATTTGTATTTATGTAGTATCATTATGACTTAACCATTAAACAAAACAGGCCAACAACAAAATAAATTATTCATTCACTTTAACACTGCAAATTTGTTGCCTTGTCGAGCTCTTCCTCCTTCATCTTCTGCAGCTGAGCCTGCTGTAGTGCCGGTTTAACGACTGTGTAATATTTATATCCCTTGTAACCCAGCACAAATGTGGCATAAAGTGTGACTCCGATACAGGTATAAACAACACCACGATGTAGCTTATTTAATATGTCATTGCTGCTAATACGTTTCTTTTGCATTTTTGCGCGAAAATCTTTAACAAATGTCCCAAGTTTTAATCCAATAATTAAAGCAGGTTTTATAACCTGGTATTGACAAATTTATTGTAAGAAAAACAGCTGAACTTTTGAAGTAGACGTATTCCATTTCCCATAATGTTTCTGTCGTACACACGGTGTTGCCAGATTTGGGAAGTCATAAAAAATAGTGATTGCCGCGTGATACAGAATGGAGCAAAGCGTGTCTAAACATAAAACGACCTTCAGTTATACTGCGATTTCGCAGGTTTTGAGATTTCGTACAAAATGCATAAAGCTACGTTCAGGTATACCGAGATTTCACAGTTTTGGGGATTTCATTTCCATGAACAGCTGGTTTTTGTACCACATGTTTTGTGGGTTGAAATCTCGAAAATTTCGAAATCTCGTTTTACCTGAACGTTGCTTAAGATTCTGCAAATATTTTGGAAATGCTCAAATCTCAAGAATTTGTTAAAAATTCGCTCAAGTGGGCCAGCATCTGTGATACAGATACGTTGTGACGCTGTTTTTTTATATCCCAATAACATTAAGTAATATATTTACAATACTATGTGTAATAAAATATAGATTGGAGCAAGTTCTGTAGTCACTTTCATACAAAAAAATATATTTTTAAAAAACATTGCTCTATTTCAATAGATCAGAAATTTTTAAGACTGTTATTGTTTAGAATACTTAACATGGCCAACTGGTTGTGGACAAAAAGTGGACCACAATGGTTAAAAAATTGAAAAATGGGTGGTTTTTGTTGGAAACAATAGACAATTCAGTTAAGCACATTCAGTTGCATGACTAGTTTCGAACTCCGTTTTCATTCGATGCCTAACTACTTTTTTAAGGCTTGGTCTCTTAGCGAGAATTATTCATTATTTTTTTTAAACTCTCTTTTACAAGTTTTTTTTTATTGAAAATGTACGGAAACAAACCTATTATCTGAGGATGAACTTTAAAACATTCCAATTTTCCTGGATCTGATGGTGTTCCTACATCACTGACGAATATATAAAATGAATCTTTGACATTGGGTAATTTTCCGTCTTATTGACGTCAAAACCAAAACTCTTTGAAAAATTAGTTTCGAATAGATTACTTAATTTAGTTGAATGTTTAGTTTCGCCATATCCGCACGATTTTGTTAACACCGGAGTTACAATTTCAACTTTTGGTTGATAGGCTTTTACACATACTGCTTGTCTTTTGTGATAACTGTGTAGTCTCAGTGTACATACGAGCGCCGCGTGCCTTTAAATCGCGTTCCGAATAAATTAACAAAAATCCAGGTACACGCTCCAAATAGTGCCGAATATCACTTCAATGGTTAAAGTAAACATGAAAAGCAGTGAAAAGTTAATAATAAAAAGTTAATAATAATACCAAAGTAAGTGTATAATAATACCAAAGCAAGTGTACAAATTACCAGCTGTCCTCCCAGGTATACTTTCATACCAATTAGCTTTTATATATGTCAATGTTGTGCATGTACAATAGTACATTGCTGATATGGGCATATATATGGCGTCCTACCTTAACTCAGTACTGACTCCTAGGAATAGTTTACCTCTATTTAGGGTTAGTAAACTCCAAGAGTTGGAGCAAGAAACTCCGAATTATTACGAAAATGTATGTCGACAACTCTGGAAGACGTAGATCTCCTAAAAGTGAAAAACTTCCAACCAACATCCACATCAATCTCGTCCCCTATTTCAATGTTCTCACCAATCTCATTGTGAACCTATGGCTAATTCTCCATCAACATCTCATTCCCAAGCTCGTTCAGAAACAAACGAAACTGGTGAAGAAGAGCTAACTATCGAAGAAGGCAATTTCGAACCACCAACATAAAGACAATGGCAAACTATTTCAAATAGAAAGAGTAACAGAGAGAGAGAGACCAGATAATGAAAATTTAAATCGACAGTATAAAAAGTCTCCATACTAGCTCTGTAAAGACAATTCGTCGTCAAATCGCTTTGCCCGTCTCCAAGAAGTTGATAGTCAATATATCCCCAATAATGAACGTTTTTCTAAACCATTTCCTATATTTGTGGATAATGTCTCCAACATTCAGCCTCTCATTTCATTATTAAATGAAATAGCCAAAGATCAGTTTAATCTTAGAATCCTGAGAAATCGGCAGGTGAAAATGATGCCCAAAAATCCAGAGATCTATAAAACGATTATACCCGAGCTTGCAAAAAAGACAAGAGAATTTAAATAACTAGTCAAAAATTAGGTCTGCAATGGGTAGTGTGCGCGCCTCTTGTACATGAGATTCTGACACTATCGAGTATTTAGCCATGAAAAAGCTTCTCAAAATACCGTTCAGAATCGGTGTAAAAACTGTGGTCCAATCAGTGAGTGAAAAATTGGAAAGCGCACAGCTCACTGGTTGTGAGAAGCTCTCCCCAATCCCTTCATGGGATGTAATTGGAAACGGTATTTTTTATAGGATAGATAAGCGCAATATCGGGATTAAAGGAGTTTCTTTTTGTGTGTAATTTGACATTTGTAATCCTCTTATGGCCAGTTTTTCAGTCGGAGATCATCTTCCGATATGAGTTAAAACACGTTTAAACCAGATTTTAATTTTTTCAGTCAAAGGTAAAACTACGTTTAACTCTCCAATTTGTGCGAGTTAAACTAAGTTTAGATTGTGTTGGCTTTTGACAGCAGCAATGAAAAACAAGAAGAAGAATTTTGTGTATGTAAACAATAAAACATTTTATTGATATTTTTTGGAGTTTTGAAAATGAGTTTTTCCTCGGATCTAGAAGACATTAGTGACCAAGAAATGTGCGAAGAATTTTGTTATGAGGTTACAAGAAAACAACGCACTATAATGACCCGGACAATAATTTTTATTGCCATCCGCTTGGATATTCCACTTATTTTTGGACTCATATTTTACACTAAAGGTACGCTGCAACACAAAGTTATATTTTGTTACACCAATTTCAAATGAATTTATATTAATGCAAAATACCTACCTCAGTTGAAGAAAATAAGCTGCAACCACATAGAACAATTACCAAAACAAAAAAGACAATTATCAAAGAACAACTGTTGATATATTTGACATTTGCACAAGGTTGCCATGATAGAGTAAAAAAAAATTTTGATGTATTTAACTGTGCACTGAAAAACATATAGGAGAGTTAAACTCAAACTAAATCTAATCTCAGTTTTAGTAATCCGCGGTTTAAACTCGCTCTGAAAAACTGGCCATTAATGCTTTAGTGGTTTTGTGCGGCATTTACAATAACTACATTTTCGCAATATTAGGTTTAAACGAATTTTTGTATAGAATTTACCATTCATAATCGTAATGCTTTAATCTCCTTCAGTGTAAACGCCGCATTGATCTAGTATACTTCACCATGGTTTTGTATGTCAAACACATATGGCAACTTTTGTAGGTGTTCCTTTTCAAGTCATTCCCGGCCAACCAGTTTCTTTGTCACTTTCAACCTCTTCTGACATTCTACCGTAAACGCTGCTTGTTCTTCTACGTACAACTCCCGTATTTTCTTTCTTTTGCATTTTGCACTAAATTTGTTACAGCGCCACGCAATGTCGGGTCTTAATTTAACCGTAAAAGTCCACCCAGTGGTACTATTCCAAGTTGTAGATGCCTACGAAAGACGTAACGCTGATTCCCATCGTGTAATTGGTACTTTGTTGGGTAAGTAAAAGCAAAAACCGGACTGATTAAAATCTCCGATCCGTGGGCAAGCATGCTAACTGTGACGTTGGTTTTGTTGATTAATTTTAGGCTCCGTCGACAAGGGTGTTGTGGAAGTGACCAATTGTTTCTGTGTGCCACACAAGGAACACGATGACCAAGTCGAAGCTGAGTTGAGTTATGCTTTGGATTTGTATGATTTGAATCGCAAAGTGAATCCCAACGAAAATGTTGTGGGTAAGTAAACATAACCTCAAAGTTAACAAACGAAAGGTTAGATGTTAAGCGGTGGCTTTCCTACGTAATTTCAGGCTGGTGGGCTACCGGTAACGATGTTACCAACCACAGTTCGGTGATTCATGAATACTATGCTCGTGAATGCAACAATCCCGTCCATTTGACTGTGGATACCTCTATGCAAGGTGGTCGTATGGGCTTGCGCGCCTATGTTTGCATTCCCTTGGGTGTACCCGGCGGCAAGACAGGTTGCATGTTTACTCCCATCCCTGTGGAAATGACATGTTATGAACCCGAGACGGTGGGCTTGAAGCTGTTGCAGAAGACCATTGGCATTTCACCACCTCACCGTCCCAAGACCGTATCACCCATGCTAGATTTGGCCCAAATCGCGGAAGCTTCAACAAAACTTCAGAGTTTATTGGATCTTATTTTGAAGTATGTTGAAGATGTAATTGCACGTAAACAAACGCCAGATAATGCGGTGGGTCGTCAATTATTGGATCTCATTCACTCAGTGCCACACATGAGCCACGAGCAGTTCACACAAATGTTTAATGCCAATGTCCGGGATCTATTAATGGTCATCACTCTATCCAACTTGATAAAGACACAATTACAATTGAACGAGAAATTAACTTATTTGCCAACAAATTAATTTATAAACTTTTGTTTTTTATTTTAAATTGTAATTTTGTGAGCATCGTTTTGGAGGAGCTGAAGTATAGAAGAAAGAAGACGCAACAAGACTAGGAAGGACGGAAGGAAAGGAGTATTTAGAAGTTGACATTAGAGTTGTATTTTTGTTCTATTTTTTGGAAAGAAAATATAGTGTAAAAAAAGGTAGAAACTACGAGAATATGTATTGTTTTATAATTAATAAAATGAGTTTTTATACACTTGTCTACTTCGAAAAAAGAATTCGAATTCTTTTAATTGATAAAATGGAAAACTTTCTACTTGGACTAAATATTTGTGACGAATAGACTACAATGCAATTTGACCATGAATGTAGTGCTGTATGTAAGAGTTACACGCCTTTTTTTAAAACTAATTCAAGGGTCGGAGGGTGGGATCGGTTTCGTCGTTCGTATTTTGAAAACCGCACCGGAATTCTGGAACTTTTTAACAATACAAATCGGTAGTTAAATTGACAAAATTCGGAAGTTTTGTATTGAAATAGTATGAATTTTGACAATTTACCGATTTTTATCGTTAAAACGTTTCAGAATTCCGGTGCACAGGTGTCGTTATCTAAAGAGAATAAAACCATCAGCAGCAAAAGTCGCGTGCTGCTCGCGTATGCTGATGATATAGATCCATAGTAAATGGTCTGATAGTAAATGAGGACAAGACAAAATAAATGGTTTCAATCAGCCGCGCCTCCATGCGATTAGACCGAAGCGTGAACATTGATAAAAAAAAAAAAAAAATTGTGTCCCATAACATCCCATGAAGTGATTGGGGAGAGCTTCTCACAATCAGTGAGATGTGCGCTTTCTAGTTTTACACTCACTGATTGGGACCTACAATTTTGCACCGGTTCCGAACAGTATTTTGAGAAGCATTTTCATGGCTAAGTACTCGATAGTGTCGCCATCACTAAGCGAGGTTGCCGCCGTCGAAAGAAATGTAAGGTGGTCTGAGCAGGGATCGAACCCACGTTCTCATGTACAAGAGCCGCGCACACTAACCATTGCACCACCGAACATTGATAACCGTTATAATTTCTAGGTGGTGGACGAATTTATATACCTCAGATCTGCCGTGAACAAAAACAACAACGTCAGGCTTGAGATCAAGCGGAGAATTCTGCTTGCGAATAGATGTAATTTTGGGCTAAGCAAGCACTTTAGAGATAAAGCCCTCTCTCGAGTAACAAAAGTCCAGCTGTACCAGACTCTCATTCAACCTGTCTTGCTTTATGGCGCAGAATTCTGGGTCCTATCGCAAGCAGACGAAACATCTGTAGGAGTCTTCGAGAGAAAAATACAACCTCGAGTATCGGCGACGTATGAATCATGAGTTGTATGAGCTTTAGCCTGAGATTGACATACATAGTTAAGCAGATCAAAATAACGCGATTGCGCTGGCTAGGCCATGTTAGCAGAATGGATGAAGACGAACCAGCACGAAGGGTTTTCGAAGCCGAACTCGAAGGAAGACGAAAAATAGGAAGACCAAGGAGAAATAAAGCAAAAGATCGAACTGGTTGGCGAAATATGTTATCTTCGTTTTGTTAGGTCCCTGACCCCCCGGGGTTGTCCGAGACCGGATAAGTAAGTAAGTAAGTACGATGACATAAGCTTGCATGCGATTTTAGAGAACTTGAATTCATCACGAAGCTTCATTAGATGAGTACAGTGGTCTATGCAATCAAATGCTCTGTTTAAATCGAGAGAGATTAAGAGTGTAGCCATCCCTACATTAACATTACTCCTAATCTTATCAGTCATCTCCACCACCAATGAGGAAGTACTGTAACCTTTTCGGAAAGCATATTGACAATTGTCTAATAAGTTGTTCTCATTTAAATAGTTGACCATCCTTAACTTTAGCAAGTGTTCTACCGCTTTAGACAGAACTGGCAATATACTTATAGGCCTTAAGCCCTGCCAACTTGAACCACCTCCAGCTTTTGGAATTGGAACTACTCTTGAAACTTTCCAAGAAGTTGGAAAGGAAGATGTTGTAATATTATTAAAAATATGTAAAATATATCCGCTAATTGCAGGGAGCATCAGCTTGACAAATCTCAGCGGAATACCAGCAACTGCAACAGCCTCTGATTTCATCAGATCAAAAACTTTTAAAAGCTTCAACTCTGTCACATTACTGAAGACGAAACATGAATCATTATCTTCATAATTGAAATCAAAATAGCTAGGAGCAACACTTGATATATCAACAACAAACATTATTCAGCTCATTCACATTGTAGTCCAAAATAGTTGCATCACGTTCTAAATAGCCAACATTACACAACTTTCGCTACACTTCCTTCAAATAATGACTTGTTAAAATTCCTTCTTTTAAATTTTCTAATTACAGTTTCAGCCTTGTTACGATATTTGCAAAAGATACGCCAACGAACAATTGTCGGGTTTTGAAGAAAAAAATTATTCGTAATCCAGATTACCAGCTTAAAATTTCTTTCGGCGGTGACGGCGACACTATCGAGTATTTAGCCATGAAAAAGCTCCAAATACCGTTCGGAATCGGTGCAAAACTGTAGGTCCCAATCAGTGAGTGTAAACTGGAAAGCGCACAGCTCAGTGATTGTGAGAAGCTCTCCCCTGTCCCTTCATGGGATGTATTGGGAAACAATTTATTTATTTATTAATCCAGATTACGATACGAAACGGATGCGATCATTCGACACCAGTTCTAAATTTTTGATAATAAACCTTACACAAATATGTTGGAACTTACTTCGGCTTTATAAGAATGTGTTGGAGATAGGGCCGCTGGTTGTGCAATAGGTAGCGTACACGACACTTGTACATGAGAAAGTGGGTCCGATCTCCACTTTCTACTTCTTTCGGTGAGTCATTAACCTTAGTGACGGTGACACTTTTATGTAATTAGTTATGAAAGTATACCGTCATGTATGTATAAAACTCCGGATACGGTGGAAAATGTTAGGTCCTCAGTCCATAAATTAGAAATACCGCAGCCCGCTTACTGTGAGAAGGTCTCACTTAACCCTTCATATGAGATAAAGGGAATAAAGTATAGTTCACATTTGTAATTTAAGAGCTGACATACATTTTTCATATTATATGACAAACATCGGTCATTTAAACGTAATTAATGTGGAGAACGCCCAACTCTGGAACTGAGCCTACGTTTTTTAAGTTGTCATCAACATAATGATATACATACATAGATCACATGATAGAAACTCTGGTTTTCCTGCTGATGAATAAAACTCAAATAATAATTTATTTTCTTTATATACCATGCTGAGTTTCAGTCAAGTTAACACAAACTTTTTACTTTGGAAAGTTTTTGCGTAACCTACTTATGAGCCGCTCAAACACCAACTGATCTAACTCCACATTCTAAAAATTTTGAAATTTGAATGCTATTAGTACTAAATCAATTTAATTTTATAATATTAATGACCGATTTCACAATGTCTAGTTATCCTACAGATTAGTAAAGAAATTCTTTTCAACATCGAACGTAAATATCACACCAGGCCAAATGTCATAAATTTGGTGAGAGAACTATTAGGTCTACTACAAGTTTTGACGTAGAATACGTCTTACCTTACGGTATGAGGAGTCATGTCAGGTTTTTATTGTTGTAATCTTTATTTCATTGAATTTGAGGAAACGGCTAGATGCATTTTTTTAAAATTTTTTTTGTAGGTAAATGAAGATGTTATCTTTCGTTTGATATACATTTCATATTGGTTGATATATTTCTAGTATTTTAATTTCTCAAATGAAAATTGTTTAAACACATACACTCAAACATATGTGTGGTGTTTGGTTGAGTGTTTTTGGTTGCTCAACATTGCTTAGGAGCATGTATCTAGTAAAAAGTGAAACGAACAGCAAGCTAATGTTGCTTGGCAACATGTATCTAGTAAAAAGTGAAACAAACAGTAAGCTAACGTAATAAAGCTTTTTTGCGAAAGCTTCAATAAAGCTGTTGTAACATTAATTTTGAATTGTAAAGCGTAAAGCTTTCACACAACGCTCGAATGCTAATGCGAAGACTCGATAAGGTAAACCTTTTTTAATATTAGGGCGGCCCTCTCAACATTCGCAGAACTTATTTCAATAAAAATATGAATTAAAATACATAAATTAAATTAAGTTTAAAAAAATTGAACATAATATTTTTCTTTTTAAACGGACTTGAATCAAATGCCGTTGGTAAATATAAAAATTACAGCAGACAGTTGTCCGAGGCCTTCGGCCACGGACTGTCCCTGCAGGCTGTGTCAGAGACACGGACATTAAGTTTAACGTAGAATACGCCATCCGATAAGACAGAAAACATATATAACAATAAATGATAAATAATATAAGCAAATGAATTTATTGTTATATATGTTTTCTGTCTTATCGGATGGCGTATTCTACGTTAAACTTAATGGCCGTGTCTCTGACACAGCCTGCAGGGACAGTCCGTGGCCGAAGGCCTCGGACAACTGTCTGTTGTAATTTTTTTTTAGTCTATGGTTTTAGCCATAGACCAATACATACATAGATACTTTTATTCTCTCATCTGACGTTTCATTTCACACTCTTCGTCGTAGGTTTGTGGAAATGAGAGCAATTAAATTTAAAATAACTTACACCAGGTGGAGTTAGAAAATATGGTCACTTAACTTTTTCATGTCGTTTTGGTGTAGAACTTCAAAACTTCAAAATTTTAAATTTAAATGTATTTTGCACTCGTTTGTTGACTTTTATCGTTGGTATACATTTGTATTGTATTTAGCACAACTAGTTTCCCACAAAAACACGAAATGTGGTTGTTGTTCCTTTGTTGTACGTTGTTTACTATTGCCTCTATCTAGTATTATTGAACCCATGTTTTCCACCATCCAATGTTTACTTTCCACCGTACCTATGACGTTTAATTTATTGAGAGAGTAAAACTATCTATGTATGTATTAGTCTATGGCTATTAGAAGTAAAACATTTTATTCTTATAATAGGTCTGCCTGTGTACTTTTCCAGTAGCAAATACTCAGTAACTTTTGTTGGGAGAGTAAGAACAATTTTACTCTCTCGGTTGAAAATATATCAAAAAGTACGCAGACAGCATCCAGTGAAATCTTGCAAGAAAACAGCTGATCGGTGTGTAAACAATTGAAATAACAAAGCAAAAGAATTTTAGCATATGTGTCGCACGGTCGCACTGTATATTTGCACGTTTCTAGCATGAAGTCAAATGTTTTGTTTATTATAATTTATTATAAACGTTAAAAATCAACACAATTCTCACTACTTACCTCTGCCATTGCAAGAGGTAAAGAGGTACTTACCTCTGCCATTTTTATTTTCATTTCACAAAAATTATTTCATTCAAACAGTAAATAAAAACAGCTGTTCAAACTAGTTGCAAAATCTTGCAAGCAGAAATTTCTCCAGCAACATTTGCAAGTTCTCTAACTTCCAACTGTCAAAAAATACTCTTTTTGGCTCTCTCACTGAAAGAGATTTGGAGTACGCAGACAAAATTTTGCAAGATTTTGCACAAAATGATGCAAAATATGTGTACGCAGACAGAGCTAGTATTAACGACCGATTTCACCATGCCTAGTTATCCTACAGTTAGAGCTAACGAATAGTTTTAGCTGTCAGTTTGTATGGAATTTATAATTTTTAACTGTCAGTTAGCAAACAATAGACAACCTTT
Source organism: Phaonia tiefii (assembly GCA_963931995.1). Classification (NCBI taxonomy): domain Eukaryota; kingdom Metazoa; phylum Arthropoda; class Insecta; order Diptera; family Muscidae; genus Phaonia; species Phaonia tiefii. The sequence goes on from OZ008370.1 coordinate 24,287,650, forward strand.
AATAAAATTGCCTGACAATGCAGTAAACGTTATAATCCGGGGGAAAAGAAGGGGAAGAGTTGTAGAATATATTAGCTCTCGTACTTTATTACAAGCCAGGGTAGAGTTAGACAATCATTATAAAGAAGATGAAGACAATATTGATTTAGAAGCTTCAAGGCGATCTGTTATAGACGCATTCGATAGCTGGTGTAAGCTAAACAAAATTTTTTTGAAATTGGAGGTAACAAGCATTTTATTTATTATCATCCCAATGAAGAAGTAGTCTTGAAGTAGTTATAGACCCCGCATTAGTTTTATATAAGAATATACAGAAGTCGAAAATTTCTTGCAGTTTCCTCCACTTTCTGTTTTGTGGAGTTAGATCAATTGGCCTCTGAGTATGTAAATCCGACTGTTCAGGCAAAAGTTGATGCTATTGATGGAGTGGGAGAGAGATAGAGAGAGTGAGAGAGGTGACCTTTAGCTTCATCAAGGTAAATGCAGCTAATTCAAGTGCTCACTTGTACTGAGTTGTATTATATGAATCAGTCTTTGTTCTCCAACTCACAATTGCAGTAATTTTACTTGATATCTCAATAAAACTTCAAGTTCTGTGCATCTTGAAAACAAGGGGGTTAGTGATCTTACATAATTTTTAAACAAAGTTGTTAAATATTTCCCCAGTTGATTTCTTTACAAAAATAACAAAAAGATAAAATAATAAATACAAATAATTGAATTGAAGTATAAATAAATTGATAACATTCTTTAGTTGCACAGTAAAAACCAAAAACAATAGTTGATTTTTAAAAAATTAAATCAACTACGGTAATCATTGGGGAAAGAGTACGATACCTGAGGCAACTCAATTCAATAACATTTTGCACAACACCACATACGAATGAGAAAAAATTAAATAAAAATTATGGATAACTTGTTTGGTCATCGAAATATCTGGGGTTGAAGTTTTTAAACATGTATAACTTTTGTTATCGTTTTGTTTTGCGGTTTGACCACAGAATTGTAATTTTGTTTAGGCTATGATATCATATTCTCTCCGGTTAGTGAAAAAAATGTAAATGCCGCGGGTGGGATTCGAACTCACATTCGCTGGACGTTCGTTTCGACGTTTGTGAAGCATCATCTTCAGCAGCGTCTAGCCCGTTAAGCCACTGCGGTGCGTATTCACACTAGTTACTAACCACAGACATTTATTTTATTGTGCAGAGTGATTGTTTGTCGCTACTTACACATTGGTTTCCTACTTACACGCACTGATGTCGAAGTTTTGAAAGTTTTATTTATAGAACGCACTATTCTAATTGTAGTTGTCTCGTTCCGTTCTGGTCTGGCCCTACCATATGATTCAAATTAAGTTGTCTTATTTCTTATATTTCAGTCCACGATATCTCAGTAACTAAGCCAGTTATCGAAGAATTTCATTTAATTTTCCCATCTTATTTTGAAGTGTGCTACAACAGAAAACCTTTATAAGATCGGGGGCCTTGGATAACGTACTCTCAACTTCATTGATAACCATTGTTTTAGCTGATATTAAGATTTTGTTAATTAAATTGTCTAAGAAATTAGAAACAATTGCTAGAAACTAGGGATAAAGGAATTATTTATTAATCAGGCATTAATCAGAATTGAAACATTTATTATTCAATTCATTTCCATTTTTTTTATACAAAATTGTAACTTTAAGCCTATTGGCCAATTAAACAAGTACAATATGCCACTTATCGTTCATTCCATGTCAAACCGGACACCTATTTTACACGACCGTTTCAGATTTTTATGAAACTTGGCAATATTGCACTACTATTAGCACCATAGAATAATACAATAATAGATAAACTTATTCTCTCATCTGACGTTTCATTTCACACTCTTTATCGTAGGTTTGTGGAAATGAGAGCAATTAAATTTAAAATTACCTTACACCAGGTGGAGTTACAAAATATGTTCACTTAACTTTTTCATGTCGTTTTGATGTAGAACTGAAAAATGTAAATGTATTTTGAACTTCTTTGTTGACTTATATCGTTGGTATACATTTGTATTGTATTTAACACAACTAGTTTGCTACAAAAACACGAAATTCTGTTGTTGTTCCTTTGTTGATCGCTGTATACTATTGCCACTATCTGGTATTATTGAACCCATATTTTCCACCATCCAATGTTTACTTTCCATCGTACCTATGACGTTTAATTTATTGAGCGAATAAAAGCTTCTATGGTATGTATTATTCTATGATTAGCACTGTTTAATTTGTGGTTGTCAGAAAAAAAAAATAAAATTTTTTTAAGGTGTTATATGCTGTTCAAAATGTTCAAAATCATGAAAAATGTGCCGAGGTGACTACATTGAAACGGGTGTAGGATCAAAACGCGACGGTGGATTTTAAAAAGCTATACCTTATTTTAAAGGTCTTGATGCGTAGTTTCTGCCGATCTTATTTAATTTTGTTATACAGGGTGCCGAACATTTGTATATTAAATTAAATTTGTAACGTGATTTTCACTATTTTTGCACCAATATTCCAAATTAACAAAAATACACGCATACTTCTCTATCGATTATAAACAAACCCTGAAAATTTAAGCTTGGAGAAATAATGCGTTATATTTAAAAAAAATTAATTACTTAATGTAGTCCTCGAAAATATATCTACCAAAAGTACTACAACTCTGCAAATCTATAGTGTGAACACCCTGTCATATACGGAAATCTGAAAAACGTCAACAATAGAAAGCATCAAAGCGTTCATATATTTGTATTTCACACAAAAACCACCTTTTCTGACAACACCACAAATTAAACAGTGCTAATAGTAGTGCAATATTGCCAAGTTTCAAAAAAATCGGAATCATCGATGTAAATTTTTTCAGACAATCGTCCGGTTTGACATGGAATGAATGTTATGTGAATAATTGATTATTCAAATATTTTAATTAATCATATTTGCAAATAATCTATTAATCTGCATTTTGAGTAGTCGATAGTAATGATTTACTGATTAATTTAAAAATTGATTACTTAAAATTTTCAATGTTTCAGCAATTTTTTTTTTAGATTTACTCAGTTTGCATATTTTCAGAGACCTTCTTTACTCGAAATGTTAAAATCATAGAGAAATGATGTATAGAGACGCCATCTCTCTCAGTATTTTGATGACATTTAGTGTGTTGCATGGTGGAAAGTATTGCTTTAATAATACCAGATAGAGGCAATGACACAAACCATCCAACAATAAATTAGCAACGGCATTTCGATTTGTGCATTAAAATTTTTGTATAAATACACCACAAATATATACTAACAATAAAATATAACAAAAAAGTCTAAAATACTTTTAATTTTCACAGTTTTTCATCCAAACGATATGAAAAATTTAAGTCAAAAATTTTTGTAATTCTACCTGGTTTAAGTCAATCTATGTCAAATAACTCGTTGTCACCCATACCCCACCACGAATAGTGTGAAAGGAAATGACAGATGAGAACAATGGTGTGTCTATACATACATCATTTCTCTATGGTTAAAATTTTTCCATTTGTTTGTATCTTAGATTAATACTTATAGTAGATCTACTAGTTCTCCCACCAAATTTGTGACATTTGGCCTGGTGTGATATTTACGTTAGATGTTGAAAAGAATTGCTTTACTAATACCAGATAGAGGCAATGGTTCACAACAAAGAACAAAATAATAACAACGGCATTTCGTTTTGTGTGTTAAAATTATTGTGTTAAATACAACACAAATGTATGCTAACAATAGCAGTCAATAAAAAAGTTCAAAACACATTTAAATTTCACAGTTTTTCACCAAAATGGCATGAAAAATTAAAGCAAGAAGTTATTGTAATTCCACCTGGTGTATATCACTTTTCGTCAAACATCTCTCTATCACACCGACCGCATCACGAAGAGTGTGAAAGGAAACGTCAGATGATCCAAATATTCTCTCTAGTCTGAGATTACTCTATGGTTTGTATGGTACGAGTATATATTTGTATATATTCCCAAAGTTATTTGCATAGAGTAATCTCAGACTAGAGAGAATATTTCTCTCATCTGACGTTTCCTTTCGCACTCTTCGTGATGCGGTCGGTGTGATAGAGAGATGTTTGACGAAAAGTGGCATACACCAGGTGGAATTACAATAACTTCTTGCTTTAATTTTTCATGTCGTTTTGGTGAAAAACTGTGAAATTTAAATGTGTTTTAAACTTTTTTATTGACTGTTATTGTCATAGAATAACACATACTATAGAAGAACTTATTCTCTCATCTGACGTTTCATTTCACACTCTCTCGGTAGGTCTGTGGAAATGAGAGCAAATTAAATTTAAAATTTACATACACCAGGTGGAGTTACAAAATATGTTCACTTAACTATTTCCTGTCGTTTTGGTGTAGAACTGAAAAATTTAAATGTATTTTGCACTTTTTTGTTGACTTTTAACGTTGGTATTCATTTGTATTGTATTTAACACAACTAGTTTGCCACAAAAACACGAAATTCGTGTGTAGTTCCTTTGCGGATCGCTGTATACTATTGCCACCATCTGGTATTATTGAACCCATATTTTCCACCCTCCACTGTGTAATTTCCATCGTACCTATGACGTTTAATTTATTGAGCGAATAAAACCTTCTACGTATGTGTTATTCTATGGTTATTGTTAGCATACATTTGTGTTGTATTTATCACAATAACTTTAACACACAAATCGAACTGCCGTTGTAGTTATTTTGTTCGTTGTTTTGAACCATTGCCTCTATCTGGCATTAATAAAGCAATTCTTTTCAACATCAAACGTAAATATCACACCAGGCCAAATGTCATAAATTTAGTGGGAGAACTATTGGGTCTACTATAAGTATTAGTCTATGGTTATTTGAATGATGAATAAAATTATTCAAATATTATTAATCAATATTTCATCATTTTCCTTGCGGGAGATTGATTAATCACAGTTTTGCTTAAAATAAATAAATATTTTCCCATAACATTCCAATGAAGGGACTGGGGATAACTTCTCATAACCAGTGCGCTGTGGGCTTTCTAGCAGAGTTCGTATTTACTCCCTCCATGTGCAACGCATACACTTCGTCGTGGGAAATGTGTAATGAACGTTTACTCATTGCCCACAGGGTATGGGGAAAATAATGGGTAGCTACCCACGAAAATGGGGAATTACCCATCACGATTACCCATAACCCTCAAGATAATGGGGAAAATAATGGGTAGCTACCCACGACAATGGGGAATTACCTATCACGATTAATCATTACCCTCAGGCTAATGGAGAAAATAATGGGTATCTAACCACGACGAGGGGGAATTACCCATCACGATTACACATTACCCTCAGGGTAATGGGGAAAATAATGGGTAGTTACCCACGGCGAGTGGTAATGGGTTACCCAGGGTAAACCATCCCCATTTTTGATCGAAATTATAAAAAATTAAGAAAAAAAATGGGTATCTAACCACGACGAGGGGGAATTACCCATCACGATTGCACATTACCCTCAGGGTAATGGGGAAAATAATGGGTAGTTACCCACGGCGAGTGGTAATGGGTTACCCAGGGTAAACCATCCCCATTTTTGATCGAAATTATAAAAAATTAAGAACAAATTCTATATCTCGGAAACGGAGCTTCCAATCGAATAAATAACCAATTTTTACGGGTTTCTAAGGGATTTTCATAAACTGCTCCAATTCGTATGGAAGAGTTTTTTTTTTAAAAATGCCCAAAATAAGAAAATGGTTAAAATAAAAAAGTAGTTATAACTCGGTTATAAGTGGTTATAACTTGGTTATAAAGTGGTTATTACTCTATACCCAGGATTTTCGAGAGTGGTCAGTATTCTAGTCAGCGCTAGGTTTCATAGACGCGGAGATGAGGCCGCCCCTTGAGGCGTGCCTCTGTCAACTTACCTCATTGGGGTCGAAGAGCAAATTCTGTCGCATTAGGATTGGTATTGTTGAACGCACCCTCAATATCAAGAAATTTTACTTACGGAAACTGTTAAATGTTTTGACAATATTCTTCTTGAAATACTTGTCTAGGCGTGACAATACTTTTCTTCGAGCATTTGTCTTCGGCTGGAAGACTCTTTATATACATCGAAGGCTTGTCGATTTAAGATAATCGGGAACTTAGTGTATTGCACACGCAATTATTCAGATTTGCTTGGCAGGACAGGATCGGATGTGCGTGTCATTGGCTTGGTATACACGTTACAAGTACGGTGAAGATGGTTTGGGATCGGCTATTACTAAGTAAATTACAAAGAGACTGTAAGCGGGAGCCCCTGTGTCCGAACAGTCAACCGCAGCCACGGTGTAAGAACAGTCTCCAGTAGCCCCTGTTGAAGAACTGTCAACCGAAGCCGCTGCGTAAAAACAGTCAGTTGAAGCCGATGTTTAAGAATAGTCAGTCGAAAACGCTGTGTAAGAATAGTCAGCCGAAACCGATGTGCTCTTTGTTTTTTCAGAACTAGAGTCCACTATCGTGTGCAATGATATGTCGCATCATAAGCTGGGAGCGACCTACAATGAGGTTAGTCACACTTATCATTAAATACTCTGGATGCATTGATGTGAATGAGAATTACAGAGAAGTACTGATTATTGTGTGGTCGTGGAAAGCCAGCTTGCATCTGCTATCTGTATTTATTGTATACCGTCCATAGAGTGTATGTATTTGTTAGTGACTGTGATTGTTCGTGACTGTTTGAAATGTATGATGTGATGGATGGATGTTGTGTGTACTTAGGGGACGGACGGTTCAGTGCAGTATGGGGTTATGATTGATAGTGAGTGTGTTCACAATACAATGTTCTTCGTTCTCTGATCGTGTGTTGTTCTATCGATATTCCCATGGGGATATTCCTCTGAGATGCATGACCTTACTCCCGAGGTTAGAGTATCCAAGCGTACAACCCGCCTATTCAGAGATTCACATCCATTTGTTGTTACTTGCCAAGTTTCTTACAGGAACGTGAAGAGCGTCAACAGGCCTAGCTACTAGCTTAAGTATATGCACGGAAATTTATCATGAATCGAAGCATGTAAGTCATTAAAAGGAAGATGGAAAATCCATCATAAGGAAGAGACAAAATCCTTCTTCTCTATGCGTACCCAGCACGAGAAAGTTTACGATAGAATTTTACTTCTTTAGGTGCCGAGGAGATTTGTCTTATATAGGAATTTGAACAACTTTGTGCCTCTTATAGCTAAATAAATGATAAATGATTCTCCGGTACGTCTAGTGTGTAATCTCGCTAGCACTCGATATCACAAGAGACTAAAATGTATAACTTTGTGTTGTAACCTAAGCATACCATACACACATTCTAACATTACTACAGTGTTGATGAACTCACCATTTAAGTGGTGAGAAACTAAGTCTTTTGTTTTGTGTGTGAATACTGACAATAATCTAAATGGCTTATGAATTGTTTTTAATTATCTTGATGTAAAACTATATTTTTCGTAAATGTTTATACCAAATCATAATTTAATTGAAATTTATTAAATTTGCAAGTGTTTATGTATGAAATCTACTCGATTTCAATTAAAGATTATAAAGTAATATAAATTATAACTTTGTTAAAAACACCCCTTATGAAAATATAGGTACATAACTAATAACAACAACTAATGTAAAATATGACTAGGAACGTTATGTTTTCGCCAAGATATTAATTTAATAAACAATTAAAATAATAGTTAAAACGTGATAGCCGCTAACTACATTTGTGCAAACAAAATTGAATAAAAATATCAGTAGAACATGAGAAAAGAGGCGCTGCAGCAACAATTGCTAAGTGATTGAGAACAACATACATACATACATATTAAATAATTGCATTAATAATAATAAAAATTGAAGCACTTACCTCTGCACATAGACCCACAAACGACGTCACCTTTTAAAGCTGTTAAACGTGCTATACTGACATTACAAACTGGAACATATTCATGAAGATTTAGGCATGACATAATATAAAATGTTGTTTGCGTGTTTCCCCATTCATTCAAAACGGTAGGCAAGTTTCTTGCGAAGCCTTTTGTACTACGCTAAAAGCTCATTACATCACTCCTTGAATATGCGTCAGGCTTCAAAAGAAGTTTCTATAAGGAAATGTGTCTCTCGACAAATTTTTAATAAGAAAACGTGTCACTCAACAAATATTCTATAAGAAAATGAGTCTCATCTGTCGACAAATTTCCTAAAAGGAAATGTGTGTCGGCAAATTTTTAAAAGAGAATGTTTTTCTAGGCAAATTTTCTTTACAAAATGTCTTTCTATCAGGGTTCGTATTTCATGGGTAATAGGTTTCCCTGGGTAATCCATTATTATTGATATGTGGAATGGGTAGCGATAGATATTACGCACATGGTATGGGGAAATTAATAGGTAGCTAAACACGACAATAGGGACTTACACATTACCCACATGGTAATGGAGAAAATAATGGATAGTTACAAACGATAATAGGGAATTACCCATCACGAATACCCATTATCCACAGGGTAATGGGGCAAATAATTGGTAGTTACCCACGACCATGAGGAATTACCCATCACGATTACCCATTCCCCAATTTGTAATCGTGATGGATAATTCCCCATCATCGTTGCTAACTACGCATTATTTCCCCATTACCCTGTGGGTAATTCCCCATTCTCGTGGGTGGCTAACCATTATTTTCCCCATACCCTGTGGGTAATGGGTAAACGTTCATTACCCATTCCCCACGGCGATGTGTATGGGTTATACATTGGGGGTAAATATGAACTCTGCTTTCTATACAAACTATATATAAGAAAATGTGTCTCTCGAAAAATTTTCTGTAAGAACCTGTGTCTCTCGACAAATTTCCTATAAGAAACTGTATCTCTCGACAAGTTTTCTATAAGAAAATGTGTTTCTAACAAATCTTCTATAAGGAAAATTGTCTCTCGACAAATGTTCTGTCAGAAAATGTGTCTCTCGACAAACGTTCTATAAGAAAATGTGTCTCGACAAATGTTCTATAAGAAAATGTGTCTCTTGACAAATTTTCTATAATAAAATATGTCTCATGACAAATTTTCTATAAGAAAATGTGTCTCATGACAAATTTTCTAAAAGAAAATGTGTCTCTAACAAATTTTCTATAAGAAAATATGTCCTTCGACAAATTTTTTATAAGAAAATGTGTCTCTCGATAAACGTTGTATAAGAAAATGTATTTCACGACGAATGTTCTATAAGAAAATGTGTCTCTCGACAAATTTTCTAAAAGAAAGTGTGTCTCTCGACAAATTTTCTATAAGAAAATATGTCTCTCGAGAAATTTTCTATAAGAAAATATGTCTCTCGAGAAATTTTCTATAAGAAAATGAGTCTCTCGACAAATGTTCTATAAGAAAATGTGTCTCTCGACAAATTTTCTATAAGAAAATGTGTCTCCTGACAAAGTTTCTACAATAAAATGTGTCTCTCGACAAATGTTCTATAAGAAAATGTGTTTCTCGACAAATGTTTTATAAGAAAATGTGTCTCTCGACAAATGATCTATAAGAAAATGTGTCTCTCAACAAATGTTCTATAAGAAAATGTGTCTCTCGACAAATGTTCTATAAGAAAATGTGTCTCTCGACAAATGTTCTATAAGAAAATGTGTCTCTCGAGAAATTTTCTATAAGAAAATGTGTCTCTCGAGAAATTTTCTATAAGAAAATGAGTCTATCGACAAATGTTCTATAAGAAAATGTGTCTCTCGATAAATTTTCTATAAGAAAATGTGTCTCCTGACAAAGTTTCTACAATAAAATGTGTCTCATGACAAATTTTCTATAAGAAAATGTGTCTCTAACAAATTTTCTATAAGAAAATATGTCCTTCGACAAATTTTTTATAAGAAAATGTGTCTCTCGACAAATGTTCTATAAGAAATGTATTTCACGACGAATGTTCTATAAGAAAATGTGTCTCTCGACAAATTTTTTATAAGAAAGTGTGTCTCTCGACAAATTTTCTATAAGAAAATATGTCTCTTGTCAAATTTTCTATAAGAAAATGTGTCTCTCGACAAATTTTCTATAAGAAAATGTGTCTCTTGACAAATTTTCTAGAAGGAAATGTGTCTCTCGACAAATTTTCTAGAAGGAAATGTGTCTCTGTTCTATAAGAAAATGTGTCTCTCGACAAATTTTCCAGAAGAAAATGTGTATCTCGACAAATGTTCTATAAGAAAATGTGTTTCTCGACAAATGTTCTATAAGAAAATGTGTCTCTCGACAAATGTTCCATAAGAAAATGCGTCTCTCAACAAATGTTCTATAATAAAATGTGTCTCTCGACAAATGTTCTATAAGAAAATGTGTCTCTCGACAAATTTTCTACAATAAAATGTGTCTCTCGACAAATGTTCTATATTAGAAAATGTATCTCTCGACAAATTTTCTATAAGAAAATGTGTATCGACAAATGTTCTATAAGAAACTGTGTCTCTCGACAAATGTTCTATAAGAAACTGTGTCTCTCGACAAATGTTCTATAAGAAAATGTGTCTCTCGACTAATGTTCTATAAGAAAATGTGTCTCTCGACAAATTTTCTATAAGAAAATGTGTATTGACAAATGTTCTATAAGAAACTGTGTCTCTCGACAAATTTCCTACAATAGAATGTGTCTCTCGACAAATGTTCTATAAGAAAATGTGTCTCTCGACAAATTTTCTATAAGAAAATGTGTATCGACAAATGTTCTATAAGAAACTGTGTCTCTCGACAAATGTTCTATAAGAAAATGTGTCTCTCGACAAATGTTCTATAAAAAAATGTGTCTCTCGACAAATGTTCTATAAGAAAATGTGTCTCTAACAAATTTTCTATAAGAAAATATGTCCTTCGACAAATTTTCTATAAGAAAATGTGTCTCTCGACAAATGTTCTATAAGAAAATGTGTCTCTCGGCAAATGTTCTATAAGAAAATGTGTCTCATGACAAATTTTCTACAATAAAATGTGTCTCATGACAAATTTTCTACAATAAAATGTGTCTCTCGACAAATGTTCTATAAGAAAATGTGTCTCTCGACAAATGTTCTATAAGAACATGTGTTTCTCGACAAATTTTCTATAAGAAAATGTGTCTCTAACAAATTTTCTATAAGAGAATGTATCCTTCGACAAATTTTCTATAAGAAAATGTGTCTCTCGACAAATTTTCGATTAGAAAATGTGTCTCTCGACAAATGTTCTATAAGAAAATGTGTCTTTCAACAAATTTTCTATTAAAAAATTTAGCTCTCGCCAAATTTTCTATAAGAAAATGTCCCTCGACTAGAAAATTAATTTCGTAAGCACTCGACAACTTGAGCTTCTCGACAAATTGACAAATTCTTTGCGTGTATGGTTTACGAAATAAGCAGATCATTTTTTGTCCAAAGTATTTTGTACGAAAATGTAAACCTATCACGCCAAAACTATTACATTTCCATGTTCACAAATGCAAAATATTAATATTAAAGAAATGTTTTTGGTGGTAAAATTTGATCATAACAATTGCAAGAGAATATGTAAAAATAGTGCAACAACAAACTACTGTAGTTACTCATTGTTTTGAATTGAACCAGTTATCACCAACCCCATTAGAATTCTCAGCGGACAGAACAACAGATACGAGTATTTTCAACGACTAGAAAGAGCCACCAGCGTTTAACGCCCTTTAAGTTGTCTTTCCTCCGTATAGACAAAATGTCTGCCCAGCTGCTGGCTTTACAAACCCAGACAGAAAATTAGTTGTCTACCATGCAAAACAATTTGATTTCGAATACTCGTCGTACTAGGTAGTATTGTTGCAATTCTAAGACATGACACTCCAACATCCACCATATTGCATATCTGCATTTTAAAGATATTATTGTTTTTATTGCTGCTGTTATTATTATTGTTATTTTTAACAATAAAAATCATTGCAACTATACAGAAGAAGCAGAAATACAATACGATACAAAATTTCTGCCAGATTTTTCCTCATCTCAAAACTGATGAAGTCAAGTTTGCAAAACAATAGACAATAGAGCACTCAACTTCTCATCTGATGCATGTCAAGCGGTTTGACAGGGAAGTGTGGTGGGAACGGCAACTTTATAGAGGATATGCTATGAAGACATTATACGGTATACAATGATTTTCAACAATTACCCTTAACTCCACGAGTAACACCCACTTTTGGTCAAGGTCATTATTATGAAAGAGGAGGAAAAATATTAAATCAAAAATTTCTGATGTTTTATTATGTTTAATAATTATTTGGATATTGATAATTTATTATTGTAGTGGACTAAAAAACACATGAAGTACCCTTGGGGGAACCTACCTAGACATCATCCTCACCCTAAGTCAACCATGTATATTGCTAAAATGTAACAAATATTCTTTAAGTTTAGTACCAAAATGTAATTTTTGTTGGGTAGTACCCGCTACCTGTGGCGACCTAGAACCCATTCAGTGAAATTTATTTGTAGGCTGTTCAACAAATTGGATTATAGGAGATACGCGATGTCAAAGTTTTACTAAATTTTCAATATATGCTATATATGAGTGACCGAAATATCCATTTACTTTTGCATTCAGCAACTCGAAACGAAATCTTGTGCATCCGATCAGATTACAAATATCTCCTCAGGAGACATGCACAACCAATTTGGAGTATACTAGCGATAGAGTGGCAAAGTGTGACAAAACGTGAAATATCTCCAATATTTGTGTGACTGGAATTTACACTGCAAAAGTCTGCAGTCGAAATAAATTAGTACCCACATGTAGCGCGTTTAAATTTAAAATAAAATTATTTAACCATTTTAATTTCCAGGAGTAATAACCAGTTGTAATAATTTCAACATATCAATTTTTAAGCAGTTAAAAAAATAATAATAACCAGTTGTAATAATTTCAAAATATCAATTTTTAAGCATTTAAAAAAATAATATCAATCATACGCACATCATTCCTTATTATGATTATTAAATTGAATATTAGGGCGTATAATCAATTTAAATATCCATAAAGAGCAGAGACCATATTTAAAGTACTGTTTTTTACTGAAGATCATTTCAAGCACGTGTTAGGTTACCCAAGTTTAAGGACGTCGTCTGAGGAATAATTACTGGGCATACCCATAAGCCCCTAGAGTGTATAATTTTCTCATTGGAAAATCGTGCTTCTTCTCCAATCTGTTTTCTTTAGATTCTCCACAATTGGAATGGTATCATCAAGGTGGTACTGATGTTTTAATCTCGCGAAAGCAGGAGAATGGGAGATAAAATTGTACATCGGTTTAAAGTCCTTCTCACGCGTCCTGCATACGATTGTGTCAGATATTCTATTCAATGTTGATGTGCCCTCAGAGACAAGTATCTAGTTAGAAGATCCGTGAATATAATTATGACGATATTGCCTCAATGTTTCATAGGAAAATCGTGATGCTTCTAAAATCTGTTTCCCCGACATCCTCTGTACTAATAATTATATCATGTTGAAGTTGCGAAATTTCGAGAAGAGCCTGTACGCCTTTTGAGTCCTGCATGAGTTTGTGACAGCTCTTACTATTTGATTTAGATGTGCCCTCAGAACAAAGTGTCTGGTTAGAAAAGGTATGGATACAATTTTTCCCCCCTCCAAACCTGATCCACAGGATATTCGTTAGTCTGCTCCCATTTAATATGTTTCATATTTTATTGACGTTTATTCTTGCCAATTTTCAAGTCCAGCCTTTATTGCTTGCAAACTTAGAGAACGCAGGTTGGAGCTCATACTTACCAGTTCGTCTGCCGTTTCGTTCCTCAGTATGCCTAAGTGTCCAATAGTCAATATGATCCTTAGGCAGATATTGGTTGAGAAATTTATTTATCTAGCCGTTCACCCTTTGCGACGATGTCCCCCTAATTCCCATTTGGCAATAAGTTGAGATCTTCACACTCGTTCGTTTCACTACCGATTTCACATGTCTCGAAATTACTTCAACCTCTGCTGGAGAAAAATGCAATATTATTATGGGGAGGACAAAAGTAGAGCTTAATATTTAGGTCATCGATGAAGAGCCAAATTTCTGTTCTCCCATCGTTTCTAGTTCCGTCAGTATAGTAATGGATCCCTCGCCCGTTATTGATTTGGGAGCCATTTACTCATGACCGTTGGTGGCACAATGGTTAGTGTGCGCAACTCTTGTACTTGAGAATGTGTGTTCGATCCTTACTTTGACCAGCTAATATTTCTCACGACGACGGTCACCTCGCTTATTGATAGTGACACTATCGAATAATAAGCCATGGAAAACTTATCAGGTCCCAATCAGTAAGTGCAAAAATAGAAAGCTCACTGATTGTGGGGAGAAATAGGAAATAGGAAATCCAGTTTCATCTAAGTACTGGGCTTAATTTAAAATTTAAATATTGTACAGGAAATTTGATCTAATTTCGCTGAAATTGTAAACATTGGTTGTAATCATCATCAGTTGCTATCATTACATAAAACAAAATATGCATACTTATACACTAATACACATAGTAACTGCCTACACACTAGCGTAATCACTCACTGTACAAGACGAACGGCAACGACTTCATTACAATACCAACGACGAAAACGAAAGATAGGCACAAACAGAAAAATAAGCAGTCGTCTACGAAGACGTCAAAACGAACGTGCACATATATTTAAAGAAATACTTACTTATCCGATAGCAAACAGCCCCTGGGGGGTCAGGGACCTTACAAAACAAAGAAAACATACTTCGCCAACAGTTCGATGTTTTGTCATATCTCTCCAAGTCTACGCAGGGATTCGTCAACCTGATCGTCTTGGTCTTCATATTTTTCGACTTCCTTCGAGTTTGGTTTCGAAAACCCTTCGTGCTGGTTCGCCTTCATCCATTCTACTGACATGGCCTAGCCAGCGCAATTGCGGTATTTTGATTCACTTAACTATGTACATACGCGTCGCCCATACTCACCGTTGTGCACTATAGGGTCATACATTTTTCGGAGTATTTTTCCCTCGAAGACTCCTACAGATGTTTCGTCTGCTTGCGATAGGACCCAGAATTCTGCGCCATAAAGCAAGACAGGTTGTTTAAAAGCTTGGTAGATGGAATTTTGTTACACGAGAGAGGGCTTTATCTCTAAAGTGCTTGCTTAACCCAAAATAACATCTATTCGCTAGCACAATTCTCCGCTTGATCTCAAGGCTGACGTTGTTGTTTTTGTCTACGGCAGATCCGAGGTATATAAATTCGTCCACCACCTCGAAATTATAACGGTTATCAATGTTCACGCTTCGGTCTAATCGCGTGAAGGCCTGGCTGATTGAAACCATTTATTTTGTCTTGTCCTCATTTACTTTCAGACCCATTTCTGCTGACTTCTTCTCAATTCTTGAAAACACCGCAGTAACTTTTCTAATTGTGCGCCCAATGATATCTATATCATCAGCATACGCGAGCAGCACGCGACTTTTGCTGCTGATGGTTTTATTCATGTTAACTGCAGCTTTTCTCATAATGAACTCCATTAAGTGTCGCCTTGCCTGAGGCCTCGCTTAGTTTCGAAAGGTTCGGTAAGATCCTTACCAACTTTCACTGCAAATTTTGTGTTCGTCAAGGTCATCCGGCAAAGGCGTATGAGTTTTGCAGGAATACCCAGCTCAGACATTGCTTTGTAGAGTTTCTCCCATATCGGTCTATCGAAGGCCTCCTTATAATCGACAAATAGATGATAGGTGTCGATTTGTTTTTCGTGTGTTTTCTCCAGTATTTGGCGTCGGGTGAAAATTTGGTCAGTTGTCTATTTTCCACGCCTAAAGCCACACTGGTATGGTCCAATCAGGTCAGCGATAATTGGTTTTAGTCTGTCGCACATTATACTTGATAGAACCTTATATGCTATGGATAAAGGCCTTATTTAACGGTGGAGACTCGGGTCACCTTTATTAAATACCGGACATAGTACACTGCGACTCATCTACTCACTGAGACATGCACTCATCTACCCCAATTTTGCTAATGAGCTGATGCATGTAACTTATCAGCTTATCCGCCGCCAGTCTTAATCAGCTCCGCTGGTAATCCATCGGCTCCTGCGGCTTTTGTTGTTCTTAAGCCGAGCAATAGCTGTTCTGACCTCGCCTTAGTTAGGAGGTGGGCAATCGACGTCATCATTCAAATTGTGATCGATTGTCTCATCGTCATTGGATATCTCAGGTACCAGTAGTGCGGAGAAATGATCTCTCCATATTCCCAACATACTCTGCACATCTGCGATAAGATTTTCGACGTTATCTTTACAGAAGGGGAGCTCTGAACAATGTCCATTAGCTCCGTTTTTGACTTTTTGGTAGAATTTTCGGGCTTCGTTCCTCCTTCTGTATGTCCCAATTTTCTCACGCTGCCGTTTCTTACGCCTAAAGAGACGGTCTACCTCTTTCCTTTTCTCCCTATACCGCTCAGTGCAGCTCGCGTTGCAATTGACTGAAACATTGCCATAAGTGCAGCGTTCTTTTCATCATTTGCAATGCGGCACTTTTCATCGTATCATGGTTGGTTGCGAAACGGTTTTTGAAAACCAAGTACGGTTGTTGCTGCAGTTTTTATAGAGTCGGAAATAGGTTTCCACTGCGCTTCAGGATTGTCATCGGGAGGGGATGAGTTCTGTGTCAAAAGTTGCGAGAGTTTTCTTGAGTAGGCAATGCCTACCTCTGGTAATTGCAGCTTTCCTATGTCTAGCTTTCCCTGCGTCTGGTTTCGTACGCTTTTCGCTCTACTTAATCTTGTGCGAACTTTTGCTGCGATGTTAACTCCTCTGATCACTCGTTCGTCCATTACACTGAATGAGTGCCTTCCATCAATTACCACGTGATCAATTTGGTTCTTCGTTCTTTGATCAGGGGATACCCAAGTAGCCTTGTGTATGTTTTTAGGCTGGAATCTTGTACCACTAATGACCATGTTTTTTGCTGCGGCAAAGTCAATCAGTCTCATGCCGTTGTCGGAACTGTCAGCATGTAGACTGAAATTGCCAATAGTTGGATTAAACACATTCTCCCTTCCTTCTTTGGCATTAAAATCTCCTAGTACAAAATTAATGTCATGGTCAGGGCAGCCATGAGTCTCTAGGAGCTCATAGAATATGTCTTTGGCATCATCATCTTTCTCTTCTGTCGGGGCATGAACACAAATTAGGGAAATATAAAAATATTTCGCTTTTATGCGGATTGTGGCCATACGTTAACTCACAGGATTGAACCAAGAGACTAGATGTCGCAGTCTTTTGCCACCTACAAATCAGCAACCAAATTAATTTTTTTTTTCATGGCAACTGTAGTATATATCGCAGTTTCTTTTTCTTGTGCAGCCTTATAACTTTCGAGGACATCTGCCAATTGGATACCTGCACCGGATCTATATAGAGTTCTTACATTCCAGGTGCATATCCGTAAATCGTGGTCCTTATAACGTATGCGAGAGTCGTCAAAAAATAGGGCTTGTTTATGTTTTCTTTTTCGCTTCTGTATATTCACTGCCATTATGAACGGTGGCGGGAGGCAAACCCAGTCCACCGGGTTTTTGCATTTTAACTACTGCCAGGATATTTAATTACAGCCGCCAATTATGGATCAGACGCTGACCAGGATGCAATATGTCAAACCTGGATTTACTTCTTTTGGTTTCTAACCGCCGTTGGCCCGAATGTTTGGCTCATCCGCCTTCTATGGACAAAAGAATATGCCCGATTGCTTGCTTGATGAGCTTCAGTGACATCAGTCACCTACTAAACCTGATTTGCTGTTCATTTGTTTCGCCTTCACACTCTAGCTAGCTAACGGAGGTTTCGAAAAGCCATTGCCCAGGACCTACTGCATGGAAGTAGTGAGCTGCTTGGACTGCCAAATGAAG
Source organism: Phaonia tiefii (assembly GCA_963931995.1). NCBI lineage: Eukaryota > Metazoa > Arthropoda > Insecta > Diptera > Muscidae > Phaonia > Phaonia tiefii. The sequence continues at coordinate 24,305,606 of OZ008370.1, forward strand.
GATTCATTTCTGGCCCCTCCCAAGTGAATGGCTATCAGAAACTTTCAACCTCCACGGACAGTCCCATGTCCTACCGTCGATTTACAGAGAGAAAAAATAGATCAGACATATTTTCATATGAAAAGTGGTTTTGGCCCACTGCGTCGAAACGGCTGCAACTGCAACAGAGCCACCCATATTTTTGGATAATGCTCTACATCTACTATTCAAAATGGTAGGTCCGAAGTTCCCTTCGAATTACAGAACAGAAAATAGATCAAACATATTTTCATATGGAAACTGGTTTTGACCCCTGTGCCGAAAAGGGAGAAACTGCAACATAGCAACCCATATTTTTGGATAGTGCTCAACATGCACTTTTCAAAATGGTAGGTCAGAAGTTGCCATCGAATTTCAGAATAGACAATTGATGAAAAACATATTTTCATATGAAAAGCGGTTTTGGTCCACAGTGCGAAAACGGGAGCAACATTATCTTTTCAAAATGGTAGTTCAGAAGTTGCCGTCGAATTTCAGAACAGAAAATTGATGAAAAACATATTTTCATATGAAAAGCGGTTTTGGTCCACTGAGCCAAAGCGGGAAGCAGCTTTCCCTTATGGTAAATTTCACCCCAACAAATGTTAATAAGGAATATTTGTGGGTCATGCAGAATACTTTCTCATACAAGATTTAACATTCACCATAACCTATTGTAGCTCTCTTATATAATTGTTCTACAGCATAATATTTTACATTTAAAGTTTGTAATAAATTATTTATTTTTGCTTCTATTGCCCCTCCCTCCACTCCATAGCAATATAAACAATGCCGCTAAGTCTTTTGTATGAAAGAGAAACATAAAACCAATTAAGATGCAAAGATTCGACTTTTTGTTAATTCAAAATCGTGATTTATTTTATTTAAATTTTGCAACTAAACAGATGTTTATAGATCCAAGTTCAAATACTGCAGTAATTAACTAAAGTTTATATTAAATATATTAAATTTTCTCAGAAAGAAATTCCAAACATTCCCAGGGGTGCTTGAAATCTATAGTAGCTATTTATGTATGCATGACAATATAACTCATACGCCAAGACGTCACAGTATTGAGTTTCAAAACTTGAACATGTTGATGTGTATGCAACACCCCTCTACTAAATGATTTGCATTTTTTATACACTTGTGTTTAAAGTTACTTCATATCTTTTTTATTTATTTAAATAACCTAAAACGTTTAATAATTTTATGATTGTCATATTTAGTTCATGTGTGTAACTAGTGGGCAGTCACTGCACTGTACCACCCAGCCAGACATCAGCCGCAGAAAGCCTATGGAAACTGTTTGTGGTATATTGCTATTCAATTGCAACCAATATAATTTTCCAACTTGGCTTTGATTTGGATACTAAACAAAATTAAGATACAACGTACCGATTTGGATATGTGTGTCGTGTATTACCCAAAAGGGTTGGTTGCTAGATGGTAATACGATCAGTCACTACTCACTCATATGTACAATGTTGCCCGAATTACAGCGGTATTGTTTTGTACTTGTTGGAATCATCGCCGGGTCTGAAATCAAAAGACTTAAGGCACAAACAGCAAACGCACAATGTTACACACGTGACTGTGGAAGTAGTTAAGTTATGCACCACGAATGATTGATCATATGTATTTGTGGGGAAATACTATGGTAGGATTTTAGAATTGTATTACAAATTTTATGAATTTTATTAAAAATCATAGAAGTCTATAAAATCTGCCAATCGATTTCCCAAAAATGCTAAAAGATTTTATAAGAAAAGCTTTTGGCTAAATATTTCGGAATTATTTTCTTAAGATAATTTAATTCCGAAAAATATTTCCTTTAAAGTGGAAAAAACATCAGCAGGAGCCTAATCACCGCTGTCTTAATCGACAGATTTTGATCGAAATGTTGAATTTCTGGATTTATCGAATCAAACATATTCGAAATATCACTCGATAGCTCTGCAGTTGCCGAGAAGCCAATTGTATACAGGGGCCTAATCACGGCATTCGATACCGAGTATAATTGCATCGAAATGGTGATAGTTCGGATCACGGCAGTCGATATCGTAATGCAACTATGCGATATTACATTCGATAGCTCAAATGTCATCGAAACAAAACAAAGACTAATAATTTTGCAGACACCAAAGAAAAAAAAAGAGTACTTCGGCAAAATGTAAATAGTTTTAGTGTTTTTTACTGCAAAATATTTAATATTTATTTATTTTCAGGGAAAATTTAAACAAAATGAAGGAAAAAAGTGTTTCAAGACCAAATATAAATAAAATAAATAGCAAACAAGAGGTGGTGCTTGCAGAGTTTTGAAGAACATATACTTTTGGTGTTTGTAATCCAAAATGAGTCCCATCGTCACATCCAATTACTAAAAGAGTAATGATATTTAAAGAAGTTTGTAATTATTTCAATACCAACCTCCTGGGCATTTGAATTTCTCCATGAAACTTTCCATACATTTTAAAGATTCGTTTGGCAAAAACTGTATCTCTTTGGGACACAGCACATTTTCGATTTCACTAGAAATTGTTTCTAACTATTTTGCAAAAGGTACTCTGCCCTAGTCCAAGTAGAAAATCGTTTCCTACATTGTGTTGGAAGCTACCGCTGGCCAAAAGATTTAATGTTGCGGCGAGTTGCAGTATTGGTGTAACCGATGTCGACATATGGCCAGGAACATTAATTGCCGAGAGGACATAACTGAATGCTTCTTTTGAGAGCCTAAATCGTCTTTTGAATCTATTTTGAATAAAGCACATTAGAAACAATTTGCTTTTTGAAGACATTAACTTATTCAACTTCAGGCAGCGACAGAGGATTACTTTTATCGCGAATATTTCTTCTAATTAAAGTTATGTTGCACTCGTCCTCTGATTCGGACGATGTCGAGTAAAAAAAATAGCGTGGGATCCATTATATTCCATATAAAACTTTGTCTTTTACCAAATTTCAATTTTTGTTTAAACATTCAGATGATAAATTTACTTTATGTTTTTCTCTTGACATTTTCTGCTTAACAAATGTTTGCAGCATTGCAAAAAGTCGGAGTAGCAAATTTAAAATTACGATCGAATGCCGTGATCTAAACATTAGGTAGTGTCGAAATTTTGTTTCATTAGATTTTGAAGACGACATCAAATGCCGTCATTAGGCCCCAGATTTACGCGGAAAAAACGCACACATACAATGTAATTTAATTAACTGTTTGTTAATTAAACCACTTTAGAGTTTTAATTAATGATTTTAAAGCTTAATATGCATTAATAAAATAATCTTTAGGCGAGAAAAACTTCACAATTTCTGTGCAACCAAAGTTGGAAAGCCCACGAGGAGCAAATAGTAAAGCCTACGAACAAGTCAAGGTGAAGAGCTCACGAGGAGCAGATTCTTCACACCACAAAGGCGCAGATCCCCCCAAACATAATAATATTTTAAAACGAATTATTCTTTGATTTCAATATATATGTATGTTAGGCCGGGTCGATTTGTATGGAGGCACAAAAATCGTTCAGTGTACAAGGAAAATCGTATTCTAGGCATCAAAATAAGAAACTTTGCCGAAGGAACCATACCTCTAAAACAAATTTTGATGTCCCGTAATTTGGGTCGAACTTTTGGGTAGGGTCAAATTTTGAAAAATCCCACTTTGACCCATTTAGAGTGCCCCAATCGAGACCAAATGTATGACCGACCCCACTAAGGCCCGACCCACCCATGCCAGTGGCACACCCACTGGAACCCCCTGGGGGGTCACCATACAAACATTTCAAAACATCACAATTTTTGGCACGTTACATGAAGAAATCAGCGAAATGGCTATTTTTTTTGTTTTCTTTTTGGAGTTTATTTTTCTTTTTAGAAATTTATTTAGTCAGAATATATGTAAATGAAAAAAATAATTTAAGTTAGTAATAGAGAAGAAACTAAAAAAATATATTGTTTGAAGTCTATTTTGCTTTCAAGTCTGGGCAATTTCGCACGGCTCTCTAATGTCGTCGCCATAACAGCCTCTACATTTACCGGGATAACTCGTTTGGAAACGCTAGCTAGCAATTGAACGTGTCGTTCCGTTCCTTGTATGTGTGATGGAATTTTTGGATCAAAAAACGGTGGATCATCTTGATTTAAATATTCTTTCATCATTATATCATTCAAATTGATCATTTCCGTGTAACTTGTGCAATTAAAGTTTATATCTGGTTTTTTATAAACTCTAAGTTCCGTTGGGTCGTCAACATCGGTCGATAAAAAAAAAAAAAATGGTTTCCCATTACATCCCATGAAGGGACCGGGGATAACTTCTCACAATCACTGAGCTGTGCGCTTTCCAGTTTTCACTCACTGATTGGGACCTACAGATTTACACCGATTCCGAACGGTATTTTGAGAAGCTTTTTCGATAGCGTAGAATTTTCTTGATAGCACAGTCGCGCTTTTCTTTGCTATCATCAAACAACATTGATAACAAGATATTTTCCGAATGCGCATAGTATGAATTATCTGTAATTACTTGATTGACAATCTGCGTAAACGAGATTCTAAAAATCGTGACCAACTAATGAACTTGAAAAATAATGCACTACCGTACACGACAGAGCTGTAATACTTGATACTGAATACATTGGCACATAACATTTAATTGTAAATTCAACAAGAATTCTTAAATTTTCATTTAGATTTTCCGTTGTCACATATAATCGCAACAATCTAGCGGCCTTCGTAAGCCACCGAAAATGTACAGTTTTCCCTGGTTCGATGTACAACAAACACAGCTGTAGTTGTGTCACAAACATAAATATATGTGGGTCGCAAACACATATATTCTAAAATATTAATCATTGTGTCTCAAACATGTAATATTGAATAGCAAACACAATATGTTTGGACACAGGTATATTATATTTGCGACAAGCTCCAAACGCACTTTATATTTGCATCCAAACAACAACCAAAATACAGATTTTGCAGCGTGTATCTGTGTAATTGCAGAAGTTCCATAGCGTAGGATAAGAGTATCGAACATCTACTTTAAACAGATCCTTTCTATATGTAGGAGGACATGTTATGATCTTACACCTTCTGGGATCTAAAAGACTGTTAGGCAGTTAATGAGAATTAAAAACTTTTTGACGGTTCCCGTAGAGTAGGAAGCGGATATCGAACATCTCCTCTGAACTTAACATACTCTTTCCATACGTACAATGAAGTGCTGAGGATCTTACAACTTTTTGGATGTAACAGACTGTTAGGAAGTTAATCTGATTTAAGAGCTTTCTGGAAAGTACAAATTGGTTTCATAGGAACTAATCTCTAACATTCTTTCACCTACATCCGGGGATACCAGAATGCGAACACTTCCCCTTAAAATTCCCTAAATCACAATAAGTTACTTTACAAAATAAACGAGGAGCGAAAAATGATATCCAGTGGCATCACAACGGTCAGTAATGGACTAAATGTGTAAATATCGACTGAATATTAGTAAATATAATATCGAATTTGATTAAGTCTTGGGCACGCATGATATCTTTGATACCTTCTAGACAATTGAATGATTTAAAAACAAAACCAGTGACTTGAGGTGATCTGTGTTGCACTTTAATGAAAAATATATTTCGATCGCTAATTATAGATGTACTAGTTCCAATGGATGTTCTTCCAACATTTCTATTAAGCAAGGGTCTTATAAATAAAAATCGATTCACAAAGATGGGAAAAGTGAAATGTAGAATATCCCTAAACATCATATGTTTAAAACAGACCAACAATATCTTTAATACAGAGAATATTTGGAAATGTAAATTGAACTTCAATTTAAGGTTATTTGGGAGATACTAAAATGGACTATAATAGTCGTTCGACCCTGAATTGACAACCTTTATACAGTAAAAGCTCTCCTCGCGGACAGCTCCGATTAGCGGACAGCTCCGTTGAGCGGACAAATCTTGATTTTCAAGTTCCAATCTTGTAAACAGAAAGCAAAAGCCATTCTAATTAGCGGACGTTCCCATGACCGGCCGCGGACACATAATTCGCAAACGTTTGGTCAAAAAATCTCTAACAAGCGGAAACTAATTCCACTAAAACACAAAAAATTTGAATTTATATTGCTTTGCAGAATTAATTACTTGCAACCGTAATTACTTTCAGCACTTTATAGTATGCTACGTTACGTTACGTCAGATTCACTAATCAGTCCTTAATAGATGAAAAAATCGTTAGGAAAATAAAAGTAACACAGGGATGATAAAAAGTGTAAGCAATACAAGTAAGGTTTGGGATTTCCCTTTTAGTTTTCATAGTTTTGAAGTTTCACTTGTTTCGGTTAAATTGTACTACTAATTAAAGGTTTACAATGCCGCCCCAAAGAAAGGTTTTGTCAATAAAAGAAAAAATGGAAATCGGAAACGTTTTAGAGCATGATAGATTATCAGTACGGGAATTAGCGAAGAGTTATGTAAGTTTCGTTGTTAAGAAACTGATATTGTTAAAATGAACACTTGTTACAAAAGGTTTAATATTGGAAAAATTCAAGCCGGAGAGATATCAAAGAAAAAGGAATTGATACGATGGCAATCCAGAGAAGATTGATACGAATGGCAATCCAGAGAAGACTTTTTTGCAACCCAGAGGTTCACTTATAGATCAAAAGTATTTCGAATGGTTTGCAAAAGCCCGGAGCCAGAATATTCCTATATCTGGACCAGTAATAAAAGCTAAGGCAAAGCTGAGGCTATTAGGATTTCTCTGCCTCTGATGGCTGGCTGCAAAAGTGGAGTAACAGACATTCCATACATTTTAAGAGGATTTCAGGAGAAGTTTCAAGCGTAAACCAAGCAGATGTGACTGAATTCTTGGAGAAACTACCCTTTATGTTATCTGGATATATGCCTGAGGACGTTTATAATGCAGATGAGAGCGGCATTTTCGTTCGTGCTCTACCAGATAAAACTCCGGCTTTATAAAACGGTAAATGTGTTGGTGGAAAAATGTCAAAAGAGAGACTTACAATTTTATTTTGTGTCAACATGGCTGGGGAGAAAGAACAATTATTGGTGATTGGAAAAGCAGCACGTCCACGGACATTTAAAAACGTTGTCATCAAAAACCTACCGGCGATTTAGAAATTCCACAAAATGGCTTCGATGACTCGAAATTTTATGGCTGAATGATTGGAACAATTTGATAGAAAAATGCAAATTCAAAAGAAAAATATTCTTCTGTTTTTGGACAATGCCGCTTCTCAACCTAGAGATAAAAATCTGAAAAATATAAAAATATATTTTTTGCCACCAAACACAACATCGGTATGACAGCCCTTGGATCAAGGGATCATACAGAACTTCAAGACCTATTACAGAACTTTAATCATTAAACACTTATTGCCAAATATTGAAGTAAACGATTCTACAAGAGATTTGAAAAAGAGCATCAATGTTCTTGATGCATTGTACTTTATTAAACAATCGTGGGACAAAGTAACAGCAGAAACTTCTAAAAACGGTTTCCGAACGGTAGGATTTATAAAAGGCTGAATTTCTTCGGAATTTGATTCGAAGGATGATATGCCGTTATCAACTCTTGCAACATTTGATAGTCAAGTTGTTGGATCTCAGAATTTTGAATGCTCTGAACTTATTCAAATTGATGGACACCTTTTGACAGAATCTGATGATATAGAAGTCTTTGTTGAAGAAGATAACATAAGCAGTTCGGAAGATGATACAGTTATCACCGTAGAAGACCTTAACAAAATATCTTCGTACCTTGGAGCAAATTGGCCGTTTAAAGAAATTTGCAGAAGAAGACTACACAGCATTTGAACATTTAAAGTCATTAGAAATCCACTATAAAGAGCAAATGTCGAGAGATACAGAAAGCAAATTCAAGCAAAAAAACTATCTCACATTATTTTCACATATTAATTTAAAAAATGTGTAAATATTGTTTTAATACAATACAAATGCAATAAGATTTCTACAAAATATATAAATTCAAAAAATACATAATATTCAAATATTTTGTGTTCCGCTCTAATAAACGGACATTTCCACTTAACGGCCAAAATCTTCGCCGACGGTGGGTGTCCGCTTATGGGAGCTTTTACTGTACTTACATTACAATTAACTCTTAGGTTGGCGTACAATCATATTCTCCTTTACAAGACAGTATTTGATAATAACTTTGGAGTGGCCCATGGAGCGTATGATTAATTTCAATGAATACTTTTGAAGGCCTAATTGATATTAAAATAACCTTTAGCTGTGGATATTCCAAATTATGTTATTATTTTAACTAACAATTTCACACTCTTTCTGTAATAGGTATTTACTATTTTGCGACTTGACATCTGTTTCATAGCATTCAATTACAGTCTTTTAAATTAGCATCTATTCTCAATTCAACTAATAGTTGGTTATACTGTAAACGAACACAAGTATTAGAGTGTATTCATGTATCTACAATAAAAACTATACCGATAATAACTTTATAATATAATTGAGTCAATTATTGGGTTAATCAAATGTTGCAATCGATCACATTCTTTGGCAGCATGTGGTAATTGCACTTGAGCCAATTCTAAATTTCATACTGCTGCTAAGACAAAATGTCAGAGCTATTGTTTGGAATCGCATTTTTATGGGGTAGGGATCATGCTTGCATTGAATAAATTGATTTATGTTGACATATTACACTGTCTGACACATTTTTGCAGAAATTCACAATTTTGTAGATGAAGCAAATTTCTGTTGTGTAACCTCTTTTCGTGTTAACAATGCGAAATCTTCTGATAATATTAAAATTGATGTCCCTCGACTGTTAAACTCAATACAATGTTGTGTGCAAACTATAGAGTAATATACTAAGAGTTTGCAACAGCTGTTTTTCTTGGACCGGAAACCAAGAAAAGTCACTGGAAAAGTTGGAGCACACAGTTATACAAACTTGGCAACCCACACAGAATGAGAAAAATCTTTATTTTAATACATTTGTGTTTCAATTGTAATTTCTATAAACAGTTTTACTCTAACACTTCAATACATTTTGCTTTATTACACTTGTTATCCATTTTTTCCTCGATTTAATTGTCACTAAAACAAAGACGATTTACAATTAGACGACCAGAAGATGTGCGCAACTTGGCAACCCTGGTAAAAGAGAACCAAAAAGTGCTAGGAGTTCACTCAAACACATTTCTCTCTCGCGTCATATCTTGCTTATTTCATACTTTTTGCATAGTTTATGTAATTTTACTTCAACATGGTGGGAATTTGTATAGTTATATACAAACTATCAAAAAGCTGCTCGTGTATTGAAATATTCGATGAAGAGAGTAAGAGAGAGAGTAGAGAAGTACTAGGGTTTCACTCGTTTTGTTTGTTAGCATTTGAGTGAAGAGAAATTTTGACTGTCTACTTGTACATCGTTTTTGAAAAAAATACTCCCAGTTGATGAGCTTTGTACTTTTGGTTCAATGCACAAAGACAAATGTGAGGAAAACGCATTGAGCAACCCTACATACTTCCAGTAATCTATCGCTATTTATCTTTGTTACTTTATCCTGCATGTTTCGCCAACTCTAAGGTTGATCAGCTGTGGGATAGAACCCCCCTGGTGCAAACTGGTACATACTTCCTTATAGGGCTCCCAGAACGTATGAGTACAAAATTAGTTATTACTTATACGCACACGTCACAAATATACATTTAAAGCGAACGACAGACTTGTCATTCGTGAGCATGAATATCAGTTATCGTTGATGTTTATTGTCGGCTTGCTCGCCCTTCTTGATATCAACTAAGAATGTTATCGAAGTTGATCGCATCCCAATCATGTTTACAAATTTTTTTTAGTAATAAAGTTTTTGGTTGGTTTCACATTCATCAGTCAGATAAAAAGTTATCGATCAAGCTCATGCTTATGAATGACAAGTCTGTGATTCGCTTAAATCATAGACAAAGTTAGTACTTTAATTCTTTTCCGTTGCATTTTCGATAGAAAAGTAAATCCTAGATTTCCCATTACAACTAAACTTCTACACAATAGTCGTTGTTAGTTGGCTCCCAAATCAACAGCGCACAAGGGATCCACTGCTATACTGGTGGATCTAAGGCTGATGGATAATATAGGATATAAATATTAAACATCAGTTGCGACTTCCAGTTCATAACACTGTTGTTCAGCAGAAGTTAAGACAATCAAGGACGGACTGAGATGGCTAAACACCATTAGTCCATATACAAGTGTGATGAAGATCTGTAGCGAAAGCCAAGCGGCGATTGTATCCCAAACGACACTTGAGTGCAAGGAGAGGATAAATACATTTTCCATCAATTGTGGCCAGGAGATTAAATGACCTCTTGCGTACTGTGGTAGATTGACTAACAAAATGGCGGGCGAGATGTCTTGCAGGGCAGTATGACTAGACACCACACAGCTTTTCAGAGCAATAGAAAGTACATTTTGAAAATGGGGAAGAATAACCCGTCAGACGGCAGCAGCATAGCGAAGATCCTGTGAAGCGCAATTTTCTGTCACAAAAATTAATAGCTCTTTTAGAGCCCAAAAAAACATCATCAAAGACACTATTCTTACAAAAATTAATAGCTCTTTCGGAGCTTAAAAACTATCATAAAATACACTTTTCTGACAAAAATTAAGAACTCTTTCAGAGCCCAACAAAAACCATCATAAATGACTCTTTTCTGACAAAAAATTAAGAGCTCTCTCATGGCTCCAAAAAACCATAATAAAAGGCTCTTTTCTAATAAATATTACGAGCTCTTTCAGATCCCAAAAGAACCATAATAAAAGATTCTTTTCTGACAAAAATTAAGAGCTCTTTCGGACCTCAAAACCCATCATAAAATACACTTTTCTGACAAAAATTAATAGCTCCTTCAGAGCCCAAAAAAAAACATCGTCAAAGACATTATTCTTACAAAAATTAATAGCTCTTTCGGAGCTCAAAACCCATCATAAAATACACTTTACTGACAAAAATTAAGAACTCTTTCAGAGCCCAACAAAAACCATCATCAAAGACTCTTTTCTGACAATAATTAAGAACTCTTCAGAACATCATAAAATAATCTTGTCTGACAAAAATTAAGAGCTCGTTCAGAGCTCAATGAAACCATCATAAAAGACTCTTTTCTGACAAAAATCTAGAACTCTTTCAGAGCCCAAAAAACCATCATAAAAGACTCTTATCGCCAAAAAATTAGGAGCTCTTTCAGACTTCAAAAAAGTCATAAAAGACTCTTTTCTGACAAAAACGTAGAGCTCTTTCAGAGCCCAAAAAAACATCATCAAAGACTCTTCTGATCCGAACAGGGCCAAACTTACAGAAACACAACGTATGCAGTTGTCTAGAATCCTTAAGATCAAGAGCCCCGTTTTGATAGAAAGTAATAATTGTTTGGTTTTCGAAAGTTCGGTCGTAAAACTGCTAGGTAACACACAAATGTACTTAAACTTGTGGGCATAATGCTCAAATCGCATATAACAGTTATCATATTAAAAATCTCTGACGAGACATCGCTTGGAGGTGGAGAAGAAGGTGTGACCCTCTACAAGATTAATCAGAGTAGTCCTGACCAAGTATGTTTGGAAGTATTTTATTATTAGCCAGGAAGAACATCTAAATTGTGGCAAAATCTGTAGCGTGACATCAAATACTACCCAAAAGCATGAATCTAGAATCTCGAAATTTGAGAAATTAGTACTTACAGGTAGTGAAAATTAAGTGTCGTCCTAAATTGGATAAATCGACATACTGACCAAATCCAAGAAGCTAAATTGATCAAATTTGCGATGTGTGTTTCGTTATAATGTCATGGTTGTAGTGGCTTATCAATTGCATCCTTTACTCCACTTTCAAATAGATAATTTTAAGACCTGAATATAAATCGACGATTCAAACGGGAATGCTTGAATTCGAGAGAATATAAGGCACACACTGAAGAATCAAAAAAGCCGCAAGCTATAGAAACAAGTTGTCGGATTCTCTTGGGTTTCACCACCGATATTGCATAGAGCCCCTTGAAGTATTTAGATATTGCTTAGGGCCCCATAAAGTCTAAATCCAGCTCCGCGCTCAAATGGGAACAACACCAGGGAGATAAACTGCTGAACGGACTCAAACATAATTGATTCTTGAGTGTTCTGACAAGACACTTCATTCTGAGAACACATATATATCAAATTGAAATGGAATTGAAATGCAGAGCTTGCGAAAAGGACATAGAAACTATGAAACACTTATTCTCCAACACCTCTCTAACCATACAATACATATTTTGGAGTATTTCGAATGGAACGGCTTGCTTAACACTGAGGGAATTTCAACGCAGCACCAACTTCCTCTGATAAAATATAAGGTGCTCCAGGACTACAAATGGCCACAGCTGCGCCTCTGGCTTGGGCGTATGACCTGAAATTGCTCAAAGAACGAATAATCAATGATCCAGTTCCCTTTATTAACCTAAAATAACCTATAAGGTAACTAGAGCTCAAGGTTTAAAACAAATCTTTATTACTCATACGCATCATTGGACTTATAAAGAATTAATATAAAGTATATGTCGGAGACTTCTCGGTGACGGGCCGATTCATTCTCACTTAGGTTGAGCGCAGCGAGTTTCGATGTGTCTTCCTTGAGTCCCCGTTTTCAATTAACTTACCTATACTCATATTTTCTGACACAACGAACCACACTCGACAGCATTAACAATGTTCGTCTCGCTCTAACATAATAACCTGTGATTGATTGATTTGATATTTATTCCTTATACTAGACAATTCCTTTCAATGTTTCATACTATATACATATATTTTCCTTACATTAAAAAATTTACACAAGACCCAGTTTGGCACGTGGCATTGCCACAAGTCCAGCTGTGCTGGTACTTATAAAAATCTTATAAAATTAAACCTGGTCACAGGGGCCCCAAAAAAGGAATTTGTAAAAAAAGAGGGCAATACTCCAACGAAAAAAAAAAACTTAACTAACTAACTTAAACCTAAAACTCCTATCTATCTACACTATTCACACTGGCCCAAGGGCCATCAAAAGACCCAGGATTGCCTGAGACTTCAGGTTGTCTCCCTCCAGTTTAGCATATTCCAGCATAAACGGACCTACTTTGGCGCGGCAGGACAGAAGGTCCATACCGAAGATTCGCCAAATTGGGCCATTGCCTTCTGCATAATAACCTGCCAACCCGACTGCCCCATTATGTGGTACACACACATCCACAAAATGATAACAGTACAGAGCTGACGAATGTACGACACGCCGACATATACTTAGAACGAGTTTCATACTCGTCTATTAAAAACTCCATTTAAAAGCTCATAGAAAACTTTCATATTAAGTGACATATAAATAACAACCACCGGGTATTTAAATTCCGCTCAAACGGAGACTGGCTAACTGTGAAACTGAGCATTAATGATTGAATTTTGATTAACGACTAGATCTTAAAAACTTGGACACACAACTATATATTTTAAGTACATTTTCAGAATACAAGAAATTTTTTAATGCTGGCAATTTTTTGTAATAATATAAGGAATTGGACTTCTGTATATGACCGTCGGTTGTACAATGGTAGTGTGCGCGCCTATTGTGCACGAGATCGTGGGTTCGATCCCTTCTCTGACCATCTTAAATTTCTTTCGACGGCGGTCACCGCGCCTAGTGACGGCGACACTATCGAGTCTTAGCCATGAAAAGGCTTCTCAAAATACCGTTCGAAACCGGAGTAAAACTGTAGGTCCCAATCAGTGAATATAAAAACTAGAAAGCGCACAGCTCACTGGTTGTGAGATGCTCTGCCCAATTCCTTCATGAGACGTAATGAGAAACCATTTTTTTGATGTGTTAACATCTATAGGCACGGGTAGGGCAATCTATCAAAGTGAACACATGCAAACAACACACAGCGTTAGCATCACATACGTGGTTGTTGTACAACAATAGTCTCTGCCTGAAAATAAGTATGATGGTATTGATGTAGCGGCAGCGAACAAACAAGCAGGCCGTTGTCGCCAAAGAGTATTGAATAGTATAGAGAACTCATGGAACGAATTGTATGACTCATATGGCGAATGATTCAAAACGTATTACTCTCTTTTTGTCATTACTTGGTCCATTCATAATTTTGATGTGAAATATTGATGCCTTTTGAAACATTTATGCCTTTTGTATTGTTTTATGTAATAACATTATCGAAATTCTATAAGTATAAAGAGAATAAGACTCGTTTATACTCTTTTACTCAGACTCTATACATGAGAACGGAAAAAGAGTGCAATAAGTTCTCTATACTATTCAATACTTTTTGTCGCCGCTTTGTTTATAGCAAAACAAAAACAATTATTGCAGTGAGTTAAATATGGCTTTATTTATTTTAACAATATTACATCTAATGTTAATGTAGATGTAAGAAAAACGAAAGTGCAATAGCAAAAGAGCCTTCAGCACAAAAAATATTCTGTTTTATTTTCCAATGTAACATTTACTAATGTGTTCATAGAAATCGAACAGGCGACATGTAACAAAAAGGTGTTAACACATCGCCCGTGAGTTCTAACACTCATTAATTTTTTATATGGAAATTTACATAAGACTAGATTAGGGAAATCGCATAGTGATGGCGACACTATCGAGTATATGCCATGAAAAAGCTTCTCAAAATACCGTTCGGAATCGGTGTAAAACTGTAGGTCCCAATCAGTGTGTGAAAACTGGAAAGCGCACAGCTCAGTGATTGTGAGAAGTTATCCGCTGTCCCTTCATGGGATGTAATGGGAAACCATTTATTTATTTATTTAGATTAGGGAAATTAGAAGTAACAATTGACACATTAGATCCAATGAGAAACGTTTCCGTTACATTAATAGATACCACGAGATGTCATATACCGCCACCACCCTTGAACCTGTTAATTGACCCGATATGGCTAAAGAGCTTTTGAGTCATTAGATACAACAATCCGGTATTCCAGGATGTGTCTGAAAAACAGATGTACATTAGCCCCTAGCAAACTTGTTAGTACTCCGCCAAAAGATCCTAAGATCGTTCATCTAAACTCCCTGAATGTACTCGAATGCTAGATCTAACATGAAGTAAGATCCTAGATATTTTCTTCTACTTACACAAAAGGCCGGTCAGTAATATGGTAATGATTGACCTTCACGTCCTCTTCTTCAACTCTACAGATTCTGCAGTAATCATGAACTGAAATTCAAAGTCTAAAAGCGTGTCTTCCTATTAAACAGATCCAGAGATCACACTAGATATCCTGTTCACGACTTGATATCATGTTAAGTGTGCGATTCCGGCCATAACTTGATAAAACATGCCTGGAAATTCTGCTTTCCATCCATCTATCATTCGCATGACTGGGAGCTTCGTTTTAAGTATGAGCTTTTATGCATACAGGGTCATATCTACATGCTCCACATCAAATGGAACAAGTAAGATAGCCCCTAACCTCGCCAGCTCCTCCGCTATATGGTTCCCTGGAATCTTTATATGTCCCGGAACCCATATAAAGTGGATATCAAACTGATTTGTTATCTAATTTAGAGATGCACGTTCTTAGTCAAGCAATATAGATTGCAAAGATTTCATAGCAGCCTATCTGTCAGAGTAGATACTGGCACCTCAGGCGGTTTGTCGAACGTCTAAGCCGAACGGTAACTTCTCCTAATACCATGACTTCTGCCTGAATGGCACTACAATGGTCTGGTAGTCTTTGTGTAAGGTCCAGGCACTCGAATACCTTCTTTGCCATTTAGCTTGGAACAATCAGTGTAGAATCCTAAATACTTATAACTATATAAGTGGATAAAGTGGGTTTCATGTTATCTTCTATTGTGAATTGCCGCAGATCTCTTGAAATCGTTCCGCAGATTGCCGCACATCTCTTAAAATCGTTCCGCGAAGAATGCTTTAGTCAGAGTGCTGACGTTGCAGTCATTTGCTTGCTCAGCAAATTTAGTGTTACCCGTTGAAACTATCGGAAGGGGATGTGCGAAGTCTACCCGCACCCGAAGGCCATCACAACCGCATTAATAGTTGTCGCCACCGCATTAGAGGTTGTCGCCACCGCATTAAAGGTTGTCACAAACGCACTAGAGCCACATTACAGGGTGTCACAACCTATTACAGGTTGTTTCAAACAAATATCAGTTGTAGGTTCTCCGTAGCCGTACTAGAAATTTAACTAAGACAAACTTTTCAATGTAAACAAAGTTTATTAAGGCAAAATTTTCTCCATAAGAATATTTAAATAAAATCATCTTTTCTATATCATTATCGGAACTAAAGCAAACTTTTCTATATGAGGAGCGTTGAATAAGGTAAACTATTCAATATAAGGCACGTTATCTACGGTAAACTTTTCTAAAGCCCTAAACACACTTCAATCATATTTTGAGATTTCGTTTAACCAAACATCTGTTTTTCAATAGAATAATCTGCTGTTAATTTACTCGATATCTCCAAATCAAAGAATCCTGCTTCAGTGTGACTGCAGTATCAAAATCAAACTTGATTAAGATAAACTTTTCTATGCAAGGGCAGTTAACTAAAGCAACCTTTTCCATGTAAATAAAGTAAACTTAAGCCCACTTTTCTATACGCTGCAATTTTTTCTATTTTTGTTGTTTGGATGCAAATATAACGTGTTTGTAGCTTGTCGCAAAAAAGGAAACTTGTGTTCAAACACATTATGTTTGCTATTCAATATAACATGTTTGGAACACAATGAACAATTGGTTATAATTTATGGATTTGTGACCCCATAAAGAAACAAAAAGGACCAGATCTTCAATTCACAAAAACAATGCTTGCAAACATGTACATGGTTCCTGCAATATGTTGCTGGAGTCGTTATTTTTCAGCGTGTACATAATGACATTTATCTAAGGCAAACTTTGCTCTTTAAGAAATGTTAACTAAGGCAAACTTTTCCATAAAAGGAAAGTTAAGGAAAGGAAAGTTAAAAGGAATGATAAGTAAAGGGAAATTTCCTACATAAGGAACAACCATTTTCAAATGTAATAATATTCCCGTAAGAAATTAGATGTTGCCTCACTTAACTGTTTACGGCCAGTTTTTATTTTGCCAAGTTATTACTGACCACAAAATCGAAGTAGCTTCCGCTTGATGGGATGACCTAATCATGGGATGACAAATCCATTGTTCTGCTAACGCAAAATGTTAATCATTTAGAAAATTACATGGTGCCATGGTTCATATCAATATCGCACAGCCATGAAGGTAACGTAGATATTAGTTTTCCGTTACCTTTGATGATTTTGAAATCAATTTTTGTGTGTTTGTATAGATGACATTTTTAACGTATAACAGTTTTCAATGTAGGGAAAATATAACAGTATGATATTGTTTACCTATTGCATCCATTGCACGAACAAAAGTGCATATAGTTATAAGATATCTTATTAAATTTTGCCATAGTAATGTGTAATGGAAACCCTCAACTTTGGCAACTGCGTTAGACGGAGCAGCTGCTGCTTGCAGCAGTTAGAGGTGGGTTGGTGATGGTGGCTTATTGGAGAGGGCTTAGAGCAGCATAAAGTTATACTCCTCACTGGCTGCACCGATGCATTTGCTGTTTTAGAGTATAAATAATGCAGCTGACTGGTAGTTAGACATCAAAAGCAATTAGGTATTCATACAAACAAGATCGTGATCTTTGACAAAACAAATTCAAACAATTCTACAAAATGAAATACTTTGTAAGTTAATACAAGCAAAACGAATAAATAATCATCAAAGGATTCTTTTCTAAACCTTAATGTACCGCCAAGGATATTTTTCACTAATCGTGTATTTTGTTATTTTTCAATTTCAGAGTGTTGTCTGTATTTTAGCTATCTTTGCTTTGGCCGCTTGTTACGCTGCCATTGCCGAACCCAACGACGCCTCATTGGACCCCTCTGCCTCAGTGGCCGAGAAGAAAACCGAAAAACGTGGCATCTATGGTTTTGGCTATGGTCACGGCTATAGTGGCGGTCATTATGGTCATGGCTTTGGCTATCCTCACTATGGCGGTTATGCTGGTATTCACCATGGTTATGCTGCTCCCTACTATGGTCACGGTTATTATCCACATTTTTCTCATGGCTTTTATCATTAAATTGCCACAGTGTAACGATTTGGATATACGGAAAGTGGCTATATTTAATATTTTGTGAAAAACCCCCGACAAAAATGTTAACATTTTGTGAAAACCCCCGTCAAAAATGTGTAAATACAACTTAAGTAAGGCCAATTTTTCCAATACACAAAATTATGTATCTTTAAACTTCTTCTAAATAAATAAGAATATGAATCTTAAATTTTATAAAAAAAAAATAATACAATTCAATTCATTCTATCCAAGTTCCATAACATACGAAGCACAGTGAATTCTTAAAACAAACCATAACGGGCCAAGTGTTGCTTGAGTTTTTAAAATGAAACGGAGTTTGAAGCTGTGCATACGACCCTATAAAATTCCATAGTATGGAAGTACTACAGTTACAACGGATATTTACTCCCAAACTTAAGGAATAGTTGAATGGGTTAATTCAATAGAAGTATAGGGTTTTTCAATAAGAGCGCTACAAAAGTTTTTTCATTGAACGGTAGCGATTCGCATCAACGTGCCGGTCTTGATCATCACGGAAGAAGTACGGCCCAATGACGCCGCCGGCCCATAAACCGCACCAAAACGTAATTTTTTCGGGATGCAATGATGACTCATGGATTACGTGTGGATTGCTGTCTGACCAATAACGCATATTTTGCTGATTGACGAAGCCATTCAGCCAGAAATGAGCCTCATCGCTGAAGATGATTTTCCGATGAAAATCCGAATCGTTTTCAAGTTGTTGCTCAGCCCAATTCACGACGAACATACGACGCTTATGGTGGTCAAGCGGCTTCAGTTCTTGCGTCAATTTGATCTTGTAAGGATGTAGGCCAAGATCTTTTCGCAAAATTCACCACAGCGACGTCACACAGATGCCCAACGCTTGAGAACGACGTGTGAGAGACACATTTGGGCTTTCTTGAACTGAAGCCTCAGCGGCAGCAATATTCTCGACACTACGGGCACTTCTTTGTCTCACTGGCATGGGAACATTTTGTACTGTGCCTGTGGATTCAAATTTTTCCTCTGGACGCTCAATTGTTGATCTGGTAGGACGATTATGACGACCATAAATTGGACGTAGCGCTCTTAAAGTTGAGGCCACTGACTCCAAATTTCGGTAGTAAATTTTAATAATTTCGACTCGTTGTTGGCTCGTATATCTTTCCACGATGACATGGCAACCCTTACTGAAGAGAAATGTCAAAAGAGCGGGAAAAAATATGGCGTCGTTTGCTGTCCCTATCGATTTACTTTTGTAGCGTCTCTGTTGAAAAACCCCTTAATAAGAAATCTTCAAAACTGTTTGTTTTGTTTCTACACTGAAAACAAAATATTTTTGAAAACGTTAAATTTGTGCACTGTTCTGATGTAAAAGTTCATCAATTTCCAACCTACAACATATTTCATTGGATAAATGTAAAACCTTATATCAATTGTTCTTCAGTTTCGTCCATCAGTTTAATGTAAATGAGCCATTGGTTTGATGTGATGGAATGCGTGCATTAGTAAAATGTCCTTGTTTTCGTACATTTATGAAATTATTTTCATCAATTTTATGAAAATTATGCGTTATTCGCATGAAAACTTGTTACCAATTTGATGATTTTTACATTCAGTTGATATAATACATTTTATTGAATTAAAGCTTTGATGCATTAATTACATTCAAACTTTTGTTCAATCCAACATACTAATTACGATAACTCAAAGTTCAGTGCATAGATTAATACTTATAGTAGAGAATATTTGGCTCATCTGACGTTTCCTTTCACACTCTTTTTGATGCGGTCGGTGTGATAGAGAGATGTTTGACGAAAAGTGACACACCAGGTGGAATTACAATAATTTCTTGCTTTAATTTTTCATGTAATTTTGGTGAAAAACTGTGAAATTTAAATGTGTTTTAAACTTTTTTATTGACTGTTATTGTTAGCAGACATTTGTGTTGTATTTAACACAATAATTTTAACACACAAAACGAAATGCCGTTGTTGTTATTTTGTTCGTTGTCTTGAACCATTGCCCCTATCTGGTATTAGTAAAGCAATTCTTTTCAAGATCGAACGTAAATATCACACCATAAGTATTAGTCTATGCGTTAAGGGGCCCTTAGACCTGTGGATAAGTTGCAGCGAATTCAAGTTGACATCAACTTATCCATGGTGTAAGGTGAAGTTGGTGGTTTGTACAAACTAGTTGATGTAAAATCATCGCTTTGATTTTTTGAAGTTGATATCAACTTATCCATCAGTGTAAGGGAGAGTTGCATCGATGAGAAACGTTCATGAGGAAACATTATCGGCAAAATGTAAATAAATGAATCAAAAAATAAATAAATTAAACATTATCGGAAAAATATAAACTAAATAAATATGATTTGCAGTGTTATTTATAAATATTTAAAGAAAATATAAATAGCACCACCTTTCATTTCGACATCTGACAAGAAAATTATGTTGGCTCAACTAGTTTGAGAGTGTAAGGGCAAAATCGAAGTTGATGTCTAGTTATCGAAGTTGCTGTCAACTTGAAGTCGAGCAACTTATCCACAGGTCTAATAGCTAATTCAGACGGTGATGTGAAACACTTGTTTCGTTTACTCAACCATGATTGTGAATCGCCCTGTTCACAAGTCACATTCGTGTTTCGTGTTCTACACATGATAATACTTTTAACTATTTCTTTTTTATCCATTTTACTGTTTTGTTACTTTTATGATTTATATAAATGTTTTATTTGATCGAACGTAAATATCACACCATACGTATTAGTCTATGCGTTAAGGGACCCTTAGACCTGTGGATAAGTTGCAGCGAATTCAAGTTGACATCAACTTATCCATGGTGTAAGGTGAAGTTGGTGGTTTGTACAAACTAGTTGATGTAAAATCATCGCTTTGATTTTTTGAAGTTGATATCAACTTATCCATCAGTGTAAGGGAGAGTTGCATCGATGAGAAACGTTCATGAGGAAACATTATCGGCAAAATGTAAATAAATGAATCAAAAAATAAATAAATTAAACATTATCGGAAAAATATAAACTAAATAAATATGATTTGCAGTGTTATTTATAAATATTTAAAGAAAATATAAATACCACCACCTTTCATTTCGACATCTGACAAGAAAATTATGTTGCCTCAACTAGTTTGAGAGTGTAAGGGCAAAATCGAAGTTGATGTCTAGTTATCGAAGTTGATGTCAACTTGAAGTCGAGCAACTTATCCACAGGTCTAAGGACCGCTTTATACTATGTCATAGAGGAATTTTGGATAGAGTATTTTATTCTCTCATCTAACGTTTCACACTCTTCGTCATAGGTTTGTGCAAATGAGAGAAATTCGACGAAAATTAATTTACAGAAGGTGGAGTTACAAGAACTGTTTTTATACCCTCGTCCATAGGGATGGGAGTAGATGAGGTTAGGTCATTTGAGTTAGAAAATATATAATCAGTTCATGCGAGGCCGTAATTTCGGTCCATTGTGGTTGCCTTATAAAGAATTGAAAGGAGAAAGGAATAGTTGTAGAGAAGAGGAAGAATGTAGAAGAGAAGGTAAGTGAGAGGAGAGAGTCTAGCGCAAATTTTTTTCTCATTTGTCCTCTTGTGCTCTGCTGAACCAGCGAAATTTTTCTATGAATTTAACGAGGGGTTTAATTGGAGCGTCTGCTAGGTCATTGAGGTTTTCGAGAGCCTGCCCCCAGGAAGGCTAGACGATACTCTTGCAGTCCTCTACATGAACAAAGCAAGTACTGCACTGCCTCCTCCTCTTCTTCATCTAAACAATTTCTGCAGTAATCTTCATGTGGATGTTTCATACGTGCAGCCATGTGGACTATCACGCAGTGTCCAGTTATGACTCCTTTGAGAGTGCAGAGTGTGTCCTTCCCAAGGGAAAGCAGCACTTTGGTAAGTGTTCCATCAATGGCCGGCCAAAGAGATCGACCTATCCTACAGTTCTGTACCGATTCCCATCTCGACTTGGTTAATGCTACTACCAGTTCGTCGGCTTGGTTCCTCAGTTCTACGAACGGAATATGCACATCCAGGGTCGCAGCGTCTTACCGTGCACAGGAGCCCGTTCTGGAACAGTCGTCTGCTATGTCCCTCTACCCAGCAGAGCGTGATTTCGTGCGCCTGAATTTGGGTTAGGGATAACAAGCAGTCCATCGTACAATGTGATTTGATGATTCTTCAGTCTAAGGCCGTGAGGTCTGCCTTGCTGTCGATGTAGATTTTGAGTTTCGCTGGAGATATTATAAATTAGTTTTGCGGCAACGTTAATGGCATACAACTTTGCCTGAAAGACCGTACCTTTGTTCGGAAGTCTGGTGGGCATCCTGACAGTTAGGGGTTCGGAGTATATTCCCGATCCCGTGCCCGCTTCCACTTTAGATCCATCCGTGAAGATTGAGAATTCACCGGTCTCAGTAATGGGGTCAATTAAAATCGTTAATATGAGACTAAATCAAAATTTCGAACGGTTTGCAAGATATGAGCCTGACAAAAAAAGTCCATGACTTTGGGCAAAACTGGGAGACACAGGTCTTTTTTTTGGTCTTTTATCACGTAGTGGTGTCCGTAAAAGGTTATATTTCCATGACTTAAAAAATTACACAGTGTTATTTAAGTGAAATTTTATTTTAAATATACAAAATGTGATGATGTCTTTCACCTTTCGTATTTAAATAGTTACAAAATTTTATATAATGTTTAAAATTAAAATGTTCGAGCGTTAGGTCTACTTTTGTTATTGAAAAATAAAATAAATTTAAATAGACCTAAGACTCGAACTTATTAATTTGAAACATTATACTTATACATATTGTTACGAATAAGTAAAAGCTTTTGCTTACTGTTAATGACTCTACTAACAGTATGTAAACAACAGGCGGTTAGTGCTGCGCCTGAAAGTATGCATTGTAACAACGTACCAGCTCGCTAAACCAGTAGCATGAATTCACCTCAGTAAAGATAATTCTCCTGTGTAGGAGAATGTTCTACAAAGATAAACAACAACAACAACATCTATTTTCTAGAAGGTTCTTGAATTCGCTAGATATTTGTACCTTCATTTGTGTATGGTGAGTTGGTATAAATAGCGGAGGTCTTTGGAATGGAGAGTTCAGTTTGTGATTAAACCCCGTAAAGTAAGCAACGCGAATTGATAGTAAAATACAAGACTTGTTAACGTGTTATAAATAAAGTAAACTGTTGTACTGTATAAATAAATAAAAGGAAGTGATACCGTTGTAATTATCGTAATTAAAAACGAACGTTGTTTTATTATTGGGAATAAAACAACGCAAAAAGGACGAATAAGGAAATTCGTAACATTGGTGTCAGAAGTGAAATTACGAATTAAGGACAACGATGAAGTTTGAAGAACTCAAAGTTGAACAACTGAAAAAGGAGTTGAGTAAATTGGATCAACCGACAGCTGGTAATAAGGTAGAGCTGCAGAGGCGATTAATAGAAGAATTCAAGCGCCGAAACATTGACATTGATACATACCAGTTTGAGTGTAAAGAAGAAATGGAGGTATCTGCGAAGGAAGCAACTGGTAATATGGATATTTCTACGATGTTTGCAGCCATGATGGAAAAGTTTTCAAAATTAGACGAAAACTCTCGAATAATTAACACGCAACTTGGCGAGAATTCTAGAATTATGAACGAGAAATTTGGTGAAAATTCTAGAATTATGAACGAGAAATTTGGCGAGAATTCTAGAATTATGCAGGAAACATCAAACGCCACAAATGACAAGCTACATGAAATTTCAGAAGCTATGAATAACATGGAGATACAGGTTAATGATCAATTCGGAAAGGTCGAACAGAAATTCGAGGAATTTCAGCAGAAGATCGAACAGGTCGAACAGGATGTGGAGGAAAGATTCGCCGAACTGGAAAGAAAGATGAATGAAATCCAGTTGCAAGAAGGGCCAGTGCGAGTAATTTCTGAAGGCTCTAGTAGATTGAAAGCTCCCAGTTTCGATGGCTCTACACCTTTCGATGTTTTTAAATTCCAATTCGAAATGGTCGCAATTAAGAACTTGTGGAACAGCAACGACAAAGCCGTTGAGCTAATTTTAGCACTGAAAGGCAACGCAGCAGAAGTCCTTCAGAGCATTCCCGTCAGTGCCAGAAACAACTACGAGGATATACTGGCTGCGTTACAACGCAAGTATGGTGGCGATCACAAGAAGGATTTATATCGCATGGAATTGAGAGGCCGAGTGCAAAAGCATAATGAAACGCTTCAGGACTTCGCAACCGAGGTGGAACGTTTGGTGTTGATGACTTATCCTGGTGAGTCCCACCCATTCTTGGATCAATTTAAGATTGAAGCATTCGTCAACGGCATCCGTGATCCTGACATAAAATACGTGACTTGTGCCACACAAAAAGCTACATTCGCCGAAACTGTTTCGTTCGCATTGGCACAGGAAACAGCAAAATTTGTGTCCAAGCCTCAAATACAAAGAGTTAGAAAAATTGAAATGGAGTCGGAGGCAGGAGATTTGAAGGGTGCCATAAACGATCTTAAAGAAATCACCCAAACCCTCAGCAAGGCGTTACCAGGCGGAAGTAAGTCCAGACCAAAGTGCTACAATTGCGACAAACCTGGTCATATTTCACGAAACTGCAGAGAGCCACGAAAACGATCAAGATCGAGCTCACCCCAACGTGGCAATAAACGGGTAAATTTTACTACACAAAATGAATCTCCGTTAAACTAAAACGAGCTAGCCCAGAGGGGCATGGACTAGCTCCCACAACCGAGGGCCCCACGATCTCCATCTCAATAATACAACAGAAAAACAACAACCTCACTGTCTACGGAGCTATCGGTGGTCGGAAGCGCATATTGACTATGGACACAGGCGCGTCACAATCTATCATCAGATCTGATTTGATAAATGGACCAATAGAATCGTTACATGGTGTAAGACTCCGCACAGCAACGGGTGAACCAGCAACTGTACATGGTAAAGTTAAATTGAAGTTAGCCATTGCCAACATGAGCATCGAACACGTGTTTATTGTCGCCGACATTGTAGATGAAGTGATAATTGGCGCAGATTTTATGATTGCCCAAGGCCTCAAGTTAGATATGGGGCAGCAAATTTTGACGTGGGCTAATGTGGAAATTCCTCTCAATGTGGGATACGACAATACAACACAGATTAAAAGGCTGATCGCTTACAAAGATGTAAAATTGCCACCAAACTCAGAAACCATAGTATGGGCCCGAATGGAGGGAGATTGTGAGATCGGCGGTTTGTGGGTAGTTGAACCGGCAAGTATAAACAACTATAACATCATCACTGCCAAAGCTCTAGTAAGAACTAATAATGAAGGATACTTGCCTGTACGAGTTCTAAATTTGTCCAACAACGAGGAGGTGATCGGCGACCGCACAGAAATTGCAGAATGTACACCAGTCGAGGCGGTCATCAACTGTGAAGTTAATTCTGACTGCAGCAAACTATCAGAAAAGGAGCAGAAAGTGCTGGAGTCGCATCTCAGTGAGTGGGTGCGAGAACTAAAGCCTTCTGATAGGAACAAAGCAAAGCAAATACTGTGGAAGCATGCGTCTGCCTTCGCCCTGAAAAAAGAATGCCAAGGTAGAACATCAATGGTAAAGCATGACATCAATACAGGGGAAGCGAGACCAATAAAACAGGCGCCCAGAAGTCTTCCACTTGCAAAAAGAGATGAGGTAAAGAAACTGGTAGCTGAAATGCAGAAGGATGGTGTAATCGAACCTTCTTCAAGTCCATGGAGCTCGCCGGTGGTACTAGTTAAGAAGAAAGATGGAAGTACCCGATTTTGTGTGGATTATAGAAAGCTCAACGACGTCACCAAAAAGGACAGTTATCCACTACCAAGAATTGATGACACATTGGATACGTTGTCAGGAACAAAATGGTTCTCCACGCTGGACTTGCAAAGTGGTTATTGGCAAGTAGAAATCAGCGAGAAAGATAAGGAGAAAACTGCATTCAGCGTAGGGGATGGTCTTTGG
Source organism: Phaonia tiefii (assembly GCA_963931995.1). NCBI lineage: Eukaryota > Metazoa > Arthropoda > Insecta > Diptera > Muscidae > Phaonia > Phaonia tiefii. The sequence goes on from OZ008370.1 coordinate 24,331,847, forward strand.
CAGTTTAAAGTAATGCCATTTGGACTATGTAACGCTCCAGCCACCTTCGAGCGATTAATGGAGTGCGTGTTGAAAGGACTTCATTGGCGAACATGCTTGGTGTACCTAGACGACATCATTGTCATGGGGAAAACATTCGATGAACACCTGAAGAATCTTAAAGAAGTCCTTCAACGTATAACCGCGGCTGGGTTGAAACTCAGTCCGAAGAAGTGTTCTCTGTTCCAGAAAGAAGTAAAATACTTGGGACATCGAGTGACAGCAGATGGTATTTCCACCGATGAAGACAAAATCCTGACAGTGAAGGATTGGCCACGACCGCAGAATCTCCATGAATTACGCAGTTTCCTAGGACTATGTACGTACTACAGACGGTTTGTGCCGGGTGTCGCCACAGTGGCTGCAAGTCTTCACGAGCTGACAATGAAAAGTCGGCCGTACTGTTGGAGCGAAAAACAAGAAGAGTCATTCCACCAACTGAAGCAATATTTATGCACGGCTCCTTTGCTTGCATATCCTGTTGCTGGAGAGAAATTCGTGTTGGATACTGACGCGAGTGGTTACGGAATAGGTGGCGTGCTCTCGCAGGAAATCAATGGCCAAGAAAAAGTTATTGGGTACTACAGCAGAATACTCTCAAAGCCAGAGAAAAATTACTGTGTTACGAGACGAGAGCTACTGGCCGTCATAGAGTGTGTCAAACACTACCACAAGTATCTGTACGGCCAGCCTTTCCAGTTAAGAACCGATCATGCGGCGCTAAGGTGGCTACTGCAATTTAAGAACCCCGAAGGCCAACTTGCTCGTTGGATTGAAAGACTGCAGAGCTATGACTTCAGCATTGAGCATAGAAAAGGAGGAAAACACGGTAATGCTGATGCCCTGTCACGTCGTCCATGCAAGCTGGAATGCAAACACTGCTCAAACGCAGAGGTGAAAGAAAACATCATTGACGTACGTCTGCTTCGACTAGAATCCAACGAAGACTGGTCAACAGCACAAAGAAGCGACCCTATACTGGCAAAAATCATTTCTGCAAAAGAAAATGGTGAAAGACCAACACGCAATGACATCGCCTCAGAGAGCCCCCTGATGAAAGCATACTGGGCCCAGTGGAACAGCCTAAAGTTATTGAATGGTTGCCTATACCGGTTATGGGAAAGTGAGGATGCTAAAATAGTCAAAAAGTTAATAGTGGTACCTTCCTCCAAGGAAAAAGAGATAATGACAGAATTCCATAATGGCCCGAGCGGAGGACATCTAGGAATAACCAAGACCATTGAAAAGCTAAAGCAACGGTTCTACTGGATTGGCTGTCAACAAGCGGTAGCCGATTGGATAGCAAATTGCACCCAATGCATGACAGCTAAGGGACCAACGCGAAGAAGTCATGGCCACATGCAGCAATACAACTCAGGTGCACCCTTTGAGCGTATAGCTATGGATGTGGCTGGTCCATTTCCCGTCAGTAGCTCTGGAAACCAGTACGTCTTAGTGGTTATGGATTACTTCAGTAAATGGCCCGAAGTATACCCTGTTCCAAATCAGGAAGCGAAGACTATAATTAAAGTGTTTGTGGATAACTGGATATGCCGTTTTGGTGTCCCCTCGGAGCTCCATTCGGACCAGGGTAGGAATTTTGAATCGACCATCTTCAAAGAAATGTGTGAGTCATACGGTATTCGGAAAACAAGAACAACACCATTGCATCCTCAGTCTGACGGAATGGTTGAAAGATTCAACCGAACTCTTGAAGAATACCTAAGAAAAGTAGTCAGCGCGGATCAAAGAGATTGGGATGAACACATACCGAAGTTCCTTTTGGCATATAGGACGGCCACCCATGACTCCACTTCGCGAACACCCGCTAAAGTAATTTTCGGAAATGAGCTGAAGCTGCCTGGAGATTTGGAGTTCGGTACCATACCAGCGTCTGACCCTGCGAACAGTGATGTCAATTACCATGATACGGGGGATCTTAATGATCTCCATGAATTTGTGCGCAACAAATTAAAAATGGTCAGTAACAAAATGAAAGCCAGATACGACCGAGCGGCAAATTCAGAAGGATTTCAAGAAGGCCAGCTAGTTTTACTGTTCAACCCACAGCGCAAGAAGGGTTTATCTCCAAAACTTCAGACTCACTGGGAAGGCCCTTACAAGGTTGTCAAACGAATAAATGACGTGGTTTATCGAATCCAGAAAAGCCAAAGTCCAAGAGCTAAAATGAAAGTCGTGCATTTGGAAAGACTAGCTCTGTATGGAAAACGGAGGGTTGAGCCTGCTCGGGACGAACAGGCTTAAGTGGGGGGCAGTGTTACGAATAAGTAAAAGCTTTTGCTTACTGTTAATGACTCTACTAACAGTATGTAAACAACAGGCGGTTAGTGCTGCGCCTGAAAGTATGCATTGTAACAACGTACCAGCTCGCTAAACCAGTAGCATGAATTCACCTCAGTAAAGATAATTCTCCTGTGTAGGAGAATGTTCTACAAAGATAAACAACAACAACAACATCTATTTTCTAGAAGGTTCTTGAATTCGCTAGATATTTGTACCTTCATTTGTGTATGGTGAGTTGGTATAAATAGCGGAGGTCTTTGGAATGGAGAGTTCAGTTTGTGATTAAACCCCGTAAAGTAAGCAACGCGAATTGATAGTAAAATACAAGACTTGTTAACGTGTTATAAATAAAGTAAACTGTTGTACTGTATAAATAAATAAAAGGAAGTGATACCGTTGTAATTATCGTAATTAAAAACGAACGTTGTTTTATTATTGGGAATAAAACAACGCAAAAAGGACGAATAAGGAAATTCGTAACAATATAATATTTTGTAACTATTTACATTTTTATTTTTATAATTATCCATTTGAGAAAGGATCTATCTGGCTCTACCTGCAACCTCGTCACACATAGATGGCCAGATGTATGATCTAATTTGCCATTGGGTCCTCTTTCACCCTCAAACCGTACAAAAGTAATGCGGGATACGAAAAAGCAGACATATTATTGCCTAAAAATGTTAAAGTATCACAAGTGCAGCATAAAGATCCGCGAGTGACTGAAGGAACGTTTTATTATCTTTCTCTACTGTAGCCGACATGTACTATTTCGATATGATCCTCTTCGCCAATGGGTTTATAATGCGTCCACTAGTAAACTTAAAAGGTAATTAGTAAAAAAGTTGCCATATTTGTGAGTATGGTTTTACCTTGCGTGTGGAAAGTGATGTTAGTTAACTTCCGTCATTAGGATTCTTGCAGGCTTACATGTTTTACGGCATTTATGACTTTTTTCCCGGTGTTATTTGTATAGTTTTCTCCCCAAAAGTACGTGATTTGTTTATGTCCACCTTCTCATTCAGGCAGCACAAAAAAGTCCGCCTCCGCAGATCCGCAATCATGGGCGGACACACTAAGCAATTCCTCTTGAGATTCGGATGCTGTTCCGTAAAAAGTTCATTCTACGAGTGCCACGATCGAAATGCATCATAGCACCGTCTGATATTGGTATTTTGACTCTCAAGTTTAACGCTTTTAACAAACACTCCAAGACTTCAAGGAAATTGTATTTAAATCGATGATGTAGTAGGTTAATAATAACTTTCAACAATTTTCGTACTACTTTACAAAATATGGAGTAACGTATGCGGATTGAAATATGGACTGATTTTCAACAATCATTCCCAAAACAAAGCAAAATAGAATATCCAAACAATAGCTCTGTCTGCGTACATATATTTTGCATCATTTTGTGCAAAATGTTGTCTGCGTACTCCAAATCTCTTGCAGCGAGAGAGCCAAAAAGAGAATTTTTTGACAGTTGGAAGTTAGAGAACTTGCAAAATGTTCCTGGAGAAATTTATGCTTGCAAGATTTTGCAATTAGTTTGAACAGCTGTTTTTATTTACTGTTTGAATGAAATAATTTTTGTGAAATGAAAATAAAAATTTAAATTTAACAATGGCAGAGGTAAGTATTTAGAATTGTGTTGATTTTTAACGTTTATAATAAACAAAACATTTTACTTCATGCTAGAAACGTGCAAATATACAGTGCGACCGTGCGACATATATGCTAAAATTCTTTTGCTTTGTTATTTCAATTGTTTACACACCGATCAACTGTTTTCTTGCAAGATTTCACCTGGTTGCTGTCTGCGTACTTTTAGAGATATTTTCAACCGAGAGAGTAAAATTGTTCTTACTCTCCCAAAAATAGTTTCGGAGTATTTGCTACTGGAAAAGTACGCAGACAGACCTAATATATGAAAATGTAACCGTACTATTTCACTATTTATTCGGCTGGAGAAATCGGTTCGATAAACTAACATTAGTAGTTACAATGTCACTGAACGAATTAGAACGTCGCAAATTGATTTGTAATTTTTGTGAAAATAATCCACAAAGAAGCAACTATGATATTGTTACGAATAAGTAAAAGCTTTTGCTTACTGTTAATGACTCTACTAACAGTATGTAAACAACAGGCGGTTAGTGCTGCGCCTGAAAGTATGCATTGTAACAACGTACCAGCTCGCTAAACCAGTAGCATGAATTCACCTCAGTAAAGATAATTCTCCTGTGTAGGAGAATGTTCTCCAAAGATAAACAACAACAACAACAACATCTAGTTTCTAGAAGGTTCTTGAATTCGCTAGATATATGTACCTTCATTTGTGTATGGTGAGTTGGTATAAATAGCGGAGGTCTTTGGAATGGAGAGTTCAGTTTGTGATTAAACTCCGTAAAGTAAGCAACGCGAATCGATAGTAAAACATAAGACTTGTTAAAGTGTTATAAATAAAGTAAACCGTTGTAATTATCGTAATTTAAAACGAACCTTGTTGTATTATTGGGAATAAAACAACGCAAAAAGGACGAATAAGGAAATTCGTAACATTGGTGTCAGAAGTGGGATTACGAATTAAGGACAACGATGAAGTTTGAAGAACTCAAAGTTGAACAACTAAAAAAGGAGTTGAGTAAATTGGATCAACCGACAGCTGGTAATAAGGTAGAGCTGCAGAGGCGATTAATAGAAGAATACAAGCGCCGAAACATTGACATTGACAAATACCAGTTTGAATGCAAAGAAGAAATGGAGATATCTGCAAATGAAGCAACTGGTAATGTAGATGTTTCTACAATGTTTGCGGCCATGATGGAAAAGTTTGCAAAATTGGACGAAAACTCTAGAATTATTAACGTGAAGCTGGATGAAAATTCTAGAATTATGAACGAGAAATTGGACGAAAGTTCTAGAATTATGGATGAAAAACTTGAAAAGAAATTTGGTGAAAATTCTAGAATTATGCAGGAAACATCAAACGCCACAAATGACAAGCTACATGAAATTTCAGAAGCTATGAATAACATGGAGATACAGGTTAATGATCAATTCGGAAAGGTCGAACAGAAATTCGAGGAATTTCAGCAGAAGATCGAACAGGTCGAACAGGATGTGGAGGAAAGATTCGCCGAACTGGAAAGAAAGATGAATGATCTCCAGTTGCAAGAAGGGCCAGTTCGAGTAATTCCTGAAGGCTCTAGTAGATTGAAAGCTCCCAGTTTCGATGGCTCCACACCATTCGACGTTTTTAAATTCCAATTCGAAATGGTCGCAATTAAGAACTTGTGGAACAGCAACGACAAAGCAGTAGAGCTAATTTTAGCACTGAAAGGCAACGCAGCAGAAGTCCTTCAGAGCATTCCCGTCAGTGCCAGAAACAACTATGAGGATATACTGGCTGCGTTACAACGCAAGTATGGTGGCGATCACAAGAAGGATTTATATCGCATGGAATTGAGAGGCCGAGTGCAAAAGCATAATGAAACGCTTCAGGACTTCGCAACCGAGGTGGAACGTTTGGTGTTGATGACTTATCCTGGTGAGTCCCACCCATTCTTGGATCAATTTAAGATTGAAGCATTCGTCAACGGCATCCGTGATCCTGACATAAAATACGTGACTTGTGCCACACAAAAAGCTACATTCGCCGAAACTGTTTCGTTCGCATTGGCACAGGAGACAGCGAAATTTGTGTCCAAGCCTCAAATACAAAGAGTTAGAAAAATTGAAATGGAGTCGGAGGCAGGAGATTTGAAGGGTGCCATAAACGATCTTAAAGAAATCACCCAAACCCTCAGCAAGGCGTTACCAGGCGGAAGTAAGCCCAGACCAAAGTGCTACAATTGCGACAAACCTGGTCATATTTCACGAAACTGCAGAAAGCCACGAAAACGTTCAAGATCGAGCTCACCCCAACGTGGCAATAAACGGGTAAATTTTACTACACAAAATGAATCTCCGTTAAACTAAAACGAGCTAGCCCAGAGGGGCATGGACTAGCTCCCACAACCGAGGGCCCCACGATCTCCATCTCAATAATACAACAGAAAAACAACAACCTCACTGTCTACGGAGCTATCGGTGGTCGGAAGCGCATATTGACTATGGACACAGGCGCGTCACAATCTATCATCAGATCTGATTTGATAAATGGACCAATGGAATCGTTACATGGTGTAAGACTCCGCACAGCAACGGGTGAACCAGCAACTGTACATGGTAAAGTTAAATTGAAGTTAGCCATTGCCAACATGAGCATCGAACACGTGTTTATTGTCGCCGACATTGTAGATGAAGTGATAATTGGCGCAGATTTTATGATTGGCCAAGGCCTCAAGTTAGATATGGGGCAGCAAGTTTTGACGTGGGCTAATGTGGAAATTCCTCTCAATGTGGGGTACGACAATACAACACAGATTAAAAGGCTGATCGCTTACAAAGATGTAAAATTGCCACCAAACTCAGAAACCATAGTATGGGCCCGAATGGAGGGAGATTGTGAGATCGGCGGTTTGTGGGTAGTTGAACCGGCAAGTATAAACAACTATAACATCATCACTGCCAAAGCTCTAGTAAGAACTAATAATGAAGGATACTTGCCTGTACGAGTTCTAAATTTGTCCAACAACGAAGAGGTGATCGGCGACCGCACAGAAATTGCAGAATGTACACCAGCCGAGGCGGTCATCAACTGTGAAGTTAATTCTGACTGCAGCAAACTATCAGAAAAGGAGCAGAAAGTGCTGGAGTCGCATCTCAGTGAGTGGGTGCGAGAACTAAAGCCTTCTGGTAGGAACAAAGCAAAGCAATTACTGTGGAAGCATGCGTCTGCCTTCGCCCTGAAAAAAGAATGCCAAGGTAGAACATCAATGGTAAAGCATGACATCAATACAGGGGAAGCGAGACCAATAAAACAGGCGCCCAGAAGTCTTCCACTTGCAAAAAGAGATGAGGTAAAGAAACTGGTAGCTGAAATGCAGAAGGATGGTGTTATCGAACCTTCTTCAAGTCCATGGAGCTCGCCGGTGGTACTAGTTAAGAAGAAAGATGGAAGTACCCGATTTTGTGTGGATTATAGAAAGCTCAACGACGTCACCAAAAAGGACAGTTATCCACTACCAAGAATTGATGACACATTGGATACGTTGTCAGGAACAAAATGGTTCTCCACGCTGGACTTGCAAAGTGGTTATTGGCAAGTAGAAATCAGCGAGAAAGACAAGGAGAAAACTGCATTCAGCGTAGGGGATGGTCTGTGGCAGTTTAAAGTAATGCCATTTGGACTATGTAACGCTCCAGCCACCTTCGAGCGATTAATGGAGTGCGTGTTGAAAGGACTTCATTGGCGAACATGCTTGGTGTACCTAGACGACATCATTGTCATGGGGAAAACATTCGATGAACACCTGAAGAATCTTAAAGAAGTCCTTCAACGTATAACCGCGGCTGGGTTGAAACTCAGCCCGAAGAAGTGTTCTCTGTTCCAGAAAGAAGTAAAATACTTGGGACATCGAGTGACAGCAGATGGCATTTCCACCGATGAAGACAAAATCCTGACAGTGAAGGATTGGCCACGACCGCAGAATCTCCATGAATTACGCAGTTTTCTAGGACTCTGTACGTACTACAGACGGTTTGTGCCGGGTTTCGCCACAGTGGCTGCAAGTCTTCACGAGCTGACAATGAAAAGTCGGCCGTACTGTTGGAGCGAAAAACAAGAAGAGTCATTCCACCAACTGAAGCAATATTTATGCACGGCTCCTTTGCTTGCATATCCTGTTGCTGGAGAGAAATTCGTGTTGGATACTGACGCGAGTGGTTACGGAATAGGTGGCGTGCTCTCGCAGGAAATCAATGGCCAGGAAAAAGTTATTGGGTACTACAGCCGAATACTCTCAAAGCCAGAGAAAAACTACTGTGTTACGAGACGAGAGCTACTGGCAGTCATTGAGTGTGTCAAACACTACCACAAATATCTGTACGGCCAGCCTTTTCAGTTAAGAACCGATCATGCGGCGCTAAGGTGGCTACTGCAATTTAAGAACCCCGAAGGCCAACTTGCTCGTTGGATTGAAAGACTGCAGAGCTATGACTTCAGCATTGAGCATAGAAAAGGAGGAAAACACGGTAATGCTGATGCCCTGTCACGTCGTCCATGCAAGCTGGAATGCAAACACTGCTCAAAAGCAGAGGTGAAAGAAAACATCATTGACGTACGTCTGCTTCGACTAGAATCCAACGAAGACTGGTCAACAGCACAAAGAAGCGACCCTATACTGGCAAAAATCATTTCTGCAAAAGAAAAAGGTGAAAGACCAACACGCAATGACATCGCCTCAGAGAGCCCCCTGATGAAAGCATACTGGGCCCAGTGGAACAGCCTAAAATTATTGGATGGTTGCCTATACCGGTTATGGGAAAGTGAGGATGGTAAAATAGTCAAAAAGTTAATAGTGGTACCTTCCTCCAAGGAAAAAGAGATAATGACAGAATTCCATAATGGCCCGAGCGGAGGACATCTAGGAATAACCAAGACCATTGAAAAGCTAAAGCAACGGTTCTACTGGATTGGCTGTCAACAAGCGGTAGCCGATTGGATAGCAAATTGCACCCAATGCATGACAGCTAAGGGACCAACGCGAAGAAGTCATGGCCACATGCAGCAATACAACTCAGGTGCACCCTTTGAGCGTATAGCTATGGATGTGGCTGGTCCATTTCCCGTCAGTAGCTCTGGAAACCAGTACGTCTTAGTGGTTATGGATTACTTCAGTAAATGGCCCGAAGTATACCCTGTTCCAAATCAGGAAGCGAAGACTATAATTAAAGTGTTTGTGGATAACTGGATATGCCGTTTTGGTGTCCCCTCGGAGCTCCATTCGGACCAGGGTAGGAATTTTGAATCGACCATCTTCAAAGAAATGTGTGAGTCATACGGTATTCGGAAAACAAGAACAACACCATTGCATCCTCAGTCTGACGGAATGGTTGAAAGATTCAACCGAACTCTTGAAGAATACCTAAGAAAAGTAGTCAGCGCAGACCAAAGAGATTGGGATGAACACATACCGAAGTTCCTTTTGGCTTATAGGACGGCCACCCATGACTCCACTTCGCGAACACCCGCTAAAGTAATTTTCGGAAATGAGCTGAAGCTGCCTGGAGATTTGGAGTTCGGTACCATACCAGCGTCTGACCCTGCGAACAGTGATGTCAATTACCATGATACGGGTGATCTTAATGATCTCCATGAATTTGTGCGCAACAAATTAAAAATGGTCAGTAACAAAATGAAAGCCAGATACGACCGAGCGGCAAATTCAGAAGGATTTCATGAAGGCCAGCTAGTTTTACTGTTCAACCCACAGCGCAAGAAGGGTTTATCTCCAAAACTTCAGACTCACTGGGAAGGCCCTTACAAGGTTGTCAAACGAATAAATGACGTGGTTTATCGAATCCAGAAAAGCCAAAGTCCAAGAGCTAAAATGAAAGTCGTGCATTTGGAAAGACTAGCTCTGTATGGAAAACGGAGGGTTGAGCCTGCTCGGGACGAACAGGCTTAAGTGGGGGGCAGTGTTACGAATAAGTAAAAGCTTTTGCTTACTGTTAATGACTCTACTAACAGTATGTAAACAACAGGCGGTTAGTGCTGCGCCTGAAAGTATGCATTGTAACAACGTACCAGCTCGCTAAACCAGTAGCATGAATTCACCTCAGTAAAGATAATTCTCCTGTGTAGGAGAATGTTCTCCAAAGATAAACAACAACAACAACATCTAGTTTCTAGAAGGTTCTTGAATTCGCTAGATATATGTACCTTCATTTGTGTATGGTGAGTTGGTATAAATAGCGGAGGTCTTTGGAATGGAGAGTTCAGTTTGTGATTAAACTCCGTAAAGTAAGCAACGCGAATCGATAGTAAAACATAAGACTTGTTAAAGTGTTATAAATAAAGTAAACCGTTGTAATTATCGTAATTTAAAACGAACCTTGTTTTATTATTGGGAATAAAACAACGCAAAAAGGACGAATAAGGAAATTCGTAACAATATATTTCGTCACTTTTCAGAGCTGCAGTTCAAAAAATGGTTTATTTATAAGCAAATAAAAGCTTTCGGGAGTGGAAAATCAATAAATAGAAAAGCGGCTCCGGTAAAAAATGTGTTTTGCAGTGCAGCCAAAGTCGAGCTAGATTGAAGGCAGAAATTATGGGACATGTTGCAAAATCTTATCGTGCGTTGGCAAATAAGTATAATATCAGTGATAAAACAATAAAAAAAATACGTAGCAGATATGGGAGTGGTCAAGGTGTAAAAAAACCGTTCCAGCTGTCTTAATAAAACAGCCGCTTATCATCAAACAACGACTACGTGCTTTATCACAAAATTTGTTTCCTGCTTGCTCGACATTCATTTGCATTATGGGTGATGAGAGCTATTTTACGGGGGAGGGACATGAACGGGCTCTAAAATATTATTTTAAGCTCTGTAGTATTACCAGCTGATAATGTAACCAAAATTACTAAAACGAAGTTCCCCAAAAAGGTTTTATTGTGGCTGGCGATAAGTGAGTGGCATCAGCGAGCCGGTGTTCATAAAATCGGGCTTAGCTGTAAACGCTCAATTCAAATTTCATCCCGTACTTAAGAAATTTATCGATAAGTATCACAAGAATGACTTGGCGTCGCCGCACTATGCTTGAGCCGCACAGTCTTCTTTCGCAAATCTAAACAAAGAATTTGTACCAAGGACCAAACCCCTCCAAACATCCACAGCTAAGTCCAATTGTAACTTTTTGGGAAAATTTTTAAATAAATGTTTATGGAAAGGCTATGCAGTGATGCCAACAAATTTTTTTAACGTATCTCAAAAAATTCCTTTTTTCCCCTACAGACAGTTTCGTTTTCCCTACATTTTCCCCTACGTCAAGTTCTTTGGATTTAAAACAAATATTATTTAAATTATGTAAAATTATTTTGCTCAACGCTATAGTTTTATAAATTACTTCAGGTTCCATTAATATTTAGTAGAACAAAAATAAAATAAAATTAAATAACATAAAATCAAATAAATAAACGAATTTGCCGTTCAGTTTTAAATTATAGGAACTTATTATTGGTACAGTTCTTTAAAACTCATTCTCTTAAAAAGACTATCAGTGCATTTAAAACGTATCAAGCTTATTACGGTTGTCATTGTCGAAATACGACTAGTGCTAATTTTGTCCAAATTTCCCAAAATTAACACTAGTCGTATTGCGACAGCTACAACCGTAATAAGGGTAATACAATTACTTGTAACAGATTGTATGTAGATGAGATATAATTATACGTATTGAACTTAGTTTATCATGACTCAACTTGTTTCTTTTTTTACGGCAAAACAAATATTATTTAAATTGTATTTATTTTGCTCAAAACTATTGTTTTATAAATTAGCTCTGGTTTCATTAATATTTAATAACACAAAATTAAATAATATAAAAACTATTAACTCATTCAATTTTAAATAATTGTAACAGATTATTTGTACAATTTTTTAAAAAACATTCTCTTATGCCGCGTTTATGCTGCAACCGAAATCTCGATTGTCTAGATTTCAATCACACGAACAGCTGATTTGTGTATGAAAAATCAGATGTTATTGCCACGAAATCTAGATATATCTAGATTTCGAATGCAGTATAAACATGTTTTTAAAGTGACTATCGGTTCATTTAAAACTTATACAATTACTTGTATTAGACTGTAGGTGAGATCTCATTATACATATTGAGCTTAGATTATCATGACTTAACTTATTTCTTTTCTTTGTACGAACATCTGTAACTACTGAGAAATTTTTCTTTTAAAGTTTATATTTTTACTACACACTGTCTTTCAAAAACTCTTTTCTTCACTTGACTTTTCTTTGATTCTTAAATTATTTGCGCAGCCAGAGTTCTGGGCCATCCATATTTGACGGCGTTGAAATCAATTTGAAAATGATTAGGGCCCTTCAGACGTGCAATATAAAGAGAACTATAATTTTTTAACTTGCGTGATGTCGTAATCACATTCAAAAATGTATATAAATAACAAAATTGAACGTTTTCAACTCGACCAAAAAATTCCTACGTATCGACCGAAACTAAAAAATATGTTCTTTTTTCCCTGCACATGAATTTTTTGGAAAAAATCCCTACAAAAAGGGAATTTTCCTTACATTTGGCATCACTGGGGCTATGCATAACGTGCCTAAGAATATAAGAAAAGCTCATTGCTGTGGATATGATTTCTTTTTGTAAAATGAGTTTAAGGGAGTAAATGAGTCTATTTTAACATATTAATTTGAAGTTTTTAGTACAAGAATAAATGTTTTTGTCACTGTTAATATGTATGTCAATCCATATTTCATTCCGCATACGATAATCGGCGAACCTGAAGCTGTAGCAGATTCATTGGTCCTCTACAAAACCAGGCTATATATCAACCGCCCTCTTTATAATTCAGTGAATAAAGGAAATTTTGGCAGCGTTCATATGTATTACCTTTAAGTAATAAAACATTTTATTTCGCTTTAACTTTTAAATTTGTTTTATTATATAAAAAAAAAAATACATATTTTATGTAATTTTTTCTCAATGGCCCAATTTATAACAATTCGCTTTCAACAAACTCATTCTTAGTCTTAAATTTAAGATTCCATTAATTTTCGTTTCCGCTCCAGTTTAAATTCACGTTTAAGTGCCTTCTGTTCCAGTTCTTCAGCATGTTCGGCAAATAGTGAATGCATTGCGGGATACATTAAATTAAAATGTTGTAAATCTTCCAAAGACACTTGCATATTATCAAACGCTATGGATACATTAGACATTAACTCGGCAGAATTGCCACCATCTGAGGCATCTTTTAGCTGTAGTCTTGGCAATTTGGCATAACGCTGTGAGAAATGGGTTAATACTATATGTTTGGCCTGCATATAGTGACCCTGCTGAATGGCCTGTGAGATAGTACTGTGCGTTTTAAGTCTGGCCTCTTCTTCTAGATCATTTTCCATGGTGGCTTCGTGTATAAGGATTGTAGTGTTTAAACCCAAATTAACAAGATCTGGGCAAGGCATAGTATCTCCACTGTAGGTAATGGTTATGGGTTCTGTTTCTTGGTCATCGCTTGGTTTTATGGTCAATTTAACACCATAGGAATGCGGACAATGTCTAACCATACACGTTTCCACAAAATCTACACCCACATTTTCATAATCTTTATTTAAATCCAAGGGCTCGAACAACATTTCTGCGTTTCCTATTAGTTCATAAGCAGCCTTAATATTATGAATACGTTCCTGATAAAAGTTTAACCACGGTTCTATTTGTCTAGGAGCCATGACTAGAATTTTCTTAATATCTTCTCCCTGTTGCTTTAAGTTTAACCTTTCTGTTAGTAAACCAATTAGACCTATATGATGATCTGCATGCAAATGTGATACATAAATAATTTTAAGATTTTTTACAACTTCTTTGGCTTTGGCTACGCCAAACATTCGTTCTATTTGCCCTAAAGTACCTTCGCCACAATCAAGTAGCACGTACGAGTTATCTTCACATTGTATGAGAATAGAGCTGACATTACGGGTTTTATTGGGTATACACGATCCCGTTCCCAAAAAGGTTATTATCGGATACTTTGTTCTTGTTGAACTTGGGGTATATGAACAATTTTGAAAATCATCTTTTAGTTTTTCCAACAAAGGAGGGAAATCGGCTAGAATTTGTGTCTCGTTGATGTATTCACTGGGTTGTAATTTAACTTCAGTGGTGCGATCTAAGCCTGAAAATAAATAAAAAAGATTTACTTACTGAAATGTAGTCAAAGATGACGTAGTCTTTGATGTAATCTAAGAAAAGTTGGTATATCAGTGAAGTGTATTGTAGTCAAATATAACGCATCTTTTACTGTGTAAAACGTCTGCCTTAAACTAGGATAGGTTTATGTTCCTCAACCAAGATTGAATAATTCTTACTTACCTTTACGTGGCCTTAAATGGTAAACACTCATGGTATTTAAATCATTTAGATGTCGCTCAAACTCAGAACTTTCCGAGTATCTTGTCATGTCCACATTTTCACTACCATGTCCATCGTCCAATTTTGTTTTCTTCAACTTGCTACTCAAATTACTCAACAAATTGGTGGCTTCTGTTAATACAGGAAACACGCTAGGATTTAATTGATTCAATTGGTATTGAATACGGTGGGCTGATATGTAACCCGAAAATGTATTTTGTGATGAGTTCAGAAAAATATGTTGCGTTGCGGGAGCAAATTTCTCCAGGAATGTTTGATACATATTATTATTAACCACTTCTTGGGGAGAAAAATGCACCACCACGGCCAATGCAGCTGTGTTATCCGGATAGATTTTTGTATTTATAAATACATCTTTGTGCTTTTCCAAATTGAACAAGAAATCCGTTGAAGGTATATCCAGGAATACAAATGATAAAGGATTTTCATTAGCTTCACTGACATCTTCGGATTTGACAACGGTACCATTTTCCAGAGTGATATCTACACCATTTTTCAATAGACCTAATAAAGGTCCTGGCGGCACCCCATGTTCCACACATTTCTCAAGGTTAAGGGCACCAGGTCGTGGTTTTAAGTGGCAGATGTAAGAGATAGCAACAGACTCTTGAGCCGGATTTGTTTCGTTTAGCTGTTGTTGTTTGCTGTGTGATGCGTTTCGGTATAATGACAGACACTTCACGTTCATTACAGCATCTTCGAAATCTAGATTTTCCGTGCAGTCTACAGTTTTTAGCTGGAATAAAATAAAGAGTATTGGTTACAAACTACTCTAGATTTATACTGTTATATGCTAGAAAACTTAAAACAAGAATAATATGGAAATATAATAATAATATCGAATTAATAACAATATTGTAATAATAATTACGGATTCTGAATTTGGTTGATTTACGAGGGTTGCTAAGATACATAAGTGATAACGGCTGTAACTGGGCAAAAACTGGGTTTATGAGGCAGCTAATATTGCAGTATGATCACCGAAAGAGGACCTGAGTGAGTTTTAATTTCAGCTAGAATATTCAAAAACCGAAACCGGCTATTTGGTCATCCATTTGGTCAAATTGCCAGTTTCAAACAACCGGTGGTACCGGGTTTTTACTGCTGATTTCGCCTGCTTTTATTTTGTTTTAAAAAATACAAAATTTTCAAAAAAAAAACATTGTCAAAACCTTAAAAAGTTAAAATTAATATATGGCTCTTACGTAATTTGGTTCCAACATGGTTGGAATTTGTATAGCTATATACAATAACACGTGTCAAAATATATTTCAGTTCTACACCAAAACGACAGGAAAAAGTTAAGTGAACATATTTTGTAACTCCACCTGGTGTAAGGTAATTTTAAATTTAATTGCTCTCATTTCCACAAACCTACGATGAAGAGTGTGAAATGAAACATCAGATGAGAGAATAAGTTTATCTATGTATGTATTATTTTATGGAAGAGACATTTTGACTGACTACTTTAGTATAACGTTGTTGGGTTGTATTATGGATGAATTTTTTTAGTAATAACAGTGTTGCATCAAAATGTGCACCAGTTTAAAATGAGGTTACAAATTACACTTCAGTACCTCGTTTCTGTAGTTCTCGAATCGAAAAAGTTTCACTTGAAACAAAAACGCTAGGAATCGGTACAATTAAAATTGTATGTGTAATCTTCTGGGTTAGAGTGGGTTAACAGAGTTAACCTTTGAAATGCGTTAAACTTGGTAGATTATCGCATTTTCAGGATTATATGTATACGTTTTTTTCTTATGGAGTCTGTTGACATTTATAATCCCGAAAAAGCGATAATGTTGGTAGGTGTACCTGCAGTTTTATGCATATCGTACGAAATCAGAAAACCTGCGAAATCGCCTGAACGCCGCTTTATGTGAAGCCACGACATCACCTATAGACGAATTCATACATAGATACATTTATTCTCTCATCTGACGTTTCATTTCACACTCTTCGTCGTAGGTTTGTGGAAATGAGAGAACTTAAATTTAAAATTACCTTACACCAGGTGGAGTTACAAAATATGTTCACTTAACTTTTTCATGTCGTTTTGGTGTAGAACTGAAAAATTTAAATGTATTTTGCACTTTTTTTGTTGACTTTTATCGTTGGTATATATTTGTATTGTATTTAACACAACTAGTTTGTCACAAAAACACGAAATTTTCCGCCGTCCAATATTTACTTTCCACCGTACCTATGACGTTTAATTTATTGAGAGAATAAATGTATCTATGTATGTATTCGTCTATGACATTACCATTCTGTATCACGCGGCACCGTGCGTAAAGGAATGCCCGCAAATTCGCCTACAATAAATTTTGTACATAGCCCTTTTTGCATTGGGTAAATCTACAAATACCCAAGGCAAATTTGCACATTTTTGGTGAACGTAAAATTGCTACCTTTCTTGGTAATATTGCTCGATTAAATAGCTGGCCCTATGTTGCCCAGTGAATTCGCTCATATCAGACCATGAATTTGGGTAAAATTACACAAGTTTTTTTTCTGTGCATAGAGTAAGATAAAAAGCACTAGATCTAGTGGCAAAAGCACTATGTTGCCAACACTGTTGAAAATTTCTATGCTGACGGCGACGACTGATGCTCGGCTTTGTACTCTGCACAACAACTCTGACATTAGTATAATTTACGAAATGTTTGGGATTTTCAATTTTTTTTGTTTATTTTTGTTGTTGATTATCAATTCAGAATGTGAAAAACACGAGAACACTTGCTTAAGGATTGAGTCCTGCGAGCCAAATGCTACCAAAGAATATATTATTATGTTTAAAAACTATTATTGGAGGCAGACAAGAGAATCTTACATTAAATCCATACTTTATGGAAATAATGTAACAGCATGGAGTCTAACAACTAGGTCCAAATTGTCGAATTTGTATCCTAGTGACTTTGAGGTGGTGTCCTCACATTTGCCAGCAATTGCGGAACTGTTATTAGCGCATCCAGCTATAAAAAGTGTTCATATGGAGGCAGCTGTGCGACTTGAAACTGCGGCGGCAGAGCGTAAAAACTACAAAAACGCCTCCTCCAACCAGATAACCGATATGTTGGGTGCTCACATTTTATGGAATCGTGGAATAACGGGTAAAGGAGTGAAGGTGGCAGTCTTTGATACGGGTTTGCCGAAGCGCCATCCACATTTCCGCAATGTTAAAGAACGAACGAACTGGACAAATGAAAAGTCGTTGGATGACGGCGTAAGTCATGGCACATTTGTGACGGGTGTAATTGCATCCTCCAAAGAATGCTTGGGCTTGGCTCCCGATGCCGAGCTGCACATTTTTCGTGTATTCACTAGCACACAGGTGTCGTACACATCATGGTTCTTGGATGCTTTCAACTATGCCATGTTTAAGAAGATAAATATTTTAAATTTAAGTATTGGAGGTCCTGACTTTATGGACCAACCATTTGTTGACAAGGTGCTAGAACTTTCGGCTAACAAGGTGATAATAGTGTCGGCAATTGGGAATGACGGACCATTGTATGGCACGTTGAACAACCCAGGTGATCAAAGTGATGTAATAGGCGTGGGCTGCATTAATCCGGATGATGTGGTATCGAAATTCAGTTCGAGAGGTATGACAACATGGGAATTACCACGTGGTTATGGGCGCGTAAAGCCCGATATTGTGACATATGGCAGTCATGTAAAGGGCAGTGATGTAAATGGCGGTTGTCGGTCTCTGTCTGGTACCTCTGTCGCTGCTCCCGTAGTGGCGGGAGCGGTGGCTCTTGTCTTGAGCGGGGCACCTGGTAAAATAAGCACAGCCAATCAGGCATCTATTAAACAGGTATTAACTGAAGGCGCCGTGCGATTGGGTGATAGTAATATATTCGAACAGGGTTATGGAAAACTTAATATTTTACGCAGCATGGAACTGCTGGCGTCGTATGTACCAAAAGTTACACTAAGTCCACCATATATCGACCACTCCGAGTCGTACATGTGGCCGTATAATTCGCAGCCGTTGTATTGCCAAGGTATGGCGTCTATAGTTAATATAACTATTTGGAATGCAGTATCGGTAAGGGGGCTAATAAAAGAGGAGCCGGTTTGGCACCCCGACTTGGAGAGCAAGGGCGATATTATAGATGTAAAGATAGATTTTTCCCCTACATTATGGCCATGGTCTGGATGGATGTCGGTAAAGATGTTGGTAAACGACAAGGGTTGCTTTTACGAAGGCGAATCGAAGGGATATATAAGTCTTGTTGTAGAGGTAGCACCACTGGGAAATGATTTACAAAATGTCTCCGTCCACTTTCACATAAACTTAAAAATTACACCAAAACCTCCGAGACACAAACGCATTTTGTGGGATCAGTATCATAATTTACAATATCCGCCTGGTTACATACCACGCGACAACTTAAAGACCAAATCGGATCCCCTAGATTGGAGAGGCGATCATTTGCACACCAACTTTCGGGATATGTATCTTCATCTCAGAAGTCTGGGATATTACATAGAAATTCTTGGCATGCCATACACCTGCTTTAACGCCAATGATTATGGCGCGTTACTGATTGTCGATCCAGAGGAAGAATTTTTCGACGAGGAGATTTATAAGTTACAACGTGATGTATTCGATTATGGCCTCGGTGTCATAATATTTGCTGACTGGTATAATACAACGGTTATGAAGAAAATGAAGTTTTTCGATGAAAATACGCGAGAATGGTGGATTCCTGATACAGGTGGTGCAAATATTCCAGCACTGAATGATTTGCTGTCGGGATTTGGCCTCTCACTAAGTGACACAATCGCAGAGGGGAATTTTCGACTTGGAGAGCACGATGTCTACTATGCCAGTGGCACGACTTTAGGCGAATTTCCCAAAAACTCCCACAATATAATAATATCTGCGCTACTTAATGACCAAGGCAGTGAGGTGCTAAACAATGCAACACACTCGCAGGACACCCAAATAAAACAAACGTGTCCAGTGATAGGTTTGTTCCAACTACAAACTGAGGACCGTAAGAAAATAACGATTTTGAAAGAATTCGAAAAACACAATACAGAAGATGAAAATGCGATAGAAAGCGGAGAAATTGAAAAATTACACATTTTAAACAAAAGAGTTTTACTATCGTCTAAATCGGACACAGTTTTCCAACCCCACCACCACATGGGAATAGAACA
Organism: Phaonia tiefii; assembly: GCA_963931995.1. Lineage (NCBI taxonomy): Eukaryota > Metazoa > Arthropoda > Insecta > Diptera > Muscidae > Phaonia > Phaonia tiefii. The sequence goes on from OZ008370.1 coordinate 24,351,443, forward strand.
GATCAACACTATAAATCAAGGTGTGCACAACAAAAACACAATTGGACGCATCGTCATCATGGGAGACTCAAATTGCATAGACTCCACCACACAAAACGAACAAACATGCATGTGGCTGTTAAACATATTTTTAGAATTTACCATTCATTCACATACAGCACCATTTTTAAGAAAAAATAATAGTATTAACAAATACATGGCAGTAGAGCCGCCGCCTCAGCACTTACGACCTAAAAGGCTTAAAACCTCGAAACTCTATACCTTCTCAAAAGTCATAGATAAAAACAAAAAATCCACAAAGAGAGATCTCGAAAACTGCGAAAACATTGATAGCAGCAGGAACGAAAATGTAGCATTTCATTATAATTTTAAAAAGCTAATTTAGACATAACAATTATAACATTTAAGACAAAATGAAATAAAAGAAATGGAATGATTTTGACAAAAAAAAAAAACTTGTTTCGTCTAAAGTCTGCAGACATGAATCATCTTTAACTAATAGAAAAGTTCATGAACTTTGTAACTGTTCCTCGATGTCGAATGAAAGCTTCGACATGCAAAGAAGTTTGTTGTGTGGTTCACAATCTTGTAATTTCAAGTGGAAAGAAAACGTAAAATTGCTTTATTTCGAATGTGCAATGAAATATGTACCCTGTTCCTTTATTGCGGACGATAGCCCGTCACTCGAATCCGACTGAAATTGAGGGTCACTTCACCAAAAAGCTTGGTTGGACTGATCGCAAATTAAAGCACATTCCGTTCGACTAGAAAGGAAATTTTGGAACCCAAATCAAATTGACTTTGACTAGAATACGAACGAAAGGTTTCGAGCAGCTGGCACATAAAATCAAACGAGCGAAACCTTCGTGACGAGGAACATGGCATTGATGTGTTTAATAGAAAAATACAGCACTCAGTGAATTTTCTCATTACAACTTAAAATGAATCATTTTTCTCTTGCTTACCTGCAACGTTTTTAAAGCCACAAATCTTTTCATAGACATCAAAATATTATCCAAATACGGTGGCCCATGCAAAACCAACTCTTTCACTCCCGCATCTTGTACCGTCAACACCAAACCGGGTATACCGCCAATACTGGGCCATGTGTTGCGTGTCACAAATATCTGTTCCAATCGAGACAACTTTGTTTTATGCTCGTGCGCCAAACGCTGTGTTCCCTCGCCGCAATTGAATAGATAGCGTGATTGATCTGTAAACAAATAGACAGCAGCTGGTGAACCATTCGAACCGGTGCCCAGAATTTGTAATGTCACAGTGCCGGGTATGTAGGGAGTGCCTTTCTTTTTGGCCGCTTGCTGTTGGCGTTGTCTTCTTAGCAAAGGTTTTTCGCTAACCTTTGGTTGTTCCATTTTCTGACGCAGCTGTTGTGATTTAGCCTCTTGTGATTTCGAATCTTGTGGTGTCGGCGGCTGCTGCTGCTGTTGTTCTGCTGCAGCATTTGCCATTTTTGTGGTTTTGTTTATACGTCCCGTTTGATTTATTAGTAACTCTTTAAGTCTATCGTTCGCTTTATTACGCAGTGCGTTTCTTAAGGCCGTTAACAACATTCGTCCCGACTTTTTTTTTTTTAAAGGAATTCAATGTTGTAACTTGGGTTGATGTTTTGCGGTGATACACGTGAAAACAAGTCTTGCAATTGTTATTATTACAAATAAATGTGAGTAAACAGCTGACTTCAAATTCTGTTGAAGGGGTGATTTATCGATAACAGCTGTCGAAACGCATGAGATGGTACAATAATAACTGAGCCAGTGACGCCAACTCTGCAGGCACGAAACGCGCCGTCGAAGTACCCATAAACGCGCCAATAACGGAAACGGCCAGAAAAATCCAAAAAATGCTAAAACCATAGAAAAATGACTAGAATATTCGGGTATCCACCGACCGCCGGTTTTCTGAAAATTTACGGCCTAAACCTAGAATAGGTCTGTAACTCGCTTCGGTTCCAAACTATTACCATTGGATAGAACTTTTAATTTTAAGTAAAAAAAATTAAATAAAAAAATCGGGGGCAACGCCTATTTTCGGAGTTGTGGGCCCTCAAAGTACATACAGGATTATACTACGAGTGTTGCGCCGTGTTATGGGACCGATTTCACAACTTTTTTGTGTAAAACGAGTCGAAATAAACAAAAAAAATTAAATACATTTTTTCGATAACTGTCTTAGTTATCCACATATCGGATTTTTAAAAATATCCAGAAAATATTTTTTTTTAAAACAATCGAGTGATTTTTCGGATTTTGCCACACATCGACTTCAGGTACAGAGGGAATTTTAACCCCCCTGACTAATTGCAATATAAATTTAACGATTTTCCATAAGTTCTACCACACGGTACGAGCAACATAGATCCCTGCGAGGGCTACTTGGCCCGTAACTCCCAAAATAGGGGTTCCCCCCGATTTTTTTATTTTACTTTTTTTACCTGAAATAACGATCCCTACACCCAAAAAAAAAAAAAAACAAAAAAATTGGACGTGCCGATCTATACTAGGTCTGTTCCAAATTTACAATTTCGAACAAGCGGTGGAACCGGTTTTTCCTTGTCGGTTTCACCGTTGTTTTTTATTACATTAACACATTTAAACTTAACACAACGCCTTATAATTTAAACTTAACACAAAGCCTTAATTTTTAAACGGACCGATCTCCAGAATTATAATTTATATTCATTTAAGACATACTTTTAATTAAAATTCATTCATAAGTTCATCAACAATTACTAAAGACTTTCTAGATATGGGAAATTTTCGAAAGAAAACATGTAGAGAATTGTAAATTCTGCCAAATTAAGATATTTCTTTTGCAAATTGCAAATATGTGGGAAATTTACAAAAGAAAACTTGCTAAATAATGTTACGTTGAACTAATTGAAGATTTCTCTGTGGAAAATTAAAATTATTTAAGGGTGGTATCATGGTTGAAGACAAGGTTGTATCGTTAGAACAGCTGATTTGATTTTTTTCATTTGACGCACTTGGGAAATGTCAAATTTGTTTACATTTGTTGGTTATAAGTTGTTTACAGACGCGGAATTAAACAACAGACGCGAATACGAGTTAGAGTTTCACACCGGGAAAAACCAATTCAACTGCAGCATCAAACAATTTCAATTATTAATGTCAATCTTCATTAATTTGGCAAATATTTCTTTCCAATTATTTCACAACTGATTCAAAAATGCACATTTTGTTTACATTTTTATCAGCTGAGTTTGACAGAAGCCAAGTGCGATTTTGCTCATGATTACACACATATTTACTGCTACTACCGTGATTAGTGTGCCCTGGGTGGTATTCTATAAGTCGTGAATCAGTCACTTCGCGTTACTTTTCTCGTTTTGGTAGTTTATAAAAATTTACAGCTGTTCGGTAACTACCTGCGTTGAGTTACGGTATTTAATGTGTAGTTTATAAAACGCAGCGCAACGTTTTTGATCACTTCAGCTGTCCAATTGATCACGCCAGTTCTTCGCGTTAGTTGAAGTAATTACAAATTTAAAGAAAAATTTCGATCGAGAATAGGCAGATGGAAGTATTTTGCATTTCATTGCTTATAAGTAGTTGCCAATTTTGCCTGAAATGCATTCGACGGATATAGGACAAACTTTTTTTAAATAATTCAAAATTATACAGTTTACGCACTGAAATTCTTATTTACAATAAAAAAATTAGAAATGGAACGTTCAAATAAATAATGCGTTGCAAAATTAATATAATTATATTTAAAAATTATAGACATCAGTTCATGTTGACAATAATAAACAAAAGAACCAATTCATTACAATCAATACATACCGCCAAATGGAACGTGTTTTTGAAAATACAACTAATTTAATATAGATGGGGAAATTTATTGGACATTGAACCCCAAAATAACATAGGTTTTTACACATTTTTTGTGAATATTGTTGGTATTTGCAGTATTATAAATAGTAGCCATCTTAAAATCTGTTGATCTACTGAAATAGAGCTAAATTTATTAATCTTTTTCATTCTGAGCATTTCACTCAAGATAACTTTTCCTAATCTATAATTGTTTATTTTAGTTGGGCAACCCTATAAACCGCAATATCAGTGAAAGCTTTCGAAAACAAAGAACAAACGCAAGCGCGAAGTGATATATAAACTACCATTTTTTGACTTCGGCGTTCGCATTGGCTTTTGCCAACTTTCGGGACCTTTAGACCCTAAGTGTTGCCAGTACAAAAGTGAAGTTAGAAGAGAGTTTTGTAATAAATATTAAACTTCTAGCATATGGAGCATTTTTTAAGGAATATCAAAAAACATTTTAAAATTTAACTGCATTCGTTGCAGAAAAAAAATTCAGAAAACCACCAGAAAAATTCCAAAAGTGCTAAAACCATAGAGAAATGACGTATATAGAAGCAATTTGCTCAGCAAATTTACGGAGATTGGTGTGTTGCATATGGGCTTTGTGGGTTGCAAAGTAATAATACCAGATACAGGCCATGGCTCAAACCAACGAGCAAAAAAACAGGAACGGCATTTTGTTTTGTGCGTTAAATTTTTTGTATAAATACACCACAAATATTTACTAACAATAAAATATAACAAAAAAGTCCGAAATACGTTTAATATTCACAGTTTTTCACCAAAACGACATGAAAAATTTAAGTCAACAATTTTTGTAATTCCACCTGGTGTAAGTAAATTTACGTCAAATAACTCTCTATCGCACCGACCGCACCACGAAGAGTGTGAAACGAAATGCCAGATGAGAAGAATCGCAGCTCTATATGACATTACTCTTTGGTTAAAAACACTTAAGCTATGTTCAGATGTGGCCGTCGGTGGTGCAATGGTTAGTGTGCGCGGCTCTTGTACATGAGATCCTGGGTTCGAACCCGGCTCTGACCACCTTCAAAAAAAAAATTCTTTCGGCGGCGGTCACCTCGCATAGTGACGGCGACACTATCGAGTATCTAGCCATGAAAAATCTTCTCAAATTACCGTTCGGAATCGGTGTAAAACTGTAGGTCCCCATCAGTGAGTGAAAACTGGAAAGCGCACAGCTCAGTGATTGTGAGAAGTTCTCCCCAGTCCCTTCATGGGATGTAATGGGAAACCATTTATTTTTTTTTATGTTCAGATATACTGGGATTTCGCAGTTGACGGGATTTAATTTCAATAAACAGCTGATGTACCGCAAAACAAATGTTTGGTGGGTTCGAAATCTCAGTATATCTGAACGTTGCTTCAATAAATAAGGGGATTTCCAATAGGGACAGGTATATTTTGACAGTTCACGGCGGTTATGTTGCATTATCTACTGTTAAGTTTCCTGTTATTTATTTTTCAGAAAATGGGGACAAACCACCATGGAAAATCACAGTGTCGATCAACACGTGCGAATACTAAAACTTTATTATAAAAATAGGTGTTCTCTGCTGGCAACGCTGCGCTCGTTGCTCCAGTTTTGCGACGACACTCATTTTGGACCAACGGGTACATCAATAGGTATTGCCATATTTAGGACAATACCAATCATTACCAAGTGGCGATGCATGCACAGAATGTCATTGTTTGATTTGGATTGCGGTCCGGCTGCATCATTGGTCTGTACTTCTGCCGATCACGATATGTGGTTCCAACAGGACGTCGCTACGTCCTAGGCAGCTGATGCCACAATGGAAATTCTGCACTACCGATTTGAGGGTTATCTCAGGCAGAGGCGACGAGAACTGGCCACAGACACAGTGCGATATAATATATATCCTTAAGTCGCAGATCAATGCCTATAAACCACAAATACGAGTTCCCTCAAAGTCAACATAACCCGCCCCATCGCTCAAATTTAGTCTGGCCCAAAGAGAATTACGACAATTTATGTCGTATTTAAATATTTTTTTGTTACCAATTAAAATGAGTTTACATTCGGAAAATACTACATGAAACAAAAAACAACCTTTTACACAAACTGAGTTGTTAACGTGTTGTCATTGTCATTTCAATATGGGAGCCTAGGAAACATTTAAACTCCATATCGTTAATTCCATCAACCAATGATACAGTTGAACTTTCTCATTCATCAGCCGTCCTTCTTTATCCTTATTATATGAAGATAACATGTTTCACCAACCGGCTTGGCCTTCAACCACCTGCTTCATTTGAGTTTCTTCATAATATGTATAATATGTTATTGGCACTTGTGACTGTTGGTGGCGTAATGGTGTGTGCGTGACTCTTACATTTCTTTCGACGACGGTCACCTGGTTTAGCGACGGTGACATTTTCGACTTCTTAGCCATGAAAAGGCATCTCAAAATACCGTTCGGAACCGATATAAAGGCTGTAGATCCCAAACAGTCAGTGTAAAACTATAAAGCGCACAGCTCACTGATTGTGACAAGCTGTGCCCTATCCCTTCATGGGATGTAGTACACTTACTTTGATATTTTTATCTAAATTCTCAACGAGTGTCTAACTAGAATGTTTTCTAGGCTTATTCAGTTGTTAGTCAAGTGTTGATTCACAACTGTTTTGTATCTTCTCTCTATTTCTAATATAAATATGTATGTTCCAAAAAACTTCAACCCTGATATTATTGTCCTTAGTAAAACGATAGCTGGTCATCAAAAGCGACCATGTACTCGTCCACTGCGTAGTCACTCGATGGATACAGTTTAGTTGAAGGTTTATGTGATGAGAACGAAAATTTGTTGGCAAATGATGATGGAAATTATCAATATTCATCGTCAAGCGATAGTATTGAATTTATTTTGTATTTATCAAAAGATCAAAGTGCTCTTTGGCAAGAGGACTGTTTAAGCTTACCTTACTTTTATTGACTATATTACAACCTCATGAGGTCAGACGTCTTACACATATTAATTAAACAAACAAATTAAACAAATTTCAACATATTCTTCCAACTGGCTCTATCCTTCGCCTTTTCTCGCCAGTTGGTAACACCAAGGATACGGAGGGATTCTTCTGCCTGGTCTTTCCAGCGGAGTCTTGGTCGTCCTCTTTTCCTGCTTCCATCGGGTACGTTATCAAAAATCTTTCGCGCTGGCTCATCTTCATCCATTCTGATAACATGGCCTAGCCAACGCAATTGGCACACTTTGATTCGTCTAGCTATGTCCACGTCAGAATAGAGACTATATAGCTCTGCGTTCCAGCGACGTCGGTACTCGCCGTTTTCCCTAACAGGCCCATACATTTTACGGAGAATTTGTCTCTCGAAAACTCCCACGTGTTTTTCATCCGCTTGCGATATGACCCAAGTTTCGGAGCCATATGTCAAGACAGGTAAAAGGAGATTCTGACATAGCTGGACTTTTGTCCGTCGAGAGAGGGCTTTGTTTCTAAACTGCTTGCCGAGCCCAAAATAACATCTATTTGCAAGCACAATTCTCCTATCTATCTTCAGGCTGACTTGTCCTTGTTCACGGCGGATCCAAGGTAGACAAATTCATCTACCACTTCAAAATTAAATCGGTTGTCAACGTTTAAGTGCGGACCAAGGCGAGAGGTTTCTCTAGTCGTTGACACCACCAATTTTGTCTTGCCCTCATTAACAGCAAGACTGTTTAAGCTAGTAGATACCTGCTGTAAGAGACGGAAAATTTTGTTACAGAAAGTTACCACATATGTGAGATTTACCGTGAAAATATTTCATTAATAATTCATCTTTGCACTCCATTTTATTTTTAACGCATGTGGTATTACTTTTGTTTACTAAAATATTCAAAATGTCAAAATTCCGGTCCAAACAATTACCAAACAATTGTTTTCATACGAAATAAGTTTAGCGTAACAACCCTGTACTTGATTTTGCTTACGAAATTTTCGCAAAGAGCTGAATACCAAGCAAATGAAAAGTGAGCGAAATTTTCGGCTCATGAAATTTTCGGTATTTTTTTTGCTCGTATTTTTTGTGGTAACGAAAATTTCATAAAAACCGCATTTTGGGCTCCCCATAGGCAGTGGTCGAAATATAGTTTAGCAGGGAATAAAAATAAAGCGGCCAAAAAAACTCGCTTAAAACCATTTCCCAAAATATCGCTAAAGCTTAAAAAATCGCTAAAGTTCAACCTGGCATTTCCGGCTCATTTCAAAACCGAAATCTTTTCAGTCTGGCAGTACCCGAAAAATGAATTCCGACAAAGAAGAAGAAAACGAAAAGTGCCAAAGGAGAATCGACGTGAAATTTAGAAGTGTCGCTTCTATAAACGAGAAAAATATAGAAGAATTTTGTCTTTTTGTTTAAATAAACCAAATTCAGAGACACTTAACGGATTGTTTTTTGTTATTGTTTTGTTTATTAACGCCAAACAAATATGTCATCGCGAAGGTAATAGCCAAAGGGAAAGTGGAAAGAATAAATGATCAAAATTTACAATGAAAAAAAATCTAAGAAAACGGATTTAAGTAATTTTTAATGGGGCAGACATCACAATAGCTCCCCCAAAACGTATAATGCGAAAAAGTCAAGTAAATCTGAAACAAAATCTGTGTAAAAAGTGCAAGTGTTTGTGCATGCTGGTATCCAGATATAATCCCCTTAACGTTTTTGCGTAAAGGGGAGCCTTGAGATCTTTCAATTCTCCACAAAAAAAAAATAAATGCTAATATGAATTTGTATATTTATATAAATGTCTGGAATTGTGTGGATACTTGAAGTGAAATATTAAAAAGGAAATATATGAGAAGGGTTTTTGCAAAGTACACGCCCTAATTCGGTTCAAAATCCCTATAGCAAATACAGGTCAATGCAAAGATTGCACCGGAACAGACAAGGGTTTTCATATAATCTAATTGGAAACTGCGTCCTTCTTGAGGGATTTCCATATGTTGCGTTTTCCAATTGGCAAACTTTTTTTTTTCTTGTTTTACTTCGGTTACTTATGTATGTATGTCGTCCGTCCATTGCAATGTTTGTTTTGTTTGGTTGTGCATGCGTGTGTTTGCATGTTTTTTGTGATTTTTTTCTCTGTCACTGCTCTGTTGCCTTCATTGTTATGGTTGTTGTTTTTTTTTTGTTTAAATATTTGGTTTGTATTCGTTTTAAGAAATCGTGTGTGTATAGTATTTTTGTATTTTCAGCTGCTTCTTTCGCTTAATGATGACGCTGCAGTCCAATTCCTCTCCCTCTCAGTGCTGTAAACTCAGCTGGTTGACAATATTTTGTTTTTATGTCTATGTTTCTATGTTTTTCGATACCTTTAATCACGGTACAATAATACCTACATGGTAAAGTCGTTTGCACAGCTGATTTAACTTATTTTATGTGATTTTTCGCTTCAGTTGTCAAACTCGTATGTATTTTGTTTTTGTACATTTTGCATGCTTGTATTATTGGTATGCATTTGTGCAGTGTTTGGCAACTGAGGCGAATGGAAAATAGAAAGGCCCTAACTCATAATTTTTAGAAATAGCATTTTTTTTTTCTGGCAGGGCACCATCAGATACACCTTCCACGAAAAATGTACGGACAAATATTAAAGCTATAAGATAATAACATAAAGCCCTAACTCATACTCCCAGAATATGTTGAAAAAAGCCCTAACTCATTTATTACTGCAAAAACACATAGTAGGCATAGATTTTCTGATTTTGTTTTTATTGTGTTGGTGTTCGTCATTTCAGTGAGCGCTTTTAACGTACTTACTTCGGTGAACACAAACAACCCCGAAGGGTCAAAGGCCTTACAAAATGCGTATAACATGTTTCTCCACCCGGCTCGATCTTCAGCTTTTCTCTTCCATTTGGTAACACCAAACTCTTGCAGGTAATATTCCACCTTTTCCAGCGAAGTCTTGGTCGTAATATTTATTTAACGTCCGTCGAGTACGTCTTCGAATACCTTTCGCACTGGTTCTTTCTGATCCATTTCACTGACATGGCCTAGCCAGCGTAAATGCGCTATTTTGATTCGCATAACAACGTCGATTCGGGATACAGATTATACGGCTCGTGGTTCTTCCTTCGTCGTTACGTTAAAGCAAGATAGGTTCTATGAGAGTCTTATATACATACATAGTTGGATCTTCGTTACTCGAGAGAGGGTCTTATCTCTGAAGTGTTTGCTTAACCCGAAGTAACACCTGTTTGCAAGCACAATTCTCCGTTTGATTTCCAGGCTGACGTTATTGCTTCTGTTCAGGGCAGATACGAAGTAAATAAGTTCATCCACTACCTCGAAATTATAACGGTTATCAATTATTCACCCTTTAATCCACCCTTTTAAGTTCGAAACATATGCACGAACTTGTTGTTACTACAATAAATCTTTTTATTATGGAAAAACATACAGGGAAGTTAATTATTTTCATTTATTTGTAACGTTTAGAGACCCTTCAACTAACAGAACTAAAAAATATTGTCAATCAGGAAAAGATGATATTTAATTTACACCATCGCTTTCCGTCCGCGACAAAACAAAAGCACGCATTTACAAATACAGTATGTCAAGAAAGTGTTTTGACACTAGAACAAAATTGTTTCTTTGATATTATTCATTGAAACAACAACATATTCTGTTGTAAATTGGTTTGTATTTTTATGCGTTTTCCTTAATTGGCATCTCGACCATCGAACTGTAGCAAAAAAATAATAATACCTGTGAAAGATGAAACAGAACACAAACAACAACAAAAATAACGCATAACTGTGCTTGTCAATAAAGTGTTTTTACAACTCTCTGAGCAAATTCGTAATGAGTAAGACAATTACCGTTATTTTTTGAAGTGTGCTTGTCGATTAGGCAGGTTCTTAGTGATCTAGATGAGTTTTGTTTGATAAATACTTCAGTAGAGATATTATTACTGAGAGATTAGGATGCCTGGCAAACGAATATCATTTGAAGTTATCCAGTTGATGTATTATAATCACCATATGGGTAAAAGTGTGCAAGAGTTGCCGAGATGTTTTCCTTAACAAGGCAAACAGTATATAATATTTTAAATCCCGCCAAAAACAACGATCGCTTGGAACCAAAGCCAACCAGCGGCCGCCCAACGAAAGTATCGGAACGGATAGAACGTATATTGATAAGAAAAATAGATGGAAACCCAAAAATTTCGACCAGAACTTTTGCAAGGGAAATCAACGAAGAATGTGGTGTGCAATTTTCCCACGAAACAATAATACAGGTATTAAAAAGGAACCAGTACACATCGCGAGTCTTTCGAAGAAAACCATTCCCTTCAGCACAAAATATTGAAAAGAGGTTATCGTTTTCGAAAATATATGTTGAGAATCCTGTTGACTATCGGAATGATGTTATATTTTATGATGAGACTAAGATTATGCTTTACTACAATGATGGGCCCAATAGAGTATGGCGTCAGACCCTTGAAGCATGAAGAAACCACAATATTATACCAACTGTAGGATTTGGCAAATTTTCGGTAATGGTGTGGGGGTGCATTTCCAGCAAGGGAGTTGGAGACTTAGTATTTATAGAAAATACCATGGATTCATAGCATTATTTAAATATATTGAAGGGCCATTTGATATCAAGTGCGCAAAAATTTGGCTTCACTAATGACAACAAACCCAAATTCAACTTCTACCAGGATAATGACCCAAAAGATAAGGAGCATCAGGTTAAGATGTGGCTTCTTTTTAACTGCAACAAAGTATTAGACAGGCCTGCCCAAAGCCCGGACTTGAACCCTATTGAAAATTTATGGGCTTATCGGAAGAAGAAGGTAGCCAAAGGGGTTCCAAAAGGTCGAGCAGAGCTGAAAACTGTAATATTGGAAGATTGGTATAAAATACCGGGCGACTACGACATGCAGAATTTAATTTTTTCGATGAAGAGACGACTACAAGCTGTTGTTGCTGCAAATATTTACCATACTAAATATTAAACATTGAATTGATTTGGTTTTCTTATGACTTTATAAAATTTGCCTAATTGTAAAAACACTTTCTTGACACATTGATTTCGAGGTTTTTTTGGATTTCTCTTTTTATTTCCTATAATCTCGTGAAATTGTTTTCATTTGTGCTGGAATTAAGCAATAGTGGTTACAAATAAATAAAATATCAGCAAGGTCAATTGCAAATCAATTAAACGTTTCAAAAAAGATCGATACAAAGAAGAGCTGTTGAAGGTGGACTAAAATCATGCAGAAGTGCAAAAAAACCATTTATTGCTGTCAAAAATAGATGTGCTAGAATTGAATTTGCAAAGCAGCATCTGAACTGGAGTACCACCAAATGGCAGACCGTACTTTTCTCTGATGAGTCTAAGTATAATCTGAAAAGTTCTGATGGATTTAGACTAGTACGCAGACCTAAAGGACAACGTCTAAATCCACGTTATACTAAAGGCACGGTAAAACATGGAGGTGGAAATGTATTGGTCTGGGGATGTTTTTCTCGCAATGGGATCGGGCCAATTCATAAAATAACTGGTATAATGGACCGTTTCTTGTATAAAGATATCCTGGAGAATGTAATGTTGCCACACGCAGAGGAAGAAATGCCACTTAAGTGGAGCTATCAACACGACAACGACCCCAAACACACTGCAAAATTTGTAAAAGAGTGGTTCGTGCAAAACAATATTAACGCTTTGAAGTGGCCAGCACAATCGTCAGATCTCAATCCCATAGAAAATCTATGGGATATTGTAGATCGTAAAATAAATCGCGATTATTGCAAAAATATGGATTACCTCTTTCGACAAGTGGAAATTCCGTAGACATTTTATCGAGACGACTTATAACCTGTGCAACCTGGACCACTTTATGGTAACAAAATTGAAATATTCAAAATGAAGTGGCACATTCTGCAGGACTTAGACAAATTGAAAAGACTGTCATCACTTTTGTGAACAATCACCTTATAATATTGTCTCATAAAATATACTTTTTTACTAATTCCAACATTTACTTTATTTGTTTTGTTTTAAGTTGTGCAAGAAAAGCCCCAACTTACTTTTTTTTAAAAAAATACGGACCAAAAAGCCTTATTTCATATAAATTCATTGACACTAGAAAAAAAAGATTATAACTTTAAATGTCTGATGTTTATAATAAAAACTTAATTTCAAATATTTTTTGTATCTGGTCATAAATCGGCCGATCTGCTGCAATTTCACGTTCGATATTCGTACGAAGTTCATCAATCGTCGCTGGCTTGTTGGCATAGACCATAGACTTGACGTAGCCCCACAGGAAATAATCTAACGGCGTCAAATCGCACGACCGAGGCGGCCAATCGACTGGGCCATTTCGTGAGATAACACGTTCACCAAACTTGGTTTCCAATAAATTGATTGTGGCATTCGCTGTGTGGCTTGTGGCGCCGTCCTGCTGGAACCACATGTCCTCCAAGTCCATATTATCCAATTGGGGCCACAAATATTCGGTTATCATTGAACGGTAGCGATTCGTATTCACAGTAATGTGCCGGTCTTGATCATCACGGAAGAAGTACGGCCCAATGACGCCGCCGGCCCATAAACCGCACCAAACCGTAATTTTTTCGGGATGCAATGATGACTCATGGATTACGTGTGGATTGCTGTCTGACCAATAACGCATATTTTGCTTATTGACGAAGCCATTCGGCCAGAAATGAGCCTCATCGCTGATTGTTGAGGCCTCTCAAAGTTGGCCTCTTAAAGTTGAGGCCACTGACTCCAAATTTTGGTAGTAAATTTTAATAATTTCGACTCGTTGTTGGCTCGTATATCTTTCCATGTTGAAATGGCAAACTTTACTGAAGAGAAGAGCGGGGAAAAATATGGCGTCGTTTGCTGTCCCTATCGATTTACTTTTGTAGCGTCTCTGTCGAAAAACGCTTTAAAAGTATCTTCGGAATACCAAATTTGTCCAAGGAACAAACCACATCCAAGTCCATGATTTCCACTGCGATCAATTCCGGTCTAACTTCGGTGGAATTGGTCGCAGTAGAAGGCAGGGACTTGGATGTGGTTTAGATACGTTCAGGATATGTTACAATAAGAAGCAGTCGATGACTGCTATATAATCACCTGTCGCGATTGTCCTGACTTAGCAGTAAATTAGATGTTCTGATAGACAAGGGACAAACAAAAAATATATACTTATATACACAAACAAAAAAGAGCTCAAAAAAAACCAAATGTTTAACACTCCCGTAGGTGATGTAATGGTAGATGCGTGGATCTTGTACGTTAGAACGTGGGTTCGATCCCTGATTTGACCACCTTACATTTCTATTGACCGCAGTCGCCTCGCTTAGTGACGGCGACACTATCGAGTATTTAACCATGATATCGCAGTGACCCGTAATCACCGTAAGTCAGCATTTCCCAGTCGCAGAAACGACTCAGTCCTACTCGAGTCGACTGCCGGCCAACCATGCAAATAACCAAGCCGTGCGGGTAACAAATCGGCGGATTAATAGAGGCAATTGAGCTTATTGCGTAGTCCGGTTCAACATTCCCTGCAACATCACAAAGGCGGGGAACTGAGCAGAGTCTCAGCTTGCCGGGTATTTTACTGTTCAGAATCTGTTTGCAATTCCTAAGCAATTTCGACTTCCTGGTATTTAACCTAATCGCATTGAGGGCCAATATACGCAGATGGTAAATTCACCCAATGGGTACAAGCACGAATCTCATTATCTCCCCTACAGCCTTCATAATCGTAAATACTTCAGCTAGCAAAAAAAACTTTCATCCAATCTCGGCGATAAATTGAATTGGAGGACCTCAATGAAGATACCGGCTTCCAGCTTCCATTTTGAATCCATCCATAAACATTTGACAACCAGAGAGAGAGGTAGATATACCACCTACCCAGTCACTTCTATCTAACATTTTTATCTCTGGGCACATAACCTACTATAGACAACATGTAATTAGTCGACCGACTCAATTAACCGTGTTGGTGATGATCGATCATCTTCCGCAGAAGACTGGGCGTAGGAGCATGTTTCCAAAAACACAATTCTCTCAATTCAAGGGCACTTGTAACAGCGAGATCGAGGATTATATCCTGCGGAACACTCCTCCTTGCTCCATTGATGCACATCGACTCAGTGCGCTGTACTTTACTAAGCAGTTTCAACTAATACCCATTCCCCAATGCGTTCCACCAGACCAGGCAACCATAAGTAATAATTGAGCGGACAACAGCCGAATACAACCAAAAAACGGTTTTTGGAAACAGCCTCCAACTTTTACTTACTTTCACTTTCAGTCCCTCCTTCATTCAGTCCTCAGTATTCTGTTTCCAGTTCAGTTTCTGATCCCGATTATATACATATATATATTTATGCCTATTACTCCTCTGAGGAGCATAAGGCCACAACAAAATGTTTAAAACTTATTCTATTTAATGACAGGTTTTTAATTCCATTCCAATTCCTTCCTCTTTTCCAATGTCCTTTTCGAGCAGCCTTCTCTAGGTGTGGACCGGACGACCTCGTCTACGGCTGCCCTGCGCATTCCAATAGATCGCATGTCTAGCGATATCATTAGGGCTCTTCCGAAGTGTGTGGCCTATCCGGTTCCACTTCGGTCTCATAGTATTTAAATGAATTGGTGTTTGGTTTGCCAATTCCCATAACCTAGTATTCGAAATTGTAATCTGCAAACATCTAAGAGAATAAAAAGAGAAAATCTTCTCAAAAATACCGTTCGGAACCGGTGTAAAACAGTAGGTCCCAATCAGTGGGTGTAAAACCAGAACGAGCGCAAGCTCACTGGTTGTGAGAAGCTCTCCCCAATCCCTTCGTGGGATGTATTTTAAACGTCTAAGACATCGGTTAGTCAAAGGCCTTGTAGAAAATGCGGGCCGCGTTCCATGTTTCACACCCATATAGGAGTACTGAAATTACGTTGGAGTTAAAACTTCTGATCAAGGATAATACCACGATATTTCGCCTCAGAAGATAGAAATAACTCAAAGCCATCTAGTCTCGGTCTCCAGCCATCTAGCTCTCCTCGGAGAACAAGCTCCGTCGTCGCCGGGTTAACACTTAAGTCACAGCCACTGGCCGCAATCGACAGCTTACACAGGGCGTCTAACATGAGGTCGCTAATCGTACACAAAGATTTCCCACCGACCAGAGTGACCACATCATCCGTATAGGCCACAATTCTACGTCCTCTCAATTGATCACTAAAATCCACAGCGGACACCACTCCACTCTGCGGTGTGCCCCTTGTAGACAGCTTCTGGACAGATCCCACACCTAGAGTCGAATTACTAATACGGTCCCTGAGCATATTTGTAATCCACTCGACAAGGAGCGGTGGCACGTTAGCGGAATCCAGAGATTCCTTAATGGCGCCAAATGATATATTTTTAAAAGCACCTTCTATATCCAAGAAGACAGCCAAAGTCAAATCATGTAACCTCAAGTTTCGCGCAACTTAACCCTCAACGTCATGCTGAGCAGTGTCCATAGATTTTCCTTGAGGTAGGCATGCTGACCACCACTCAAGTAGCATGGGCTGATTCGGTTTCTAATGTACATATCCATCATTCTCTCCAAAACTTTCAACAGAAAGGATGAGAGGCTGATTGGCCTGTAGTTCCTTAGGAGATACGTGACTTATATTACCCGGGAATAAAGACTTGTCTTACATGGGAATAAAGACAACCAGTACTTCCTTCCACTTATCCGGTTCCAGGGAGAGTCTTAGACATACACAATAGACACTCAATAGATGCGGGGTGACAAAAGCATAACACTTTTGCAGCATAACCGTAAGAATCCCATTAGGATCAGGAGACTTAAAGGGCTTGAAGCTATGAATAGTCCAAATCAGGTGAGATATATTCGAAACGGAAGCATCCGGGTAATACCCTCCGTAGAACCAATATTCTCACTGTTTGGAAAGTGCGTCTCCATAAGAAGCTCAAGTGTCTCAGCTCCGGAGTTGGTCCATGACCCATCAGATTTCTTAATATCACCAAGACCTTTTTGACAAAAAGACGAAATCGTGCAGCAATATTTACCTTTGTTATAGACTCGGAGAAGCTAATCCAAGCGTAGCCTTTAACAACGGTTAATAGATTTTATACCCTAAGCATATTTGCAATCCATTCGAGGATGTGACTGCACCTGTTGATACTGCAGGAAATGACACATTATTGTCTGAAGCCAAGCTCATTGAAGATTCTTCAAATAACCTTCGGTAAGATGCCGACTATGAGGCCAGTAACCCTGAAAATGTTAGCTGAAAATGTTCGCCAGGTACTAATATATGGCCGTCGGTGGTGCAATGGTAGTTTGCACGGCTCTTGTGCACGAGAACTTGGGTTCGATCCCTGGTCTGACCACCTTAAATTTCTTTCGACGGCGGTCACCTCAGTGACTGCGACACTATCGAGTATTTAGCCATGAAAAAGCTTCTCAAAATACCGTTCGGAACCGGTGTAGAATTGTAGATCCCAATCAGTGAGTGTAAAACTAGAACTCGCACAACTCACTGGTTTGTGAGAAGCTCTCCCTAATCCGTTCATGGGATGTAACGGGAAACCAAGTATTTATTTAATAGATGTCCCTTTTTCCAGTCCTATCTTGGAACATATGGCACGAACGCCGCCCCTTAAACACACTAGGTCAATTTACAGGTTCAACGATGAGGATGGAACATGACACAAATGTGCTCATTGGATTAAGTGTGTCAATAGTGACACTCACAGAAAAATTCGGTTGAGACAGCCGTATTAGCCGTAACCGAATTTATAGGTTGTCACAACCACACTAGAGATCATAGATAAAGTAAACTAATAGATGCAGCACAAGTGTTGGGAAAATTTTAGTGTAATGTTTAATTTTCTAGATGTCGTTGAAAGCAATAAATGGGATATTTTTTTCTCCCAAAACAAAAGTCAAAAAATATGACATTAAAAATATCACTTCGAAACAAGAACACAACACGTTACTTAAAGTAGAATATTTGATGGCCATCGAATTGGAAAACCATAACACCACCGACTAAGTCCTAATAAATTGGTTCCGGTTCAGCTACCATTCCTTGTCGAGGTTTTGGCATCTGCGACCACAGAAGTTAACTTTAACAGAAATTTCCCACAATTTTGAATAAACGTCAGTGAGAATTATGGGAAACTTCAGTGAAAGTGACACTAGTACAGGACAGCACCTAGTGAACAAAGTTGACAATGGACGCGCTATATCTATTATTTCCTTTATCTATGCTATCCAATTGGGATACAAGCAAGTTGTTACCACCGAATTGCGGTTTCTACAGCCTCTCTGGGTGTAATTTGAATCCTTGATAGTCATTGGTTATATCCATCAGGATTGCCTCTTTCATAACGAGACATTAAATACCTTAAAATCTTAAAATCTAAAGCTTTTCCAGAACATGTTGTCATATTAACCGTGGTATTAACTTGCTTAGCTTGTAAGGTCGTTTCTTCACGTTGCCATAAAAGCATTTTTGCAAGCGAGTCGAGTTTACTATAATTTATTTTAATATTTCTTTTTAGTAATACTCGTGCTAGTACTCACCGCTTTATTGTTAACGCTTTGTTTTACATTTTGTCTCATGTTGTCATTGAACAAAAAAAAAACACAAAAACCAAAAATGAACACGAAAAGAGTAACAAAAGTATACGAAATATTTACCAAGACGTTGGATGCTGCTGACAGTTTGTCTTTTGAAAATGTTGATGCCGTTGTACCAATTTTATATTCAATAATTTTCTTTCATTCATTACTCTTACCCCGTTCTTAATTATTGCTTTTGTTTTTAAAACCATGACCTATCAAACTCCCACTGTCGACCTAATCACCCTCCCAGAAAACATGTGTTATACATAAATTCTTTACAGCTGATTTTAAGGTCAAAGAGAGTATACAAGGGAAATTATTGTTATTGTATTTGCTTTCGCTTTTGCTTTAATTGAATATAAACTGGTATAAAATCTAAGTAGGTACTTGATATGGATTTTTATTTTAGCAAATTCAGCTGTTTTAAAGGAAATTTTTGCTGAATATGTTATTTGAAATGGTTTCCTTCTCTTTTTTTTTATTGGCAAAGACAATAATATAATAACGATTGCGTTATACTACTACTATATATAAATATGTTAAGGCAAGATTTGGTTAGATTAAGGGAAGATTTAGAAGATTATATGAAGGGGAGATTTAGATAATAAAATAAAAATAATATGTACATATTGAGGGAAGATTTAGTTACCATTTTGAATTTGGTTACTTTTAGAATTATTCTTATTCTTCCATAATTTAGGTTAAATTTTACCAGACATCGTAAAAGCACGCTCGCAGTAAAACGAGGTGTAAGAAAACAGCACCTACACGCTGAAATAGTTGTCTTTTTTTTTTTATTGTTTGGATGCAAATATAACGTGTTTCTAGCTTGCCGCAAATATACTATACTTGAGTCCAAACACATTGTGTTTGCTATTCAATATAACATGTTTCGGACACAGTGATTAATTGGTTATAATATACGTCACAAACCAAATGTGGATTTTTTTGTTGAAAACTGTTGAAAACAGTGGTGTCTGTCACAATAAAGAACAACAAAGCAGCAGATCTTCAATTCACGAAAACAATGCTTGTAAACATGTACATGGTTGGTCGAAAAGGCTGCAAGACAGCACGCTGTCTAGCACACTTAGGCTAAAGAAGTCCATTGTGATACCTGCAGTTTCCTCCATAGCAACTATTGACTAGTCGTCTTGCAATTTGCTCTTTTAATAAATTTGTCTATGAGACCTGTAGGAATATCCTGTAGGGCTACGGTGCTAACTAAATGTGTACCGAATATCCTACTTCTCAGTCCTGCCAGAGCAGGGCAATCCAAGAGAAGGTGTTTCGTCGTTTCCTCGTCCTCTTCCATGCAACATCTACAGAGAGTAGAGCTTCTCTGTCCCAATCTTATGGCGTGTTTTCCTACAAGGCAATGTCCCGTAAGTGTTCCTATCATTGTGGATAACCTGCCTCTCGACAAGTTAAGTAGTTGCCTAGTCCTCTTCCTGTCCACCTGTGGCCAGAGGACCCTGGCTTGTCTGCAAGTTGAAGTAAGTCTCCACTTGTCCTTGAACATATTATCGGCCCACTGCTTGATCTGCAAACGGCAGGTAGAGATTGGCATACTAACACTTTCTTTTGTCGGAAGAACCTGTGCCGTAGTGCCCTGTCTAGCTAACGCATCCGCTACGCAATTGCCTGGAATGTCGCTGTGCCCCGGTACCCAGATAAGCCTGATGTCAAAATACTCTGCCATCACCCTAAATGATGAGTGGCATTCTTTCACCGTCAGGGACGTAGCAAACATGGCTTCCAGGGATTTTATAGCAGCCTGGCTGTCTGTGTAGATACATATTCTCCGGAGGGTTGTGACACTACATTTCAGTAGTTCAGCAACCTCCAGTATGGCGGTAACTTCCGCCTGAAATACACAGTGATCAGGCAGCTTGAAGGAGACATTTACATTTAGGTCCGGTGAATGGACCCCATAGCCTACTTGCTCGTCCAACTTTAATCCATCCGTGAAAAGTCTGATACTACTGGTGTCCCCTTCCAGTGACTTTTCCCAGGTATTCCTGTTCGGAATAGAAGTCCTTAGATTTGTCGCTGGTAGAAGGTAGGGGATACAGTAGTCCGTTTTTACGGTGAATAGAGTTGATCCAGTGTAGTAATTCAGCGTGTCCGGAATGCCCCGATATCAAAACGCCACAATCTCTGATTCTGAACCAGGGATGTAGTGGCTGCCGATTCGGCCATGATATCAGGAGTACAGATGTTCAGGATAGTACTAAGTGCAGTACCTGACGTCGTGCCCATTGCCCCACTAACGCTAATCAGTGCTGATCTTTAAATTTTCATCAAGGAATTCAGAATATATTTCTTTTGGAGGGACCTCCACCAAACTATGATGCGATAGAGAAGTATTGGTTTGACTACTGCCGTATAAATCCACATGGTGATCTTAGGATACGGTCCCCAGCGCTTTCCTATCGCCCCTTTACAGCAGTAAAGAACAACAGACGACTTTTTCACCCTCTCCTCCACATTCGGTTTCCAAGACAGTTTTCTGTCGAGAATTATTCCCAGGTACTTGACTTTTTCCGTCAACTGTAATTGCATTAACCATTAACTGACGGCAGTTCAAATGCGGGTATTTTATATTTCCGAGAGAACTGGATAAGTCCGGTTTTAAGTGGGTTAAGTGATAGTCCGTTGTTAGCGGCCCAGTTCGAAATCAGACTAAGTAGGCTGGTTGTACGAATGCTAAGTAAACATGTACATGGTTCCTGCAATATGCTGCTGGTACCGATATTTTTCAGCGTGTACTGAATATGGAGCGGTGTTCTCGTTTATTAATATAATTTGTACCAAAACACATAGCAGTACATAATAGTTTGCTCCACAAAGTACATAAGCTATTGCTATAGCTATAAGCTATTTTTATTCGTTTAAGCTATTGCCACTTCGCGACCTTAGAACAACAAGATCCGGATTGAAAGCACTTCGTTAACCAAATAAGTAGAGGATAATATGTAGTTAGTTGTCTATTCCATTAGATATCTCGTCAACGATAAGAGATATAATTATGACGGTAGCAGTAATCGGAAGTTCATGCCCATTTTAATACGATGAGATATGCAGATGCAGATGGACATGGGACTGTCCATGAAGGTGGAAAGTTTCTGATAGCCATTCACTTGGAAGTGGCCAGAAATGATTCCTTCATTAGGCACACCAACAGCTCACTACTTCCACGCAGTATTTCCTGGGCAATGTATTATCGGAAACCTCCGTTAGCTAGCTAAAGTGTGAAGGCGAAACGATTGAGCAGCCTGAGTGGTAATGCGATCACTGATACCTCTCAGAATTATTATGTGACCCTGTCACTGAAGCTCTTCGATGTAGTGGATATATTCTTCTGCCCTTTGAAGAAACCAAAATCCAGTTTCGACACACTGCATTCTGGTCAGCCTCTGATCCATAATGGGCGGCTGAAACATAATCATCCTGGCGCAGTAGGTAAAATGCAAACCACGGTGAGCTGGGTTTGCCTCCCGCCATCGTTATCGATTGCCATCGGCAATGGAAGTACACAGAAAAATAAGTAACAAAAAACTCCTAACTGTTAACGACCCTCGCAAACGTTATAAGGACCACGATTTAAGGATATGTAGTGGAATATATATATGTATATCGAATGTGCGAACGCTATACAGGACGGGTGCCACTTTCCAACTGGCGGATCTCCTTGGAAAATAAAAAGCCGACATTACAGCGATCCAAGAAATGCGATGGAGAGGATATGGTAGCACTAGAAAGAATACTGCGATATTTACTACAGCTGCCATGAGCGAAAGCACGAATTCGGGTGCGGATTTATAGTTGGCAAGAGACTGCGACATCTAGTTTCAATGTTCAATCCAGTGAGTGAACGCATAGCCACAATTCGCATCAAAGCGTAATATTTCAACATCTCGTTAATTTGTGTGCACGCACCGACAGAGGGTAAAGACGATGAGGTCAGGAAGTATACGAACGCTGCCCTGACCACGACATTAAGATTATTCTAGGCGATTTTAATGCCAAATTGGGAAAGTGTCTTTCGACCAACCATCTGTAATCACAGTCTACATGATACCACCTCCGTTACTGGAATAAAACTGATAGACTTCGCCGCTGCAAAGAACATGGTAGTTAGTAGCACACGATTCCAGCATAAGGACATACGTAGGGTGACCTGGTTATCTCCTTATAAGAGAACGGAGAACCAGATTGATCACTTGGTAATATATGGCAGGCACTCTTCTAGTGTGCGAGTGATTCGAGGAACCAATATCGACTCGGATCATTACCCGCTGGCTGCGAAAGTTCACACAAGACCGAGCAGGGCGAAAAACATACGAAGCCGAACACGGGAAAAGCTGGATATTGACAAGCTACAAATACCGGAGATATCAATGTCCTATCGACAGAAGCTCTCTATCCTGCTCGAGCAGAATACCCCCCTCCCGAAGACCCAGATGCGCAGTGGAAGCACATCTCCCATTCTTTGGAAACTGAACTTGGCTATTAACTGAACTTGGATAGCAAAACTGCAGGAGGATAAGCCATGGTACGACGAAGAATGTCGCATTGCAGCTGATGGAAAAGACGCTGCACGTATGGCAACGAAACAGTCAGTTACAACGCGTGCTGCGAGTGAGCGGTACAAGATGCTGAAAAGGGAGGAAAACCAACTATTTAGGCGAAAAATGGCAGTGGGAGCAGAGGGAGAATGAAAAGACCGAATTGTGCAGGATGAATGCTGAATCCCGAAAACTTTTCCAGAGGGTAAGTAGATCGAATAACGAGTCTAATACTGGGCTGCCCTCCTGCAAGGACAAGAATGGGAATCTGGTGTCTGATAAGCAGTGTGTGCTCAAAATGTGGAGATACCACTTTTCAGCACTACTCCACTCAAATTCTTCCACTGAAGATCAGGAGGTAATGATAGTGGACAATGTAGATTACAAAGCTGCTTTCGATAGCCCCATACGGGGAAAACTGTACGAAGCTATGTCTGAACTTGGGATTCCGGCAAAACCGATCCGCCTCTGTAGAATGATCTGCAGTGAGAGTGAGGAAAGACCTCACTGAACCATTCTGTACCAAGCGAGGACTGAGACAAGGCGACACACTTTCGTGCAATCTCTTCAACATCTTAATGGACATAATAATGAGAAAAGCTGCAGTAAATACGAACAAGACCATTAACACGAAAGCCATACGTTACTGGGGTATGCTGGGCGAAATTTGCGAGAGGTTAGTGGAGTATTTTCAAGAATCGAAAAAGAATCAACAAAGGTTAGTCTTGCTGTTAATGAGTGCAAGACAAAATTGATGGTGTCAACGACTAGCGAAACCTCTCGACTTGGCCCGCACTTGAACGTCGAAAACGAATTTAATTTCGAAGTGGTGGATGAATTTGTCTACCTTGGATCCGCAGTGAACAAGGACAACAACGTCAGCCTTGTAGATAAATAGGAGAATTGTGCTTACAAATAGATGCTATTTTGGGCTCGGCAAGCAGTTTAGAAACAAAGCCCTCTCTCGACGGACAAAAGTCCAAATATATCAGATTCTCATGATACCTGTCTTGATATATGGCTCCGAAACTTGGATGAAAAACACCTAAAAAATTCTCCGTAAAATATATGGTCCTGTTAGAAAAAACGGCGAGTACCGACGTCGCTGGAATCAAGAGCTATATAATTTATATTCTGACGTGGACGTAGCTAGACGAATCACATTAGGTCAATTACGTTGGCTAGGTCATTTATCAGAATGGATGAAGATGAACCAGCGCGAAAAGGTTTCGATAGCGTACCCGATGGAAGCAGGAAAAGAGGACGACGAAGACTCCGCTGGAAAGACCAGGCGGAAGAATCCCTCCCAACTGGCAAGAAAAGGCGAAGGATAGAGCCAGTTGGTGGCATAAGTTGAAATTTGTTTGTTTAGTTAATATGTGTAAGACATCTGACCTCATGAGGTTGTAAAATAGTCAATAAAAAATTGTCCCTTAGAATCTCGTTCTTCCAAGGTCGCGACTTATGACTTTCCAAAAATAACTATCCACATTTAATACTACGAAATGTGGCAACATTTTCTGTAATGGGTTAAAAAAATGCAATACGGCAACATAAAAAGTTGTCCCTTAGAATCTCGTTCTTCCAAGGTCGCGACTTATGCCTTTCCAAAAATAACTATCCACATTTAATACTACGAAATGTGGCAACATTTGCTGTAATGGGTTAAACAAATGCAATACGGCAACATAAAAAGTTGTCCCTTAGAATCTCGTTCTTCCAAGGTCGCGACTTATGACTTTCCAAAAATAACTATCCACATTTAATACTACGAAATGTGGCAACATTTGCTGTAATGGGTCAAAAAAATGCAATACGGCAACACGTTTGTTGCCAGTACCAACAAATACATGGTAGCAGCAGATGTTGTAGTTGTAGGCAGCAACAACAGACATTTTATATTTGTTCATTCGTTCCAGTTGTCAAAGTCTACACAAATATGAAACAAGTGAAACGAAAAATGACATGGAAAAAATTTAATCACCTGTTTAAACGACTGTACCTGTTAGATAATTCTATCATGATCAATATGTATAACATTTACCGCGCGTGGTTGTGAACAATTTAATTCCAATTTTGTTTTCAATCGGAAATAAAAATCTATCCTTCCAATTTAGAAATATAAAAATGTACGTAGTCTTCCATTAAATAAAAAATAATGTGAATGAACTTACCACGTGTAAGTGATTTGCAAACTTTTCTTTTTGAGTCTCTCCTTGATAACATTTTCATTCACAAGAAATGATAACAAAGTTTAGCTAAGATAACTTTTTGTTGCCATATCCATTGCTCAAGTCGGAATTTAAGCGGGAAATTGAAATGACGCCTACTATATGACGCTATAATTCATGGCAACGTTCATGTTCAAGTCAGAGAATGTTTTAACGTTGAAACGCGAGAAATGGGCAAATGATGGCTAGACCTTTCATTTCCAAAATATCTTTGAACCATAAACAACAACTTAATCTGAAGTACACTTAAATTTGTGTCCAATTTCTTCCCACGCTTTTCTTTTTAAATCCGTTATTTTATTGTTTGGCCGTCGGTGGTGCAATGGTTAGTGTGCGCGGCTCTTGTACATGAGAACGTGGGTTCGATCCCTGCTCAGACCACCTTACATTTCTTTCGACGACGGTCACCTCGCTTAGTGATGGCGACACTATCGGGTACTTAGCCATGAAAAAGCTTCTCAAAATACCGTTCGGAACCGGTGTAAAACTGTAGGTCCCAATCAGTGACTATAAAACTATAAGGCGCACAGCTCCACTGGTTGTGAGAAGCTCTCCCCAATTCCTTCATGGGATGTAATGGGAAACCATTTATTTATTTATTTTATCCCCTGAAAGTTGGTTCGATAAAAAAGGAGGCGAATATATTTGTTGGGTTATCTGGAACCAAATTGAAATACTTTCATACTTCGAAGGACTATTTGCACATTCTGATTATAGATTCTGAAAGTGTTTTTAAAGAGCTCTTCAACGATGTATGTGTGAACAACGGAGAATTCCTTGTTTACGCACAATGGGCGAAAATATTTATTGGGTTACCGGGAACCAAATTGGAGCAGTTTCATCATACTTACAATTTTCTTTAATATTTATTTTATAATTCAAATTTTTCCTCCCAGTGTTTTGAGTTTATACGAATTTCGAGAATATATCGTTATTCAGCAGTGAAAACTGTTTATTCAGCTTATCTGTTTACTTCGAAATATCACAACAAAATACTAAAGAATAATAGTTCTTGGAATGTAGCTTGGTCAACCTTGTAATTACTCACTCTTACTCACTCTTACTCATCTGCATTTTCTGTTTAGTAGGTATTTTGTTTTGTCATTATTATTTGTCATTCTAATATTCATTTTGCATCTTCTTTATAATGAGTAACCACCGTGTTTGTATTAGTCTTGTTCCCGTAGGTAATATTTTAACTGCAATTTTACAATTTTGAAAGAAATTTATGTAATTTTGATAGTAAATGATAGTAAATATATATAGTAAGTACGGGAACAGGGCTATTATTATTTTTTGAAAATATTTAATATAATTGTGGTAGTAACAGATGTTGATTTAGATAAACAATATTGTAATGTTATATTTAGCTAAAATGTGCATCAGTAGCTGGAAAAAATAACTGTAAGAAATCTTCAGATGAATCATACAAGCCCCACTACCATTTCGTCGCTGTTCTAAGATCACAAACAACCAAAAACCAATGCGGTTAAATTTAAGGTAATACCAATTGGGTATAACTGTTGCAATGGATATAAATAAATATCTCTGGAAAGAAAAATCTAAATATTAAATTTCTAAATTATATATTAAATAATAAATAATATTTCATTTACACCAGAGCGCCACACAGTTGCCAAAAATCGACAAAAAATCAAAAAATCGATAAAACTAATAATCAAATACAAAGCAATATTCTTTTTATTAAATTAAAAATATACTTATTTAATTGTCCTTTTTCACAGATGGTTTCATCCCACAATATCGGGCATTGAAGCTGAAAAACTATTATTGGAACAAGGTTTTGATGGTTCATTTTTGGCGCGACTCTCCTCTTCAAATCCCGGTGCATTTACATTATCTGTACGAAGGGGTCAAGAAGTGACACATATAAAAATACAAAATAATGGTGATTTTTTCGATCTATATGGTGGTGAGTTAAACAAACGTATATTATAACAAATTACCATGTATTGCATATATATACATATATGTTTTTTTAATTTCTTAATTTTAGGTGAAAAGTTTGCCACCCTACCTGAGCTGGTACAATATTACATGGAAAATGGTGAATTGAAAGAGAAAAATGGTCAGGTTATAGAATTAAAACAGCCACTGATATGTGCTGAGCCAACAACAGAAAGGTAAGTGGGAAGATATTCAGTTTATTAATATTTTTGTAATATGATAAGAAACTTAAGTATCCGACAATCTTTATAAAAAAAATTTAAAAAACAGTTCGTCAGTAAGCGAGGGCTTCAATGAAAAGAGAGATAAGTGAATACTCAGACCGACTAAGTTATTGTATTAGAGAACATCCCAGCGAAATGTATACTGATTTTTCAAAAGATTGAAGATCGAATGCATTAAGATATCAATGTTTTTTGTTTGAAATTTGTACCTGTATCATTGGATCCTAGGGACCTTTTACGAAAACTAAATTTCTTATACCGACACAGTAAAATATCATGGCATTTCATTGGTAATATTTGTATAATCTTGTAAGGGTCGTACCTATTTCGCGGTACCAATCAGGGGCCTTGTCACGGCTTTCGTGATCGACAGATTTTGATCGAAATGTTGAAGTTTTTTATCATGGCAATCGTTATCGAATCAAGAATATCACTCGATATGCAGAGCTGTTGTCCAAAAGCCAATTGCAAACAAATTTTCACTGAAAAAACGCACACACAAAATGTAATTTGGTTAACTTTTGTAAAATTATAAGATTTAAATTATAAGAGTTATAATTAATAAAATTAGAGCTTAAAATGCATTAACAAAATGATCTTTAGACGAGAACAAACTTTACATTTTCTGCCAAACAAACAATTCTGAGATCATCAGAGGAACTTCTTGTAGACACAGCAGGAATTATGTTATGTTAAGTTCCTCTTTTGATTCCGACGTCAGTCCATAAAATTAAACACTTGAATTCACATTTCAAATTTGTTTTCTTAATAATGTTGCAATTCCTTCACATTGTTCGCTTCTTTCATAAATTATCAAAAAAGGAAAACCAAAAAAGGGTATGTTCACTGTAAAATTAAATACAACATTTCGATCGAGAGCTGTGATCCAAACAAGTCGATTGTACGAAATTTTTGTCGGTACAATTGTGTTCTTGATAACGATTACCGTGATTAGGCCACAGAGAATAACTTTAGTATCCGTGAAGAAGTTTTAGGAAATGAGGGATTTCAAATGCCATATTTTTAAATTAGGAAACATCTCTTTAAACTGTGTACTGATTCTTCAATAGATTCAAAAACAAATGCTTTAGGACGTTACGCTTAATATCAATAATTTTCTTTTCCTTCGGCGGTAAGAAAATCGTTCTGCAGAACCAGTTATATAACAAATGCAGTTCCATTGGAAATATTTCTATGACAATTGTTATGATGAATTATTCGTTGTACAAATCGGAGAACAATCTCGAATTTAAACACGCGATTCAAATACAAAAGACTTGAGTATCCGGTAAGAAGTTTTAGGAAATGAGGGGTTTCAATAAAAATGTCATGATTTTAAGTTAGAAAACATCCCTTGAAACTGTGTACTGATGCTTCAATACGCTGAGAAATGAATTCTTTAAAACGTTATGCATTAATATTAATTACTTTTGTTACAAATTGTTACCTGTAGAATACTTTCCTTCGGCGAGAAAAATAATCGTTCTAAAGAATCAGTTTTAGAACATGTTGTTATTCCATTAGAAAGATTTCTATGGCAATTGTTGCGATCGGAACTAATTCGAGGTACTCATTCGAGGTACCAATCAGATAACAATTTCGATTCTAAACACGCGATTCAATTAAAAACAACTTGAGTGCCCGAAAGGAAGTTTTACGTAAAAAGGGGTTTCAATAAGAAATTGTCGGATAAATCAGCGCTTATTCAAGAATTTGTATGTTTAAAAAATAAAAAGTAACCCAGTAACCTGTGCTGATTCTTCAATATATACAAAAACGAATGATCGTTATCGTTTAATATCAATGATGTGTTATTCGAAATTGTTGCATATAGGATCGATTCATAGGGTTCTTTTTTGGAACATTATTACAAAATTGTATTTTACAAAATTTAGGTCCAATTAGCTTGAGTTAGTAAAAATTACAATAAATCGAATTGACCAAACAAGAAAATAATTAATAATATCTTTTACAGTATTAGTTATACAACATATTGTTATTTCATTGGAAATATTTCTATGACATTGTAATTGGTCTGAACTAACCACTCAGAGAACAATTTCGAATTTTAATTTTAATTATACAAATATTTTTCAAAAACGTTTGTTACAGTTCCATGAAGTTGAATGGGAATGTGCTGGGGGTTTCGATGACACAACTGATCGACCTTCTAGCTGCAAATTTGATACAGGATAGAATTTCAAAGAGAGTGATCGATAGGCGAATTGAAAAACGGGCTTTAAATTTGATTTTATTGGTATTTATGACTTAAAACAACCCTATATGCAATAAATTAATGTTTTATTTGAAGTACACAACAATTTTCTTTAATTTTTATTTGTATTACATCCAAATTCTGGCAGAAAAAACTGGAATACAAAATCGTATCAAAACTGTCGTTACCACAAACACATATTCACATCCTTTATATCATTCTCTATGGGAATGTGTTACCGCGTTCCAATATTATCTATTTTGAAATCTGTTATTTTAGAACAACATTTTTGTGATATTTTTTAAATAAAATAATGGATTCTTATTTGTGTTCGAAAATAACGGATTGTAGAACAGGTCATTTGGGAACAAATTATGATTTCCCCATGATTACTTTTGTCATTGACTTAGGAACGCACTTCCAAAGAAGTTTATGTAACTTTGCCAAACTTTTATGGAAATTTCAAGAATTCATTGTAGAATGTTGCCTAAAGCCTTGTTCCGCTATATCGTACAGATAACTGTCGCAATCGACACGAACCACATACCCCATTGCCTTTTCAATGTTGGTGTTTCAAGTTTCCGTTCAGCATTCTGTAATAGCCTAAGGTCATCACCTCGTTTTAATCCACCATTTTAATAGTGACCGGCATTTTGTTAGTTCTTTGTCAAATTAGCTCGTGGAGTTTGAACGTACAACATTGTCATGGATGAACTGAACCGCAGACGGTATGTATTGGAATTTATGATTTTGCCCTAATACCGTTGATAGCCGCTGGACGGAGGCGTATGATGCCTATTGAGCAGTATAGAATCCCAAACATCTTAATCACAAGTATATGACCAATTTGATTGGATGTTTGGCCAATGGGTAATTCCTATGTAACATTGAAACTCTAACAATTCTAAATTTATCTCCTTTTGGGCTTGCATTTCGAGTTTTTCTACAGAAACTCAAATATAGTAAGTGATGGGTCCCTGTATTGGTTTGTTGCCACTTCTCTGACTCCATATCTAAGAGTTTAGAGTATTGCCCTTCAGTTAAATTGTTGTTGCTGGTGATTTCAGTGTTCACATTTCGCCCTGAGTGTCCCATTGGGGCAACATTGCTCCGGAGTATCAATATGCTGAACTTTTTGCCGCGGACAATCATTTAGATCCAAAGGGGAGTAAGAAAGTGATATTTGTTGTACTAAGCACATTTTTGAAGTGTCTAAGCAAGGATTAGGATTTTTAAACGGTGTAAAGGATAGATACAATACTCCATCTGATCTCCTTAATATCTACACTAATTGTGTCCGGAAGCAAATGGAACAACTCTCACATATGGGATGGAGCTCCAAAGTTATCTTTAAAACGTCTGACCCGGGTTCAGAAGAGAGCGATGACTATGGCGGACCATTATATTGTAGCCAAAACTATTACCCCTCTCGAACATCGCCGGAATGTGAGTTATGTTTCGTAGTTTTATTGGTATTATAATGGGGCGTGTTCTGCTGGAATACGTTACTTTATTCCAGAGGATACGCTATTTAGCCGGTCACGCGATTTTATCAAAATTCGCGCCACTATTTCATCCAAAGTATCGAAGGACACATTAAGGAAAATTCGTTCTTCGCGCGTGAAATATATTATATCTTCTGTTTTTCGTACCACTTTCGGCATCTGTAAGTTTAAGCCAAATATCAACAAATTAACTTTATAAATATTATGAAACATTTCATACAATCTACGAAACATTTAGAATCTATGCAATTTTTCATATATGAACATATTTCATAGATTCTGCGAAATTTGTTCATAAAAAGGGGGTATATAAAGAGGAGATGAGCGTTTTCCCACTGCAAGTATACCAGTGCCCAAAAGGAGTCCTGCAGGCACCCCAGTATCGTGTTGACTGACGCTAGTATTATTCATAGTCGTAGGGGCTCTAGTAAATAGTTTTCTTTATAACTTCATAATGTTCCAAATTTCTGCATAATATCTGGGAGGTTTTATTTTCCCCCTTGGCTTTATGATAGGACATGAGGTTTGCAGTGACTTCTTGAGAGATTTCGTGACTGTCCGCAAAAGTCTACGCATTTTATCTCTGTCGCAAGGACACTGCGGCGGGGGTATTGTTTACAGAGAGACCAACTGTCAGTTCCAACTAAATTTTCCCGTCTTTTAAATTTAAATTTTTATAAAAAGCACGTACTTTATTATATTTTGTAAGTCTTATTTTGTATTTACACAAGTAAAAATATTGAATCATATTGTTGCGAAAAATAAGGCTTTACTTACATACCTGTCCAAATGCAAATTCAAAAAAATTTCAATACCATTGGCAATTGTACTTATTTTCAAAGAATTTCCTTCATATCTGGCAGTTTTGGTTTTCAAATATTTTATACAGTACAGGTTTATGAATTTGAAAGTACTACGAGGCAATACTATAGATAAATAAAAACCATAGATGATTCGTTTTCTTAATGACCATTTCCACCAGGGGGCACATGCTGTTTCCGTACGACCATTTTGCACTCGGATGCGACGAAAACGCACTCAAACATATTTTTTTTTCGATTCTGCTGTTTAAATTTGAAAATAGAATATAAATAATAGAAAAGCATATCGCTTTTGACATTTGTTCACAATATAAAAGGCAAAAAAAAAAAGGTTAAATAGTTTTATCAATAGATTTTGTTTCCAGGGGAATTTGCCCATTTCAACCGTAGATGCGCCATCTAGAAAATTTCGCTTTACTTTCAGATCCACCACTTATCTTTCACCATCTATGGTTTTTTTTATTTATCTATGGCAATACATATCCTAATACCACAAACCTCTCCATATAACATATTTTAAAAACAGTGTTGCCAGCAGTTAACCACATTTAGAATAATTAAAAGCATTCCCATATTTCATTAGAATTGGCATCCGATACCACAACCTGCATTTGCATTGCCTGAGCAAATGCAAATTCAGCATTTTTTAATTGGCATTGCGAAGAATGGTAATTCTTTTGCAATTGCATTAGATAAAATAAAAAATCCAATGCAAATTAACAAAACCCATCTATGATCCAGCTGTAATTTGAAAGTTACAGTTTATGATCTCACCACGAACGGTTGATGTATCCGCTAAGGAATTTTCTGAACGAATCAATAAATAGATGGCGTTATTTTTCTGCAAACTGGGAATGATTTTTTTAAATTCTTCGTTCTCGCAAATCTCAACGCAGGCTACATTAGTTTGTATTGTACATTAACTTTTTTTTCACGAATCCGTGGCTTTGTATGTAGAGAGAGTCCTTAAGCACGTTTAGTCAAACAAAAAAAAAGTTGCCCTCGAATGAGGCAACTGCAAAGAACAAAAACGTTTTAAGTAGGGTTGTACTTTTTTCAGAAACGAATCCAAAAATGCAGTTTTAGGGCAAAGAACAGACCAAATGTTGATTATTTTTTAAGAAACGAAGTCACCGTAAGACAGTATTGGATGTCTCCAGAAGAGAAACATCACACACTTCATACAAGAAGAAATTGAAAATGCACAATTGGAATCGAGTGAAAATTTCCATTCATTTGGTATGAGTTGGGATTTTTGATTATTTCTAAGGTCCTACCTAGCGCGTAGGGTTGCCAGATGCTCTGAATTCAACGAGATTTTCCCAACATTTCTTGATTTTTCCAAAATCCGAGTTCTGAAGTGTTTTAGAAGATTTTCTGACTATTGTTAATAAACAAACAGCACAGAAAATTGAGTCGGGTGTAAGTTCCATTAAAAGGTTTAAAAAGGACCAATCTTCAGTTACCCGAATGGGCGTGGCAAATTCGTACATATTCAATATCTAATTCGTACATATTCAATATCTAATTCCCAAGTTAAGTAGGATCTATTATGTTTTTGAAAATTGAAGAGCCGCCCTACATTTGAATATGGGAGGTGCGAAAATGGGAGTGAACAACTTGTTAAGTTTTATTACAGATAAAAAAATGGTTTCCCATTACATCCCATGGAGGGCTTGGGGAGAGCTTCGCACAACCAGTGACCTGTGCGCGTTCTAGATTTACACTCACTGATTGCGACTTACAGTTTTACACCAGTTCCGAACGGTATTTTTGAAAAGCTTTTTCATGGTTATATACTCGATAGTGTCGACGTCACGAAGTGAGGTTACCGCCGTCGATTGAAATGTTAGGTGGTCTGAAAAGGGATCGAACCCACGTACTCATGTACAACAGCCGCCCACACTACCAATTCACCGTCGACGACCACATTTTTACAGAGTAGCTTTTGACAAAATATGGTTAGTATCAACTATCATTAAGATCGGTAGTGGTTTACGGGAGATATATTGTCCATCAACTGGGAAACCGCCTAACTTTTGTATGGGAGGTACAAAAATGGTCGTACAAAGTCGTCCATTTTTATTTACCTTGATGACTGGCATTACCAAGATATATGGTGTTATTTGATAGCGTTCTCCTCACTCGATATTTTGCACGGTGCGCACGTTGCGTTCCCACAATTGGGAACATGTTTTGAATGTAAAGCTGCATCATAACAGCGTGTGTGGTGTCGTATGACACAAATTCACTTGGACTGACGCTTCGAACGCAGGCTGTCACAAGGCGATCTGAAAACAAAAGTATAAGCTATAGGGTTGCCAAACGCGGAAGGTTTAAATGGTCCACCCTTTGTATATTATATTTTCGTTGATATTATAATGACCTCGTTGCCGTTCGTCGTGTACAGTGATTGTTACCTCTACTCTATTTCCGCCACAGAATAGTTTGGCGATCCAGTCTTGGAAGGTATAAATGGTCCACCCTTTTATGTATTATTTTTTCGTTGATATTATAATGACCTCGTGCCGTTCGTCTTGTACAGTGATTGTTACCTCTACTCTATTTCCGCAACAGAATAGTTTGATGATCCAGACTTCAACACACTGCCATAGCACATTTCACTACAAACAGTCAAAACTCTTTAAAATATGATTTGTTGCTTGTCCAGAGAAATCCTGGCTTTTTAGTGGCGGTTCTCCAGACTTGTGATTCGGCGTCGCGCAACCCTACTCACAACACACACAAAAATGGTCACAAATGGATCATATCGTAAAGGCAAGAAAGACATCTTATAATTCGTAAGAAGATACAAATCGTCACTTAAAATCCACAATGACGTAACAACAAAATTCAAAAATTTTCTTTCTGATTGATTACGATATGTTTGACAAAAATACTCGATTTGACTAAGTTTCAAACACCTAAGTTAAAAATAAACGATTTTATTAAAAGGATTAAATATATGAAGTTTTTGATAAATCCACCTTTTTTTTGAACTGTTATTTTTTTTATAAAATTTCGATGTCCCTATACTTACAATTGACTAAACTTCATATCCCCAGAAACTTTTAGACATCTACGATCTAAAATGTCAATTTTATTCACAAAATTCCGATTCAATATCTAACTATTTTTTGCTTCTCCTGTAAAGTGATGAAAATGTTGTTATGTCTTTTTGGATTTTAGGTGACGAAATGGTTTCATTTGTTTTGACGCAATTTTTTGAATTCTCCCCTTGCACATTTTTTCGTGTTTTTATAGTCTTTTGACGGAATTTTTTGAATTTTCCCCTCGCACAGTTTTTTTTCCAGTTTTGAGGGTCATTCTAATAGGGATTCATTTTTGATTTTTTTTATATGCGTTAATGTCTCCCTACCTTAATTAATATCATAAAAAAAAAAATAAATGGTTTCCCATTACATCCCATGAAGGGACTGGGGAGAACTTCTCACAATCACTGAGCTGTGCGCTTTCCAGTTTCCACTCACTGATTGGGATCTACAGTTTTACACCGATTCCGAACGGTAATTTGAGAAGCTTATTCATGGCTAGATACTCGATAGTGTCGCCGTCACTATGCGAGGTGACCGCCGCCGAAAGAAAATTTGAAGGTGGTCAGAGCCGGGTTCGAACCCAGGATCTCATGTACAAGAGCCGCGCACACTACCCATTGCACCACCGACGGCCACAATTAATAATTAATATCATACGAAATTTTTATTTAAACCGCGATTCATTTTTATTTTTTTTATTTTCACTATTTTAACCTTCAGTTTGGCATTAAAATTCGTTTCAAAAATCATAAAAGTAAACTAAATGCCATTTGGATATAAAGTTTTTTTGTGACAATCGAATTGGAAATAATTTCGGTTGTTTTAACCGCTCAAGCGCACGAATGACATGTCCCTGTCACCTATTTCTATGAATGGTGTGGACATTGACGAATCAGATGCTCTTGAAGTTCTTGGCATGAAAATACGGTGTGATGTTCGGTGGAATGATCACGTATTTAACGAGTCCAAAGAAGCTTTCAAGTGCTTAGGTTTTTTAAAGCGGTGTAAGAAATTTTTCACCTCATCTGATCTCCTCAATATACAGGGTGTCCCCTAAACTTTTGTCTAAACTTAAACACGTGATAGCTGAGAACAAAAGCTACAATGTTTGTTCTTACGCCAATTGCCTAGGTGGCTTCGTTTTCGAGATATTCGTGTTTAAAATAATTGAATTTTTGAATGCATTTTCAATAAATGCATAATCTACTTTTTAAGTGAAAAAGAAATATCATTGAAAATTGCTTCAAAATTGATTTTAAATAATTTATTTTTATTTTTTTAGACCGCTTATCTAAGTGCATAACGCAACAAGGCTCTCATTTTGAAAATTTTCGTTAATTGAAAACATTTAAAAAAAAATTCGGTTTCATTTCAAACGAAAAAATAAATTATTTAAAATCAATTTTGAAGCAATTTTCAATGGTATTTCTTTTTCATTTAAAAAGTAGATTATGCATTTATTGAAAATGCATTCAAAAATGCAATTATTTTAAACACGAATATCTCGAAAACGAAGCCACATAGGCAATTGGCGTAAGAACAAACAATGTAGCTCTTGTTCTCAGCTATCACGTGTTTAAGTTTAGACAAAAGTTTAGGGGACACCCTGTATATATTTCATATATTAGGCCGAAAATGGAATACAACTCTCATATTTGTGCTGATGCCCCTAGGTCCACATTGGAGCTTCTGGACCGCGTACAACGGAGAGCGATGATGCTTATAGGAGATAGCAGGGTAACCAACTCTGTTGCTTCCTTAGAGCATCGTCGAAACATGAGTTGCGTATCACTTTTGTATCGGTATTTTCACGGTAAGTGTTCATATGAGGTACACGCCTCTATTCCGTAGGTAAGAGTATTTAATCGCTCAACGCGCTTTTCCAGTAGTTCACATCCATTTGTTATTTCTTGGCCTGTGGATAGAACAACTCACTACAGGGAGAATTCGTTTTTTAGCCGTACAGTTCGTATGTGGAATAAACTTCCGGCGGGTGTATTCCCTAATTCTTTCAATATCGAGAGATTCAAATCAAACATTAACAAACATTATACCCTTTTTCCTCCCACCTCTATCCCTACTTCCTAAGTCCAATACAATGCTCGGCATTTATAGGGGGCATCCCCTGAGTATTGGTCAATGTGAAAAAAAAATTAATTTAAATTTCGGCTGCCGTTCCAGAATTCGTAAGCCGTACAGTTCGTATGTGGAATAAACTTCCGGCGGGTGTATTCCCTAGTTCTTTCAATATCGAGAGATTCAAATCAAACATTAACAAACATTATACCCTTTTTCCTCCCACCTCTATCCCTACTTCCTAAGTCCAATACAATGCTCGGCATTTATAATTTAATTAAAATTTCGGCTGCCGTTACAAATTCGGTTGTAGTAAAATTCGACAGTTGGGATCCGAAAACTTGAAGATTTAGTTGATGCAACGATAATGTTTGGAAATTCGCTTGCCACAACAGAATCAATTATGAAACGGAATCAATTATCAAATAAGGTTTAACTGAAAAATTCGACAGTTGGGATCCGAAAACTTGAAGATTTAGTAGATGCAACGGAAATTATTGGAAATTCGTTTGCCGCAACAGAATCAATTATGAAACAGAATCAATTTTGAAACAGAATCAATTATGAAATAGAATCAATTATGAAATAAGGTTCAACTGAATTTCAGTTGTAGTGACTAAATTCAGTTGGGCAACCTCAATTTCGGTAGCGGCAATCTCTATTCGGTTGTGGCAACCTCAATTTAGTTGTGGCAACCTCAATTTAGTTGCGGCTACCTCTATTCGGTTGTGGCAACCAAAATTCGGTGGCAACAGCTGCATTTACAGTTGCTACAACTTCATTTCAAACAAGTTGTTCTGTGAGTGTGGTATCTGAGGTATTTTTGATCAGAGAATGAATTCTCCTCAAGGACTTTCCATTCCCTGATTCCCCTGGAACTAGTGACATAATTCATTTCATTTCCTCTATTGCATATGGCAAGGTCAGTGCGTTATACGTCCTGATTAAGTAATGCACCTCTTTCGTTGGTGGTACACCATCAGTGTCATAACGATATTTGCGTCTGATACTCATGCCGGATGCACTTGCACTATAATACTATCTAGCACTTCGCAAACAAAGTCTAGTGATTACTTAATTTTCAGACAAGAAAGTGAAAATATAAAGGGGATTATTTTAGGAAAAGAAAAGCTGCAGCTGCTGCTGCTGCTTATGAATTAGTTAAGTGCAAACATTTATAATCCTCGCATGTACAAGTATATAAATGGAATGTATGTCGGGAATTTCAAGGTTGCACATATGCTATTTATTATTTCAAAATAATGTATATGATATTCTTAATTGAAATACATACGACTAATCTTATTAGAAATGCGAATTGCGAAATGCAGTTTATAGCCAATATAATAAAAGGCTTATAAACAACTTTTCTTTTCTTTTTTTGTGTTTTTATTTTTATAGCTGTATGATGTGGTGAGAAAGTTTTTGAAATGATAATTGGAAGAATTTACTAGAAGCTATAAAGCGTTTGCATAAATAACTTGTGTTAATTGATGTTTATTATACATTTTTTAAATTATATTAAATGCGATCATCAATTAAGACAACTAATTGTAGGAACTTATGATAATTGGCAAATCAGTTAGAGGCACAAGAATGTAATGAACGATTTCGTTTAAAACTGTTTAGCATTTGGAATTTTTATAAGGGGTAATTTAAACAATTTAGTTAGGGGTTATATATTGTTACGTTTATACGAGTTAACATTATTTTAAATTTGTTTTATTTATGGTTAATAAATCTAGGTTCTTTTTAAATTACGATAATCACAATAGCACTCTCTATTTATACAGTATACATCTTAACACCACAATTGTTTGATAATCAACCTTTTACTATTACTAGACGAATTGGACTTTTTGCACGTTTGAAATCAGAGTGGTTCGAAAAGCACCACAAACCAGCCCTATTTATTTATACTAGTCACAACTCTTCGCTACTCATCATCCAGGCGCTTGCATAACCATCTCGTAGTTTCTGCAGAGATTAATAGCGCCTTCTATTTCCGTAGCGAATTCTTCAACCGCTCGTGGTGAGATTGTAAACCGTAGCTTTCAGCTTACAATCGCCATACACCCCGCCAAATAAATACAAGGTGGCGCAAAAGTAAACTTCCGATGTTTTTTGGCTGTAATTTAAAAAAAAAATGAAAAACTTTGATTCTTCTTGTGGATTATTTTTATTTGGTCTTTTAATTTTTTTTACATCAAGTCGAGAATATGATGTCATGTAACTGGCCGCCGCCACAGTTGATTGTCATTTGAGCCCTTTTTATGGCATTTTCCATCACTTTGGCCAAAACTTCCGGCGATACGTCCTCACATTCTTGACGGATATTGTCTTTAAGAGCTGCAAGAGTCTGAGGCTTGTTGACATAAACCCGCGACTTCAAAAAGCCCCACAAAAAGAAGTCTGGAGCGGTCAAATCAGGCGATCTTGCTGGCCAGTGCAAATCGCCAAAACGGGAGATTAGGCGCCCGGGAAATGCATCCTTCAGCATATCGGTTGTGGCACGTGCAGTGTGTGCCGTTGCACCGTCCTGTTGGAACCACATGTTTTCCAATCCCAATTCATCAAGTTGCGGCAAAAAGAACTCGTTGATCATTGCTCTGTAGCGCTCACGGCGCTTCCATGACATCCTCGGCTACAGCAGCAATATTCTCTGCAGAACGGCTACTCCGGGGTCTGCCACGCCTGGCAGCATCTCGTGTTGTGCCAGTCTCTTCGAGGCGAGCGGCTAAACGTCGCAGTGTTTCACCAGTAGGCGTTGGACGGCCAGGAAATCTGCGACGAAATTCACGTTGTGCCAAAGTCACCGACCGATTATTGGTCAAATAAATAGTCAGCAATATTCCGCGTTCTGGAGCAGTGTAGCGTAACATTGTTTATTAACGTGTATTTCGCATGTGTTTACTACACAAATGTCAAAACAGAACTGACATTAGGGGCCAATCGCAAAATTTATAGCATTTTCTGATAGGAGGATTACTTTTGCGCCACCTTGTATATTTGTATTTGAAAATGTTGATAATTTTTATTGAAATGTTGACAATTTTTATGAAACTTGAATACATGTCTAATTTTACAGAGTACATGATTTCCATTGTAATTTGGAGAAGTAAGACAAAACACAATTCCAAAAGAGCGAAGAAATAAAAAAATCAGAGCACGAAATTTAACAAAACGACACTGTCGGCGGTTGCTTAAAACTGTACTGTCTTTATAACTGGCTGGACGCGTACGTCGCACAAACAATTTTTGTCTTTGTGACAACTAATACATACATATTCTCAACTATCTTGTCTCAAACTGTCCCGTGTAAACGCACCGTTAAGGTAATAAAAACCAGCGTTAGGGTGGTATCCTATAAGTCGTGAATCAGTCACTTCGCGTTACTTTTGTCGTTTTGGTAGTTTATAAAACGTTACAGCTGTTCCGTGACTACCTGCGTTGAGTTACGTTATTTAATGGGTAGCTTATAAAACGCAGCGCAACGCCTTTGATCACTTCAGCTGTCCAATTGAACACGCCACGGTTCTTCGCGTTAGTTGAAGAAATTACAAATTTAAAGAAAAATGTCGATCGAGAATAGGCAGATGGAAGTATTTTGCATTTCATTGCTTATAAGTAGTTGCCAATTTTAGCTGAACTGCATTAGACAGATAGAGCTCAAACTTTTTTTTTAAATAATTCAAAATTATACTGTTTACGCACTGAAATTCTTATTTACAATAATAAAATTAGAAATGGAACGTTTAAATAAATAATGCGTTGCAAACCTATTATAATTATATTTAAAAATTATAGACATCAGTTGATGTTGACAATAATAAACAAAAGAACCAATACATTACATTACAATCAATACATACCGCCAAATGGCACGTGTTTTTGACAAGACAACTAATTTAATATGGATGGGGAAATTTATTGGACATTGAACCCCAATATAACATAGGTTTTTACACATTTTATGTGAATATTGTTGGAATTTTCTGTATTATAAACAATAGCAATCTTAAAATCTGTTGATCTACTGAAATAGAGCCAAATTTTTTATCTTTTTCATTCTGAGCATTTCACTCAAGATAACTTTTTCTAATCTATAATTGTTTACTTTTGTTGGGCAACTCTATAGACCGCATATGTCAGTGACAGCTTTCGTAAACAAACGCAAGCGCGAAGTGATATATAAACTACCATTTTTTGACTTTGGCATTCGCGTTGGCTTCTGCGTTCACGTTCACTTTCGGGACTTTTAGAATACTACCCTTAATGTTGATAGAAGGGAGCCGGTGAAGTT
The DNA here is from genome assembly GCA_963931995.1 of Phaonia tiefii. Classification (NCBI taxonomy): domain Eukaryota; kingdom Metazoa; phylum Arthropoda; class Insecta; order Diptera; family Muscidae; genus Phaonia; species Phaonia tiefii. Next base: position 24,392,943 of record OZ008370.1, read on the forward strand.
AAATTAACCGACGGATTAAAATCCTTGTTCTCCAGCAGAAGCACCGCAATGGAGTTGGGTTTCTACTAGGTTGATGCCCTATGCTCCACTGGGAGCCAAATAATATAAGAAGAAGAAGAAGAAGAAGAAGAGAATAAGTTTACAGTCGTCCACTCACGATCAGACGCTGACTAGTGTGAAGCTCTCAATGAGTCTGTTAGACCTGGATTTTGTTCTCCATCTGATCTCAAGCGCCGTTGACCAACATTTATACGGGTGATTGTTGCTAAACAAATGCATCAACAAAAAAATGGATGATATGGATGTGGACATGTGGTTTTCACGAAACGGTGCCATATGCCATATATCTAATTAAAATTAAATTTTGCGTGAATTTTTGAATACTTTTTGAATGACACGAATCTCGCGAGATGTACTTTGCGTAGTGACAGGGACTTTCTATGCACGCTCGTGAGTGCTGCCTGGACACATATTGTATACACTTAAGTAAGATCTGGACGACATTGAATAGAAAGATATCTCTAATATCGCTAGCCTGTGGTAACGCACAAAATTCAAAATTCGAAACAGGAGTCACATATATCGAATGCCATTAGCACCTACAATAACCCAATATGGTGTATTTAGTTATTTTCTTTCTTTGAAAACAACTTTCCATTTCTGATATAATTTTTAAAAATAGTTAATTTCTAAATATGAAGATTTCACCGAAACAAGTTCGCCAAGTTTTTTTTTTGTGTTTCTAATAAACAATTCTTTATAGCTCTTGAAATTCCTTCAGCCTCCACGAATTCTTTCTTCTTATTTAAATTATTATTTAGCTATTCCAGGTGTTTTATTAAAACCAGAAGTTAATTTGGATTCAATAGACTTTAATTTGGATTCTACTGCGCCACAATTATAATCGCTTCGCTTTCTACTTCTTAATAAGTCATTGAAGAAATTTGAAGTGATTCAATTCGTTGTGTCAATTGTTATTTGGTTTGTTGTCCAAATGACACTCAACGAACACTATATTGGGTTGCTTCATTGTTTGTGATAATTGGAGGAAAGCTAAATTTTCAACAATCACGCTTGAGCCATAATTGTTTGGAACGTCACTTCCACCTACATTGGTGAATGGTTATTTTTTGTTTAAAAATTACCACACAGATATCATCGTGACAAATGTATATTTAACGAATTGAAATTAATCTAGTTTTAAAATGATTTGAAAAATTAAATACAATTGTTTATAGGAATAAGCGCTTAGTCAAACTTCTTTATTTTCAATGAAAATTAATATTTTCAATAGCATTTTTATGTAATCCTGGGATTATCGACTGGGCTTTTCCAGAAAACAGATTAAAAAGGACTGTTCGGGTTTTTCCCAAGAGCCCCTTTACTTCCAAGATTCTACTGTCTAACGCAACAAGCCAATTCTTCTAATTTTCGCCTCCACTCCGAAAACTTTTTTTTTTGTCAAAATAGTGGTATACATATTTTCAAACTGGCCTTCAGAAGTCCCTTTTGTCAGCCGAGTCAAACAGCACTCGAAACAAAACCAAATGTTCGACTAAAATCGACGCAACGCAGACGTCACCACCGTGGAGCAAATACTGCATGGCAACAACTGCTAACGCGGCGCAACTAGATTGTAATTGACCATGTTGTACTACATGTTGGATTACCATCGTACTTATATCCTTTACAGTAATTTACAAAGACGATCAAGAAGTAGACAACCAATATTAGTGCGCAATTTGGCAACCCTCGTAAAATAGAACCAAAAAAGTCGACGCGATTCACTCAAACGCATTTCTTTCCCGCGTCATAACTTGATTATTTCATACTTTTTACATACTTTATGTAATTTTATTTAAATATGATTGAAATTTCTATAGTTAGATACAATAACATCATCAGAAAACTGCTCGTGTATTGAAATATTCAACGAAGAGAGTAAGAGAGAGAGAGAGAGAGCAGAGAAACAACGCGCTTCACTCGTTTTCTTTGATGGTATTCCACTCCATGAGCAAATTTTCTTCTCTATACCATAGTTGCTTTATGACAGTAATTTACAAAAACGATCAAGAAGTACTATACAACCAATATTATTGCGCAATTTGGCAACCCTCCTAAACGAGAACCAAAAAGTCGATACAATTCACTTAAACGCATTTCTCTCTCTCGCGTCATATCTTAATTATTTCACACTTTTTACATACTTTATGTAATTTTACTTAAACATTGTTGGAATTTTTATAGTTGTATACAATATCATTATCAAAAAACTGCTCGTGTATTAAAATATTCAAAGAAGAGAATTGAGGGAGGTTAGAGGTTGCCACAACGGCACTAGAGGTTGTCACAACCGCAATAGAGGTTGTCACAACCGCATTAGAGGTCACAATGGCACTAGAGTTTGTCACAACCGCATTAGAGGTTGTCACAACCGCATTAGAGGTTGTCACAACCGCATTAGAGGTTGTCACAACCGCATTAGAGGTTGTCACAACCGCATTAGAGGTTGTCACAACCGCATTAGAGGTTGTCACAACCGCATTAGAGGTTGTCACAACCGCATTGAAGGTTCTCTCAACCGCAGTAGAGGTTGCTTCGGCCGAAGTTACATTTTGGGGACTAAATTCAGCCGTCACACCTGAATTCGTTTGTGGCAACTGGAATTCGGTGGCTGCAGCCGAACGTACGCGACGGAATTCTCAAAATATGTCTCCAAATATTTTTTCTGAGGCAATTTGTTGACATTCAACTATGGCGTCTCCTAGCAGGCATTTAGACAGGCCCTACTTCTGCCTCCTCATAGACTGGTAAAAAAAAATCGGTACACATTCACAGCTCGCTTCTTAAAGGAGGCCTGGAAAGGGGCCTCATCTAAAGGTACAAAAAACAAAATCCGGTAGATATGCTTGTTTCCCTTCGGAATGTCCACTTTGTACCATCGAAAATATCCCATAGGCATGCACAGTTCCCGTCTTTAAGCAGGCCTTCTGGCAGACATGTTAGTTGGAAGGCAGAACTGATAGTCGTTAGCATGCACAGTTCCCATCTACAAGCAGGCCTTTGGGCAGGCCTGCTAAGGTAACAAAGTGCAACACGAAAAACATAACCATATACGGATACCATTACGTGATAAAGGACAAAAAAAGACCAGTGTCTCCCAGTTTTCCCCAAAGTCGTGCACTTTTTTTATGGTCCCCCAAAAATTTGGGGCCTCGGTGTAATTTTTGCAAAAAAGTGATCATTTTGTCAGGCTCATATCTTGCAACTCGTTTGGAATTTTGATTTACTCTTTGAGGGAAAGTTGTAGCCCTTATCATAGAGAATAAAAATTGCCAACATATAAAATCCAAAAAACTTCATCTTCAAGGTCACAATCAAAAACTTTAATATATTAGATTTTTTTTTACCTTTTTTCCCCTGTTCAGGTCCATAGGTAGCAAACCGTTCAAAATTCAAAGAAACAATCAACTACAAGAATGTACCTAAGATCTAAATAAATAACTTTCTAGAACATATGAACTTCCTAGGAATGATTCTTAACATCGTTTCGGTAGCGCTTACGTAGCGTTTAGGTAGCCTCCAAAGTGAAAAATTTCCCGAAAATTTTATAATTTCACTGTGTGTAATTTTTCAAGTCATGGAAATATAATATAAAAGACAAAAAAAAAATACCCTTGTCTCCCAGTTTTGCCCAAAGTCATGGACTTTTTTTATGGACCTCCAAAAATTTGGGGCCTCTGAGTCATTTTTGCAACAATTGCTCATATCTTGCAATTCATTCGTAATTTTGATTTACTCTCTGAGGGAATGTTGTAGCCCTTGTCATAGAGAATGTAATGCAAGAGGAATGCTGTTGTTCGTGCTAACTCGTTTTTCTATATGTTCGCAATTAGTCGTAATAAAATCACAATGTTAGTCGAGTAAGTAACACATCCTGCTGTAAGTACTGAGGTCGTGTGATCGAATCCTGAGGCTGTAGCTAGGAGTCATGAAATTGTGTGAACATTATAAATATGGAAATAATTCGCATATATTTTTTTATTTTTTCCCGAGTCTTTCTAAAAATTCTCTTTTGCTGGTCTCCCAGCAGGCCCTCTTTTGCAGTCCTCTTAGAAAGCCTTCCATTAACAGGTCCTTAGTCTTTTATAAAATGCTCTTTTCCTGGCCTCCTAGCAGGCCTTCCTTTGCAGTCCACTTAGACAGCCTTTCATTAGCAGGTTTACCAGAAGGCCTGAAAAGGATGGGAAATTTGCAGGTCTCCTCTTGCTATGACACCCTGTGTTAAGTATATTCGCATATATTTTTTATTTTTTCCCGAGTCTTTCTAAAAATTTTCTTTTCCTGGCCTCCTAGCAGGCCTTCCTTTGCAGTCCTCTTAGACAGCCTTCCATTAGCAGGCTTGCCAGAAGGCCTGAAAGGGAAGGGAAATGTGCAGGCCTTCTCATGCTATGGCGCTCTATGTTAATTTACAGTGATGATTGCATTTGTAGGGTGGGGCTTTTGACTGCCTTAATAGGCCTGCTAGGATGCAGGTAAGCCATCTCTCTTCGCAGTTGATTTGCTCTTTTTAAAAGATTAATTCTGGGAGACTAGTTGTGTTGAAAATTCTGGTGATTGTTTTTTTTTTAATACGTTAAGGAATTTATTTTTACTCTCACATTTGTTCAAGTTCGAATGCACTCAATATATTTCTTTTTTCTTTTGCTGAAATTTGTTTAAGCAACTAAACGACCTCGCAGGATTTATGACAGTTTAATAACCTTTTTCAAGAAAGGAGATTCCACATTTCCAAATCCCGCCCAAATATTCAACAAATTATTGCAAACAATTCTCTCCTATCTCGACTTAAAAATAATTATTTTTGTGACAAAAAATATTTATGCAAATAATTTATTGACAAGAATTTGTTGTTTTGTTTTTGTCTGAGTGTACAATAAACATAGGAACAACATGATTTGTTATTCCTAAATGTCAATAAAATCTGAATGTCAATATGGTGTATTTAACACCTTTCAAGACGACGCGACTTCATTGTTTATTGATATTTATTTTTGTTTTTCAATTTAAGTCTCGATTTTGAAAAGATTTATTAATTTTATACAAATTGAAAAACAATATTCATATAATTTTTGAATTATATTCTATTTTGGTCGAAACTTTCATTTTATTTCTTTTAAGCGATAAAGTGTTGAATTCTTGGGAATTATGATACATTTGGTAGCTTAACCGGATCAAGCATCATCTCTACCCCCGCAATTTGTTTGAATAATGTTAATAGCTTTCCAATTTGTTGATGTGATCTGAATTGTGTCGTTAAATATTTTGGTGGGTGGTGGTTGTTTATTTTGTTTTGTTCAAACCCCATATGGTTTGGCAGCCTATATAGAGATTTCTTTGGAAATAATAATATGGAAGCGGGATAAAATATGAATTTGATAACAATCTTATCTTAGGTGCAAATCGTCACCCAATGCTAAATCGGTTTGGGGAATGATATCCTGGGCAAACTGTATCTCAAACAGTTTAGAGTTGAGATTAAAGTTATTAAGCAATAGGTTGTCTTAGGATCAGGCATCGTAAACGCACGCTCACAGCTCGATCATTCACCACAAGCTGTTAAACGAGGATTAGAAAAATGCACCCGCTCGTTAGTCGTGAGATGTAAAAAAAATCCAAAATAAACCACTCAAGAGCACGAGCGAAAAAGAAAGAAAATCTACGGAAAGGTACCAATCGTCAGAAACAGCTGCCAAAGCTGCGAGGAAACAGCTGCTAAAGATTACGAGTCGTTCGTATTTCCGCTTCCACCACTTGCTGTTTTTTGTTACCCTTGGCTCTCTACCTCTCAACAAACTTCCCCTATGTACAGTTTTGCTTTTACACGAAATATTATCCTAGTTTATTCGAGAGAAATTCCCCTACACAGTCAATTTTTGAGCGCCAAAATTACGTAGTAAATATAAATTTTGCTACTAAATTGAACATACCCATTAGAATATTAAAATTGAACATACCCTTTTATTATCATATGGTTTTTGAAAGCTAACCTCTATAGCGTTAATCAGTTACGGGAATTTGAAATTGTGTCAACTTTCACCATGAAAAAACGATATTTTCAAAACGCTCCGTCCGCTCGGCATTAGTCGCATGTTCATCTACAGTTCATCAATCGGAACCGATGTAAAACTAGGTCCCAATCAGTGAGTATACAACTAGAACGCGCACGCACAGCTCACTGGTTTGTGAGAAGCTATCCCTAATCCCTTCATGGGATGTAACGGGAAACCATTTATTTACTTATCTACAGGTGCATACAATTGTTCGAGGAGACGGGAGATATGAAAGACCGTGCCAGGTCGGGTCGACCACGTACCGTTCGGACACAGCCAGTCATCAAAGCCGTCACAGCAAGAACTCAACGAAATGCTCTCCGGGAACAGAAAATTTTACCGTACAGGTAAAATTTAACAAACAAAATGATAGGGTTTATGCACGATCATCTAAAGAAGCATCTGAGCTCATCCCACGGGTCGAAAAGGGTCATCATCCAGCTGCAGTCATGGTTTGGTGTTGTGTCTCTTATGATGTGGTAACTGACTTGTATTTCTGTGAACAAGGGGTCAAAACATACCCAAAGTTTACCAAGATACCGTTTTGGGGTTGCTTAGTTGTGAAGCCGCTTAACAATTCCATGTTCCAAAACCAGCTGTGGACTTTCCAGCAAGATTCAGCACCAGCTCATAAGGCTAAAACGACACAAACCTGGCTTCGAAACAATTTGCCAGCTTTAGTACGCTCTGAATAATGGCCCTTTGGCATCCCTGATCTAAACCCTCTGGATTACAAATTGTGGACCGTTTCTCTTAAGACAGTTCTGGTTCGTGCTGTAGCCTTGGTTCGTGATGTAGCCTTTCCAATGGATGAGGTGCGTGCAGCTATTGATGATTGGCCAATGCGACTTAAGACATGTGTGAAGGCCAAGGGCGGACATTTTGAATAAAACTTAAATTTTTTATACAATACATACACTCCGGTTCACTTATTTAAAGGCACTAAAAATTCCATATTGCCTTTATTCAAGTGAAGCAAGTATTTAAGAAACCACTATTGTCATGATTTTTTTTATATTTCAAGATGTCTAGCTTCCATTTGCATTTTAAAATTCTGCAATGGGTTACAAATTGCAAAGATACAGGCTGCTGAATATGGAATTTTTAGTGCTTTGAAATAAGTGAACCGGAGTGTATTTCAATATTAATGTATTATTAATTATAATTAATTTTATCAATATAAATTTACTATACAGGGTGATTCAGGAAGTTTCGGACAAATTTCTCCAGCGTATTCCTTGGCTCATTTCATGTAGAAATTTCATGCGAAATGGCAGCGGGTTCAAAATTTTCGGATTGGTGGTCGGAGGGTAGTAGGGTAAAGTTGCTAACTTCTGAGCCAGTGGTCGGATGTTTTTGTTGGAAAGGTGTTTAAGAGGTCTTTCAGAATCAATCAATCAAAAAAAGTAGAAAAAAATTAAATCGCCGAGATACAGAGCTTTCGGAAAAATGCACATAACCTCAATTTGCTCAGCCAGATGGCAGGTTTTCTGTTGAAAGATAGCCATACCTCTTACCTTTCCGAAATGACCTAAACGAAGCCCAGAGGTCTTTCCATTCCAAAGTTATGACCATTTTACTGAAATGCAAAAATGTTTGTTTCTGTTTTTGGAAGCGAAATAACAGCACACATTTATTTGTTTTTGTACATTTTTGTAAACAAAACAAACAAATCCGACCACTGGCTCAGACGTTAGCAACTTTACCCTACTACCCTCCGACCGCCAATCCGAAAATTTTGAAGCCGTTGCCATTTCGCACCCTTGCATTTTCGGACATGGTGCTAGTGGACTTTTCTTCATGAAATGAGCCAAGGAATACGCTGGAGAAATTTGTCCGGAACTTCCTGAATCACTCTGTATAAATTTACATTTTAATTACTATAAATTTTGTCATGAAATTAGAATCTGCTGCTCTTTTGCTTCTCCTTTCTTTGTTGTCTCTCACGTTTTTGTTTTCAGAAGGTTTCAGCTATGCGTTGGTACACAAACCATATATTTATATACAAATCTAGTTCATGCGAGCCAAGCGTGGATTAATTATTTGTATTTTTTTATTATACTTATTTCACAAATGGTCCGCCGTTCCCATTTTCTCAGTAAAGGCTCGGACAGACAAAGACCTTCACGTTGTTGCCCATTCCAGTTTCTTTCCTCAAAATCGATGCTCACTTTGGTAGCACACATTCATATATACGAAACCAATACACAAAAAGCAAAGTAACATCACAAACCATTTAAACATCCGACCTTCGTTTATTTTCTTTTCACTGATCAAGCGCTTTTGATATCCTCTGCCCGATGAACCATTGACGTCTGACTACCTGAAACTAAAATACAATGGTTGGTTGAAAAGGCTGCAAGACAGCACGCTGTCTAGCACACTTAGGCTAAAGAAGCCCATTGTGATACCTGCAGTTTCCTCCATAGCAACTATTGACTAGTCGTCTAGCCAATTTGTCCTTTCAATGAATTTGTCTATAAGACCTAAAGGAATATCCTGAAGGGCTACGGTGCTAACTAAATATGTTCCGAATATCATACTTCTCAGTCCTGCCAGAGCAGGCAATCCAAGAGAAGGTGTTTCGTCGTTTCCTCGTCCTCTTCCATACAGCATCTACAGAGAGTGGAGGTTCTATGTCCCAATCTTAGGGCGTGTTTTCCTACAAGACAATGTCCCGTAAGTGTTCCTATCATTGTGGATAACCTGCCTTTCGGCAAGTTAAGTAGTTGCCTAGTTCTTTTCATGTCCACCTGTGGCCAGAGGACCCTGGCTTGTTTGCAAGTTGAAGTAAGTCTCCACTTGTCCTTGAACATATTATCGGCCCACTGCCTGATCTGCAAACGGCAGGTAGAGATTGGCATACAAATACCTTCTTTTGCCGGAAGAACCTGTGCCGTAGTGCCCTGTCTAGCTAACGCATCCGCTACGCAATTGCCTGGAATGTCGCTGTGTCCCGGTACCCAGATGAGCCTGATGTCAAAATACTCTGCCATCACCCTAAGTGATGAGTGGCATTCTTTCACCGTCAGGGACGTATCAAACATGGCTTCCAGGGATTTTATGGCAGCCTGGCTGTCCGTGTAGATCCATATTCTCCGGAGGGTTGTGACACTACTTTTTAGTAGTTCAGCAACATCCAGTATGGCGGTAACTTCCGCCTGAAATACACTACAGTGATCAGGAAGCTTGAAGGAGATATTTACATTTAGGTCCGGTGAATGGACCCCATATCCTACTTGCTCGTTCAACTTTGATCCATCCGTGAAAAATCTGATACTACTGGAATCCCCTTCCAGTGACTTTTCCCAGGTATTCCTGTTCGGAATAGAAGTCCTTAGATTTGTCGCTGGTGAAAGGTAGGGGATACAGTAGTCCGTTTTTACGGGAATAGATTTGATCCGGTGTAGTAATTCAGCGTGACCGGAATGCCCCGATATCAAAACGCCACAATCTGTGATTCTCGCCAGGGATGTAGCGGCTACCGATTCGGACATGATATCAGGAGTACAGATGTGCCCATTGCCCCACTAACGCGAATCAATGCTGATCTTTGAATTTTCATCAAGGAATTCAGAATATATTTCTTTTGGAAGGACTTCCACCAAACTACGATGCCATAGAGAAGTATTGGTCTGACTATTGCCGTATAAATCCACATGGTGATCTTAGGAGACAGTCCCCAGCGCAATACATCAGGCAAAATAAGAAACACTTCATCTGCAATTTACACGCCCATTCAGCAATATTTGTGACTCATTGACTGAGAGAATAATGCAAAAATACAGATCAACACTTACAAGATAGACTCTCTCGTTGTCCCTCTTTTATTCTCTTGCTCTCGAGAGAGCATATACAGTGCAACAAACCAGGGGGATTCTATGGCACAGCTGATCGAAAAGGTACTAGGGAAATGATGGAGAATGAGAGACCAACGAAGACAGGAACTAATTTTAAATAGTGTTTATTGATACTAATGACAGCTAAATTATGTTTTATGTTGTTTGCATTGAACGAAAATACGCATTTGCTTTGATTTCTGTCCGTTTTATGTCCAACAAAAGTGTAAAATTGGTAAAATACAGCAGCAAATAAAACTCTAAGAAATGGCCTACTACCTCGTCGTCATGAACAGGCAACGAAGAGAGTAATGGAAACTCTTAAGAATTACTCTATGAACAAACACAGCTGTATTTGTATGACAAACATAAATATATGTGGGTCGCAAACACATATATTATAAAATATTAAACATTAGCTTTGTTTCTTTACTTTTTGGGTAAATTTCGGGTAAAAGAGAGTAAAAGCAAAATTCTCTCTCAAATACTCAATATTACCCAAAAGTAAAGAAACGCAAAAAAAACACTTTTCTAGGCCGAAAACAAATGTCACATCTCAAAACATATGCTTGACAACAAATCTTGCATAACATGTTAATTTTCACTGTTCATTTGCACACTTCCCATCTTCTTTAAATAAGCACTATCAAAGCAATCACCTTTCAAGTTAATAAAATTGTAAATTCAATATTTTTTTTTCACTTGTGTTATTTTTTTCACAAATATACATATGTTTTTATGTTGACGTTTCGAACAGCTGATTGTTTGACACTTTGCCCAAACTTACCCGAAGAAAAAGTTTGGGTAAGTTCGGTAAAAAGAGAAACGCATTTTGACGTTAAGAGAAACAAAAAATCGCTCTCATTTGCCCAATTTGTGAGTAAAGAAATGCGTTTGGGTAAATTTGGGTTGCCGCGGGATCCCCCGGTAAAATAAAGAAACAACCATGATGGAATTATTAGGTGGTAGCAGGAGGAATGTGTATGTATTAGTAATACAGAGATCTGTCAAACTCAGTTGATTTTTCAATTTTTTTCTATCTTTCTTTAATTGTACAAACAACTTTTCATTTAATTAACAAAATTAGTATGTGGTCAAACTGGATTTATATCGAATTTCTTGAAATCTGGTAAGTATTCACTAATTAAACAAACAAATTAGTTAAAATTTGACAGAACTCTGTACAACGACATGAAAAAACTTCGATCAGCTGTTCTTATAACACAACCTCATATTTCAACCATGAAACAAACCTATTGTGTCTCAAACATGTAATATTGAATAGTAAACATAATGTGTTTAGGCACAAGTATATTATATTTGTGACAAGCTCTAAACACACTTTATATTTGCATCCAAACAACAACAAAAAAGACAGATTTTTCAGCGTGTAGATACAGACCACAAGATTCATGAAGTTTCAGGAATCACCATGTAAGTTTCATTAGTGTAACAGTCAAATGTTTAACACTTGTTGGGGAATAATTTTGGAATGCGGGATTCGATCACGGGACCCTGAACAATTTTTGATTTCAAATCAATGGTTGGCCGCTATTGTGCTAAGAACAAGCTGAGATTGTACTAGAAAAGTGGATAAGTTTGCAGTACTTCCGTGCTATGACAACATCATGCTAACTATCATAAGTGTAGCAGTTAAATTTTCACTACTACTACTTTTCCACGAATAGTTGTATAGTGCAAACTCGGGTAATTAACATGCAGTGTTTTATTGGATTTTTGACGACTATGATCTACTATCATCTGACATGAAAGCGATTAAAGTGTTTATAATTATTTTCTTACCTAAACAGCAATTACAATTTAATTACTTTGTTATTGTTTTTATAACGCTTCTTAGGCATCAGAAACCGCAATTAAATTAACAATTCACAATAAAATTAAATTGAACTAGATTGTGAAATCTTCAAAACTTTAAGAAGCAATGAAATCAAAAATAATTAAATGAAAAAAAATACCCACCAACCACACGACAGTAATCAATGAAACGTAGCGCGAACGCGACACCGTCCATGTTGTAATATTCTGAATTGTTGCTGAAACGTGATAAATTAACCAAGTGGTGAACTCTCGTCCATGTTAAACAATTAAGCGAATGAGTGACTTTTTCTCGGATTGCTGGGGGTTTTATTTCACTCCTTCTGACAAATCGTTTGGGGGTAGGGGTTATTGTAATTGAAACCGCTTGCCGAGTCGGATATTTATGCGAGAAAATCAACTGAATTACAAGTCAGTTCGAAATTGTTGTTAATGTACCTCGTGCCTACCTTTTGTTTTATACCTACCTATTGTTAAGATGTATAGGCGTCGAGATCATTTGGCGGGTATCATGTCTAAATTTAATTGCATTTGAAATAGATCAAACACATCGCAGCTCTGTTTGTGATTTAATCAATAAAGTTAACAAGTATAAAGCGATCGTTGAGTTTATGTTCGTGTCTTTCGTAATGAGGAAATTTCTAGGAAAGCTTTAATAAAAATGTAAAAATGTTATGAAGAAAACAACACCGCTGCCGGAAAGATAAATATTGTTAAGTATAGAGTTGTACGTACACACGTACCATGTAATTAATTTCGGACACTGCAATTTGATGGATACAATTTAATTGTTTACATAAGATAAATCAACTACAAAAAGGCCACTGGTTGTACCTGTGTCAGTTAGATTTTGTTAGGTTACATTAGGTTGAGAAAGACAAGTCGAAGACCCATTTTAGCACATGCATCTAAACCAAAGGTTCGGCCTGCTATGCTCTCTTCGTAGTCCCGGCAGCACATTATGGTTTTCATCAGAGCAGCGGAGTCGGAGTTGTAGTTTAGGAGTCGAAGTTCAGGAAATTTGCCACGAGTTGAAGTAGGAGTTGGCTCCGACTCCGCGTTAATAAAACTATTAACGATGCCAGAAATAGCAAAATAATGTGTGATTTTTTTTTGCTATTTGGTTTTTCAAAATTGAAGAAAACAAAAACATTTTACAAGTGTATCATGGCAAAATGAGTAAGGTAGAAGCAGTATTAATTGAAGGCATTTTGTTTTTATTTCAGGAGCCGACCTTGTCAAATTCAGCCTATCGAAATTGTCAAGATGTATTTATTTCAGGTTATATCAGGAGGAATTGTTGTAATTTTCTGCAATAACCACAAGAACAAGAATAAATTTAATCTGCTCTTTTAACGCTACCACCTGTACTAGATACATCTTGGAATTGGTATAAACAACATTTGACAAGGTATAACAACATTTGAATTGGTATAAACAACATTTGACAAGGTGGGACCACAACGACAAGAAAAAATGTAAATCAGCTGTTCTAACGCTTCCACCTGTAATAGATACATCTTGAAGTGTATGAAATATTTATTTGGATCGATATATCAGTGCCTTCCATTTGCATTTTAAAGACAAAAAAAAAATGGTGTCCCATAATATCCCATGAAGGGATTGAGTAGAGCTTCTCACAATCAGTGAGATGTGCTCTTTCTAGTTTTTACACCCACTGATTGGGACCTGGAGTTTTACACCAGTTCCGAACAGTATTTTGAGAAGCTTTTTCATGGCTAAGTACTCGATAGTATCGCCATCGCTAAGCGAGGTGACCGCCGTCGAAAGAAATTTAAGGTGGTCACAGTAGGGATGGAACCCACGTTATCATGTACAAGAGCCGCGCACACTAACCATTTAAACACGGACGGCCACGGTGAAGATTATTTCATGCAAATGTTCCCACGGCTACGCTTCACTTGGTTCATTCGGAAATACCAATTTTAGAACACCAAAATTTCGTCTGGTATCTCACCAAAGACACGTGTAATGAGGTCTTCCAAGGCAGCAATCGTGGCTGGCTTGTCCCTATCCACGAGAGACCTCACGTGTCTCCACAAAAAATGGTATAGTGGTATCAAATCGCAAATACGAGGCGGCCAATTGACAGCCTCACAACATGAGAGTAATTGCTCACCAAACTCGTCTTTCAATGGGTTCATGGTATCGCATGTGCCACCGTCCTGTTGAAACCACATGTCAACCAAATCCAATTCTTCCATTTTATGCAAAAAAAAGTCCATGATGATCGAACAATGGCCGTCGGTGGTGATGCGGTTAGTGTGCCCGGCTGTTGTGCGAGAGAACGTGGGTTCGATACGTGGGTTCAGTGACCACTTTACACTATCTTTCGACGACGGCCACTTCGCTTAGTGACGGCGACACTATCGAGTAATAAGCCATGAAATAAAAAATGAATGTTTTCCCATTACATCCCATGAAGGGATTAGGGAGAGCTTCTCACAACCGGTGAGCTGTGCACTTTCTGGTGTTATACTCACTGATTGGGACCTACAGTTTTACGCCGGTTCCGAACGATATTCTGAGAAGCTTTTTCATGGCTAAATACTCGATAGTGTCGCCGTCGCATAGTGACCGCAGCTGAAAGAAGTTTAAGGTGTTCAGAACAGGAATCGAACCCAGGATCTCATGTACAAGAGGCGCGCACGCTACCCATTACACCACCGAAGGTCATGAAATAGCTTCTCCAGAAACCGTTCGGAACCGGTGTAAAACTGTAGGTCTCCCATCAGTGAGTGAAAACAGGAAAGCGCACAGCTCACTTATTGTTAGAAGCTCTTCCCTATCCCTTCATGGGATGTAATGGGAAAACAGTTTTTTTTAATCGAATGGTACCTTGCTCTATTGATCGCAACGTTGCGGCAGTCATCGTCTTGCAAGATTACGACCCTATCATGCCACCGGCCCATAAAGTGATTTTTTCAGGGTGCATTGACAGCTCTTGAACTGCCTCTGGTTGCTCTTCGGACCAAATTCGGCAATTCTGTTAATTGACTTACCCATTGAGCCAAAAATGAGGCTCGTTGCTGATCACAACTTTTCGATAAAAAAAAGGCGATCTTCCAGCTTATCTAAGGCTCATTCACCGAAAAGAAGACGTTGCGGTAGGTCGCTCGGCTTCAACTTTTGCACCAGCTGTATTTTGTATGGCTTTAGACTAGACGTTTACGACGATTGTTTCTCCTTCCGCGGCGGAGTAGTGGTCTGGAACAACCGGCGCGGCGGCTTGGTCGGCTACCCTGGTGGCGGCTAAAGGCGACGGCGGCTATTTCTAATTATTAGGAAATTGGCCCGGCTGCTGGTGTGCAGTGTTCAGTTCTTAAGAAATTTGACCTACTGCTGTTATAGTTGTAATGTGTGGTGCTGTAACCTGCTAGGGGATGGGACTGGAGGTTGGTGTTGTAGTGTGTGGAATTTCACCTGGCTGTTGATATACAAAATTCAAACTGTCGTTTAACTCCATAAGTTAATTCTTTGGAAATAAAGCTGACTGTTGTTAGGAAATATTCTGAAGTTTATAGTTTGTAGTTTTTTGCTTGTTGTGACACCGTTAACCTACTCTAATCTATACAAACTGAAGTTGAATTTTTAACCTCATTTTACGTTTGTGTACAGTTTAATGCAACACTGCTAAGTATCAAAAAAATGCAACCATAATAAAAACATACACAAAGTATCAACTGCTTGGCGGGCGGAAGCCAAAAAATATTCCGACGCGTCGCCGCTATCAACATTTTTTATAAAGCGCACATTGCCGTCGATATAAGTGTCTGGCCGGATTTGGTCGACAAATCCAATTCAGTTATTTCAAAAACATTCCAAATTTGTAGCAAACTGATAAAACTAAGTGCCGCCAATTTAATTTTTCTGTTGTGCCGCCGTCTTCTATAATTTGGTCTCGGCACAGGGTTTCTTCTAAATTGGTGTAAGCACAGTGTTGCCACCTGAAATGTCAATTTCATCTCAAATTGGGTCGTGTAAACGGCAAAGATTGGAGAACAAGGTTATCGCTAACATTAGGGACTTCTCACTCTGGTCAGAAAATGGCTTCGGATACAGTGTAACTCTCCATACAATACATGACCTTCCAGGTATTGTCGCTTACAGTTTGGTCGAATCACTCTTTGGCAAGATGTACCACACTCTTATATCTGATAGAATAGAATGGAATGGTTGCATTTCTGGACATAAGAGATTATTGAACTTATATACAGATGGTTCAAAACTTGACGATAAATTTGGAGTTGGTATCTGTTCTAAGGACCTAGGGCTATCCATTACGAAAAGATTGTCTGGCCACTATAGTGTCTACCAGGCAAAAGACTTAGATATTAGAGAAGTAGTGGAATGGCTGTGATGTAATGTTCTGACTAAAGTCGGCATGAATATTTTCTCCGATAGTCAAGCTGCCATTAAGTCCCTGGAAACTGTCTTCCTGAATTTGATAACTTCCCTTAACTGTCGCAGACCTCTTAATGAGATGGCAAAACAGTTTAATATTATTTGGGAGTCGGACTACATGGACATACCAGGGAACTGCAAAGCAGATGAACTTGCTAGACTGGGGACTACCTTACATACTCCAGGGCAACTAAGCTATTTCCAAATTAAATTTAAAAAAAATTAGTTAAAATTTCAAAATTCTATTTGAACTTCAAAATACATCAATTGCAATTTAAAATTTCTATTTGGAATTTAAAACACATTAATTGAATTTTAAAAGACATCAATTAAATTTTAAAATATTTAATTGAAATTTACAAAGAAACAATTGAAATTTAAAACACATCAATTGAAATTTAAAATAACTCAATTGAATTTCAAAAAAACGGCAATTTTATTTTAATATACATTAATTGAAATTTAAAAGACCTTAATTGAAATTAAAAACCCTAATACAAGGTGTTTCAAAAGAAGTCATCCGATGTTGTTTGGCTTTAATTTTTTTTTCTAAATGAAAAACTTCGATTCTGTTTTTTGATTATGTTTATTTGAAACTTTAGAATTTTATTGGTTAAGTTGCGACGATGATATCGGTTAAATGGGCGCCGTCACAATTGATTACCATACGGGCTCGTTTTATGGCATTTTTCATCACTTCGGCGAGAACTTCGGGCGACAGATTCTCGCACTCGTGTGGAATGTTGACCTTGAGGGCTTCAGGGTCTCGGGCTTGTTCACGTAAACACGAGACTTCAAAAAACCCCACAAAAAAAAGTCTGGAACGGTTAAATCCGACGATCTTACGGGCCAGTGCAAATCGCCAAAACGAGAGATGAGGCGAACCGGGAACGCCGCCTTCAGAATATCGGTAGTGGCTCGCGCAGTGTGTGCCGTTGCTCCGTCCTGTTGGAACCACATGTCCTCAAGTCCTAATTCGTCGAATTGCGGCAGAAAAAACTCGGTTAACATGGCCCTATAGCGCGCACCGTCCACTGTTGTCGATTCTCGAAAAAAAAAATGGCCCGATGACTCCTCTAGCGTGAACAGCGCACCATGCAGTCACTTTGAGCGGGTGTAATGGCTCCTCGTGCATCACTCATGGATTTTCGGTGCCCCAGAAGCGATAGTTTTACTTGTTCACGTACCCGCTGAGGTGGAAATGAGCCTCATCGCTCATTATGAATTTGGTGGAAAAATTGTCCACACCACAGACGAATTGTTACGCAAAAATATAGACACGATTATTCCGCGTTCTTGGGGAGTGTGTCGCTCCATGGCTTGTTTACTTGTATTCTACATCTGTCTAGTCCACAAATGTCAAAACAGATTTGACATTGGTGGCCATTTGCAAAAATAAGAGCATCTTCCAATAGGGTGGTCACTTTTGAAACACCCTGTATATATAATCGGTTATTAATTTTTGAATTTCAACTGACGAACTTTAAATTTCAATTGATGTCTTTTAAATTTATATTGATGTATTTTAAATTTCAATTGCGGTGTTTTAAATTTCAATTGATACCGTTTAAATTTCAATTAACGTCTCAACTATCAATTGATGTCTATTAAATTTCAATTAATGTCTCAACTATCAATTGATGTCTATTGATTTTCAATTGATGTTTCTTAAATTCCAATTGATGTCTTTTAAATTTCAATTGATGTCTTTTAAATTTCAATTGATGCCTTTTAAATTTCAATTAATGTGTTTTAAATTTCAATTGACGCCTTTTAAATATCCATTGTTTTCAATTGAAGTATTTTAAATTTCAATTCATTAAATTTCAAATATAATTTTTAAATTTCAATTGATGAATTTTAAATTTCAAATATAATTTCAAAATTGCAATTGATATTTTGTAAAATTAAATTGATAATATTTGAATTTTAATTGAAAATGATTGAAAACATGTGGACATGCCTCTGGCAACGTGCAAGTTCTCCTTCAGAAATACTGCCCTTACTGGTCACTAGTGGCCATCAATGGTGCAAGGGTTAGTATGGAGGTGGGTTCGATCCCTGCTCAGACCACCTTACATTTCTTTCGACGACGGTCACCTCGCTTAGTGATGGCGACACTATCGAGTACTTAGGTATGAAAAAGCTTCTCAACCGGTTCGGAACCAGTGTTAAACTGTAGGTCTTAATAAGTGAGTGTAAAAACTAGAAAACGCATATCTATCTCACTGATTGTGAGAAGCTCTCCTCAATCTCTTCATGGGATGTTATGGGACACCATGTTTTTTTTTACTGGTCTCTAGTAGGGAACTGTAGACATTTCAAGCTGATGTGGCTCCGCCTAAACATGAAACGTGCTGACTCCGTGTTGTCGTTATCGAGACCGGACGTCTCGCCTATCGTTCTCCATCAGAATTACTGTCCTTATGGCAACTAACGGTATGTGGTCACTTGTAGGGAACTGTGGACATTCCAACATGATGTGGTTCCGCCTAAACTTGAAACGCACTAACACCCTGTTGTCGTTATCGAGACTGGACTTCTCGCGTATCGTGTCTGCCTTATTGTACGCGCAGAGAGAGTAAAGGTATAGAGAAATTACTTTTGCAGAAGCTGTGGTGACGAAGAGGAAGTGGAGTCAATAGAACACCTTGTGTGTCTGTGCCCGTTCTTTCCTGAAGGCAGCAGTCTACAATAGGCTCACATTTCTTTGGGTAGTTAGCAAATCTTTGTGATGTTAGCATCTGCCAATTCTTTGGCTGTTTAAAGCAACCAAACTGGTTCAACGTCAGGGGCTACGAAAATACCATAGTTCACCATCGGTGCCTGTGGTATCCCAATGGAGTACACGGTCTAAGTGACACTTTAACTTAACCTAACCTAGTTTTTGTTCACACTTTTCTTTTTATCTCATCTATTTTTATTTTCTAACTGTCGTACTTTGTTTGTTACATTTGCAGGCTGATGTTTTTGCCAGGGTTCGTATTTCGTGGGTAATGAGTTACCCTGGGTTACCCAGGGTAACCCATTATTATTGCCGTGGGGAATGAGTAGCGATCGTTTACCCATTACCCACAGGGTATGGGGAAAATAATGGGTAGCTACCCACGAAAATGGGGAATTACCCATCACGATTACCCATTACCCTCAGGGCAATGGGGAAAATAATGGGTAGCTACCCACGAAATGGGAAATACCCATCACGATTACCCATTACCCTCAGGGCAATGGGGAAAATAATGGGTAGCTACCCACGACAATTGGGAATTACTCATTCCCTGAGGGTAATGGGGAAAATAATGTGTAGCTGCCCACGACGGTGGGCAATGGGTTACCCAGGGTAACTCATTCCCATTTTTGATCGATAATATGAAAAAATTAGAAAAAATGTCTATATCTTGGAAACGGAGCGTCCAGTTGAAAAAATAACCAACTTTTGTGGGTTTCTAAGGGGTTTCATAAAGTGGTCCAATACGTATGGAGAATTTTTTGTTCGAAAAATCGCAAAAATAAAAAAATCGCTAAAATAAAAATAATAACTCGAAAAAAAGTGATGCCATATTGGAGACACCCATTGGTTAAAGCCTCCGTTAGAGGTACATTTTTTATTATTATTTGGATTGGACGCACCGTTTTCGAGTTATAGCCACTTTTTTATTTTAGCGATTGTTTTATTTTGGCGATTTTTCGAAAAAAAATTCTGAAAACCCCTTAGAAATCTATAAAAATTGGTTATTTTTTCAATTTGACGCTCCGTTTCCAAGATATAGACATTTTTTCTAATTTTTTCATATTATCGATCAAAATTGGGGATGAGTTACGCTGGGTAACCCATTGCCCATCGTCATATTTTCCCCATTTCCCTGAGGGTAATGGGAAATCGTGATGAGTAATTCCCCATTGTCGTGGGTAGCTACCCATTATTTTCCCCATTGCCCTGAGGGTAATGGGTAATCGTGATGGGTAATTCCCCATTTCGTGGGTAGCTACCCATTATTTTCCCATTGCCCAGAGGGTAATGGGTAATCGTGATGGGTAATTCCTCATTTTCGTAGGTAGCTACCCATTATTTTCCCCATACCCTGCGGGTAATAGGTAAACGTTCATTACACATTCCCCACGACGATGTATATGGGTTACTCATGGGGGGTAAATACGAACTCTGGTTTTTGCATTCTCCAAAATCTGATAGTGTAAATCGAAAACAGAATGATCATTCCATTTCTCTCTTCGCGAATTGTTCTATTTGCATTGATAGTCTAACATGGCTTTAATATGGTGTTAGAGACCACAAGAAACGTGTTTGCGGGAGTTTTTGGATGTAGCGGGACTGGAATTGGTTCATAATTTTTTAAACTAGTTCGATTGGCAGTGGGTATAATCGAATATTTCCTGACTGTGATGACGTACGGCACCTCTTTACCATCATCATCAATGAGTGTCATCATCGTCATAATTTTTGAATTGTGATATTGAAACTATAGCTTCGCAAATATGTGTTTCATCGTCTGGAGCTGCTCCCAGTTCGCATAAATACTTTAAGGAGGCAAAATATATAAAAATAAATTTTTAATCCAAAAAAGTGTGTGATAATTTAAAAATAACTTTCCTTTGTAATAATAAAATTCATTATTAAATGTATTTTGTTCTCTTTTGTTGTACATATTTCATAATCGTACTTCCACGTGATGCGAATGGAATGAAAGAGATGGGGCGCAAGAGTGAGGGAGTAGCACCAGAACAAGTATTACTGAACCACAACAAAGTGCGTCAATACAAAGTACCACCAATGCGCAACATACAATAAAATGGAAGCGTACATCATCCATCAGTTGGTTGTGTTTGGCTTTTTTTTTTAAAATTCCCAACACGTTTCCACACTATACCGATTGCTGACGTCTTACGCAGACAGACCCGGGCGGGCGCTGCCCACAACAACCCACTCGTATTGTCATCCAATAAAAAAATGAGGAGTAGTGGTGAATAAGTACTCAGTGCATGCAAAAACGTTGAATTACACCAAAGAAATGAATCGCATTCGTTGGTGATTTGCTGTAGGATTAACCTCTCTGATTCAATGATTCAAAATCGTCATTTACATTCAAATTGATTTCTGTGTTAGAGTTACGTTATTTTTGGGTTTTATTAATAACTCGCTAAACTGAGTTTTGAACGTCATTTTAGTTGACTTGGGTAAACTTAGTTACGGCGTCATTAGTTTTTATTAAAGGGAGTTGGTGATGGAAACATGTTTGAAATTTACATGTTTGAAATTTATATCATAAAATTCAATAAATTATCAGTTTTTATATTATTTTTCCCCTCTCCTCTTTGTTATTGTTTGCCAAAGTGATGCAGATGAAGACGTGTAAGGAATTACATTTTTATTAAGAGTTTCGATTTACATAAGCTTTCGTCTCGCCTCGGAATCAGACAGCTAATCTGGAAAGCCCTACGGTGTGTTCTTTAAATAGCAATGACAACAGTTCGAGATTACGGGATAATGTGTGATATAATTTCATGACATGGAAAATAATTAACTGACTTAGTTTATATTCTTGCCATGATTTCCAACTTGCGGATTGATTACACAATTCTGTGACTAATTTATTAATAAATCATTTGTCTTCGAACAAATTAGGATTCAATGAAAAGTGATATCATTCCCAATATTTTGTTACATTCTTTGCCCGTTTGGGTTAACGAACATCTATGTCAAAATAACATTAGAATGTCACACAACAGAGTGGTTTATGTTGAAACTTGATTATCTTGATAACGTTAGTTACACCTAAAAGTATGCAATTGTTACATGAGTAAAAACTACTCACCACGAATGTTTGATCTCACTATCAATGAAAACAGTGGATTCAATGAAAATCAGTGATATCATTCCCAATATTTTGTTACATGCTTTGCCTGTTTGGGTTATCGAACATTTATGACAAAATATCTTTAGAAAGTTACACAACAGGGTGGTTTATGTTGAAACTTGATTACCTTGTTAACGTTAGTGACACCTAAAAGTATGCAATTGTTACAAAAATAGAAGCTACTCACCACGAATGTTTGATCTCAGGAATCACAGGAATTCAAAGTCGTATAAACGAGAAGCGTCTAGAAGGGTTAAGCTAGCACAAGAAGGTTCGCGAATCTGCTGATATCGATGATTGCAAGGTGAATAAATAACTGATAAGCGCTGCGTATCGAGTGCCTATGATTCGTAATAATATCATCATTACTACAAGGGGTGAACATTCTAAATTAATAGATTTTGTTGCCACGCTATTTGTTACTGCCTATAATTCGCAACTTTATGGGTTCGTGACCCTCTATAACGTGACGTCACAATCCGCACGGATATAATTTAAGTGAACATCCTAATCCTAATCTAATCAGACCCCCAAACTTCTCTGGTTCGTGTGTCTACTAAATATACACAAGATCACCTCACCACACACCATTCAATTATTCCTGCGGGAACAACTATAACGACACTGTATAATAAAGGGTGTCCCAGTAAAAGTGCATGATTTATTTTAAAAATAAAACCCATATTTTTGACCGAGTGCTTATATTTTTATTGCGTTGTTAAGTAGACATATTTCGTTTAGATTAGGGTTAGGTTATAGTGGCAGCCTATATATCAATCTAACTTAGATGATGTAGTCTATTGTGCTACTACAGGGGTAGGTAGAAAAGGATGGGATTTTCATAGTACCAGTACCAGTTCGATTGCTTCAAAAAACTCAAGAGTTGAAGCACGCTAACATCAGCCACATTTCCTAACTCCTCAGAGAAACGTGAGCCTAGTGTAGCCTGCCGGCTTTTAGAAAGAGAACATGTTCTAGTTCCTCTGGAGCATGTAAGGTAGACCCCAGTCTAGCAAGTTCATCTGCCTTGCAGTTCTCTGGTATATCCCTGTGGCCAGACACTAGAGATGGACACGTGGGTAAGTTTTGGCTCACGCTCACGCACGCTCAGGAAACGAAGACGGTTACTCACACACGAAGATAATTTCGCTACTCACGTTCACGCACGCTCACGCCTGCAAAATGTGCTCCTCTTATATTCACGCATGAATCACGTGATTCAAGGTAATCCCATGACTCGCCCATTTCCACCCGGCTCCGAAATCAGGTGAATATTAAACTGTTCAGCAATCTCATAAAGCAATCTGCGATAGTCGAGGACAGTTCTCGAATTCAGGAGGACGGTTTCCAGGGACTTAATGGCAACTTGACTATCAGAGAAATTATTGATTCCAACTTTAATCAGAACATTAATTCACAGCCACTCCATTACTTCTCTGACAGCTAAGATTTCCGCCTGGCAGATACTACAGTGATCAGTCAATCTTTTCGCAATGGATAGCCCTAGGTTCTTAGAAAGACAAGTTTTGAAACATTGTATAGAGGTGCTACCATTCCATTCTTATCCCTCAGGTACTCGTATAAGAGTGTGGTACTTCTTGTCAAAGATTCATTCGTCAAAATTGTAATCAATAATGCCTGGAGGTCAGCCCAATTAATGGCCAATTAATGTTGCGAATAAGTGTCGAACAAAAAATTACATGAGGTGTCAGGGGACACCCGGTTGAGGTAAGGTGTCAGGGGACACCCTTTCGTTATATATTATGTACTAGTTAGTTCTAACGCGCTAAAGGGGCCCGTTTAAAAATACTGTTACGAATAAGTAAAAGCTTTTGCGTGCTGTTAATGACTACTAACAGTATGTAAATAACAGCAGGTTAGTGCTGCGCCTGAAAGTATGCATTGTAACAGCGTACCAGCTCGCTAAACCAGTAGCATGAATTCACCTCAGTAAAGATAATTCTCCGCCATTCGAGATTGTTCTACAAAGATAAGCAGCAACAACAACGTCTAGAAGGTTCTTGAATTCGCTAGATATACCTTCATTTGAGTATGGTGAGTAGGTATAAATAGCGGAGGTCTTTGGAATGGAGAGTTCAGTTTGTGATTAAACCCCGTAAAGTGAGCAACGCGAATTGATAGTAAAATATAAGACTTGTTAAAGTGTTATAAATAAAGTAAACTGTTGTTCTATATAAGTAAAATAAAAGGAAGTGATACCGTTGTAATTATCGTAATCAAAAACGAACCTTGTTTTATAATTGGGAATAAAACAACGCAAAAAGGACGAATAAGGAACAATATAATAATTTTAATAACAATACGATAATTTTAATGGATCTTTAAGGAGAGATACTTTTTTTGTAAAATGATATACTTTTTTTAAGAAAATTATTTTTACTTTTTTATCCAATTTTGTATTTTTTGTATTTTTTTTTTTAAAAAGTATATTTGTAGGTCCTTTTTGTAAGAATATGTATTATATTTTCCCGAAAAGGTAATTATTTAAAGAGAGGTACTTCTTTTGTTAAAAGCTAATGTTTTTGTTTAAAGAACAGTTACTATTTTTAAGGAGAAGTACTTTTTGTAAGAAAAGGCCATAAGAGTATGATTTTTTTTTAAACAAAGAAGTACTTTTTTTTTAAGAACTGATAGAAGTGGTACTCTTTTTAGGAAAGGTTAATTTATTAAGAAAATGTACTTATTTTCAGATGTACTTACCTTCAAAATGTACTTACTATATCAAGAAAGGTATTATTTTATTTTTAAGAAAAGGTAATTTTAAGAAGAGGTACTTTTAAGAAAAGGAATGTTTGTCAGAAAAGTTATTTTTTTAAGAGAAGGTATTTTTTTTTTGAAGAAGAGGGTTTGTTTAAGAAATGGAAATTTTTAAGAGTAGGTACAGTGGTGGCCAAAACAAATGCAACCAAAATGCATCTTTTACGAAATATTACGTAAAAATTTTCGGCAAATAAAATTAGCAATTTTTTGTTTTAAATTTTATACTTTATTGCTTTAAAAATTAGGAAAAGGAATGTACTCCACAGATATTTAGAAAAATGTATGATAAAACATACAAATACATATTCATTCTTATACATATTTCTGTGGCCAAAACATATGCAACTAATAAAATCAAGCGCAGTTCAATGCAAATGATTTGAATATTTTCCAGCAAATCCGTTGTTGTCCATTACAGCCTGACATATTCGAGGCATTGATATTATTAGTATGTCAATGACGCTTGTTGGGATTGATTTCCACGCATCTTTCAGTCGTCGACACAAAATATCAGAACTTGTACAAATTTCCCACTCAAATTTTTGGTTTATGATTTCCTAGATTTCCCGGTTCGCCTCATCTCTCGTTTTGGCGATTTGCACTGGCCCGCAAGATCGCCCGATTTAACCGTTCCAGACTTTTTTGTGGGGTTTTTTGAAGTCCCGTGTTTACGTGAACAAGCCCGAGACCCTGGAAGCCCTCAAGGTCAACATTCGAAACGAGTGCGAGAATCTATCGCCCGAATTTCTCGCCGAAATGATGAAAAATACCATAAAACGAGCCCGTATGGTAATCAATTGTGACGGCGCCCATTTAACCGATATCATCGTCTCAACTTAAACAATAAAACTCTAAAGGTTCAAATAAACATAATCAAAAAACAGAATCGAAGTTTTTCATTAAAAAAAAAATGTGAGAGCCAAACAACATCGTATGACTTCTTTTGAAACACCTTGTATATCACAGAGTTGCATTGTCTGTGAGTATAGTTTTTTTTATGATCGGGCTAGAGTCAGTTACGTTTTTCAATTTGAATGTTTATGACCGATTTTGTTAGTTTTTATTTGTGAGTTTAGGGCCAATTATATTGTCAAATGTTTCATATTTTTTGACATATTACCGAAATGCTTCCATGTTTTGAACTAATAAATTAAAACCTTTATATTTGCCAGCTAAAATAACTGAATATAGTTTAATGACATATAAAGTCACACCCATTACTTTGTGCAATTATTTTGTGACTTCAGTTCAACTCTTGACAGAGTTGCATTTCGTTTGCACAACAACTGCAAACACCCATTATTTCCCACAATTATTTTGTGAATTCAGTTCAATACTTGACAGAGTTGCATTTCGTTTGCACAACAAGTGCAAACACCCATTATTTCCCACAACTATTTTGTGAATTCAGTTCAATACTTGACAGAGTTGCATTTCGTTTGCACAACAACTGCATCAGTTGTCATATGTCAAACTAACGTGTTAAACTTGAATGAAGTCCTGTCAAGTTATAGTACGTACGAGTGATGGCTGTGTCTTCACACAGTTACATTCTGATTGCCGTAATATAATTATATGTACTCGTAGTTCAAATGAGACATATTCCAAATGCGGTGGTTGTATTTTCCCAGCACTGACGGTTTTTTTCTTTGTGGGAGAATCCGTTTGTTGCGTACCGGGTAAAGTTTAAGGCAAAGTTGTTGGTTGGCATATGTGACTTTAAGCACGATTCCTTAATCATTTCCAAATTGAAATGTTTCTTTATTTTTTGCTGCTGCTGCTGCTGTTGTTTTTGTTTACTGTGTCTAACAGTTGCGGTTTTCGTTCTGCGTTCTGGATACTTTTTTGTTTTTTTTTTTGTAATAAAAACTTAAACGTTCATTTGACGTTTTGTATAACACACAACACACACCGGGGAGAATTGTCAATTGTCAAACGTCATCATGATCATGATCACAAAATGACCAAAACGTGCAATGTTTTTTAAAAATCCTATAAGAAATCTTAACTCAGAATCGGTGAATTCTACAATAATGCATGAGAAGATTTGAATTTAAAGTGTTTAGTTTAGAAGAAGAAGAATACAATAACAACAACCACAAAAAGTCCCTTCAAGTTGTAATGATTTATTAAATTGTATTGTTGTGTGTTTGCAAAACTACTAACAATTATAACAATAATTGTGCAATATTCATTCGTAATGTGAATTATTTTATATGTGTAATTAAAATTCTTTCAATAAGGTTTTAGTTTTCTCTCTGTGTAGGTGAAGTGCATACGATCGATCATCACAATTTTCTCACACCGCAAATCGGTTCATTAATCTTTCACGAGCCACTCCTCGAAATGGAGAAATGTCATTATCATCTATCTACTTGTCAGTCTCACGATTTGTAATGGAAAACAAAACTATAACAATTATGGATTTGAAATTTATTTAATGAAAACTCTGTAATTATTGACATTTGCCGTTTTGTTAAATATAAAGTGAAAATTGTGCAGGTGTTGACACTCGTTAGAAAATGCATTTATTCAAGATTGAAATCATTGATTTAAGGTTGAAATATAGCGATGACTTAAAAGTTTGTAAACAAAATTGAAATCATTACAAATGCAAATTTCCTGAGTTCTTTTAACCCTAAAATGTTGGACTGGACTTTACCAGGCACGTTTCAATTTATTTTCTTTATATAAATTTTAGACTAATGAACTCGATCCAACTAAATGTATATAAATTTACAAAGCTGATTCTGGGCAATATTGTACGATAATTAAGAGGGGCCTTTTTTTAGAGGCATTTCCAATTTGCTTATTCAATATAAATTCAGTCAAAATTTTCTACCACAGAGTTCCCTGAATTCCTCAAACCAATTATTTAAAAGCAAGCAAGTCGATACTGCACATTTTCTAAAAAGGTCGCCTGGTCTTCCCTAAGTGATTCAAATTTGAGACCAATATTGTGATGATTTTAGAGTTCATTACTAATACAAATTTGTTGACTTCGGTTAACCCAAACTTATTGGCTAGGCTTTACCGAATCCATTTTGATTTTGTTTAAATTTTTGACCTGAGAGTCTCCCAAGTATCTTGATACAACGATTTATAACGTAACGAAGCCGATCCTGGACATATTCCACCGGAATTGTGTGGGCTTTTCTATACCCATTTGCGATTTATTTATTCAATATATATTCTGTGACCATTTTTTTATAGACAATTCCCTGAGTCCATCAAAACAATTATTTAAAAGCAACGAAGCCGATACTGCAAATTTTTTGAAATGTTCCCTGGGGTTTCAGGCCCATTTCGACTTTGTTCTTTTAAAATTAATTTCCCATTTTTCGCCTATGATTTCCCTAAGTCATTCAAATTTAGGGTTGAAATATTGCGATGATTATAGAGTTTAAAAAAAAAATAAAATCATTATATATGAAAATTCGTTGACTTCGGTTAACCCAAACTTCTTGAATGGGCTTTACCGAATCCATTTTGATTTTGTTTTTCCTTAAACACAAATGTTGGCTGATTTTTTGACCTGGGAATCACCTAACTATCTCCATCCAACTATTTATATCTTAACAAAGGAAATTGTGCCTATTTCGTAAAATAATCAACTACGATTTTCTAGGCCCATTTCGACTTTACTTATTCGTAATAAATTCTGTGTGTATTTTTGACCGAGACTTCCCTGAATTCTTCAACGACAACTGTTTATAACAACTGTTAATTCTTCAACCACAATTGTTTATAACGCAAAGTACAAAAAAAAATTACAAAAAGTGTACACAAAGTACAAGACTATTAAAAAGTGTACAAAAATATACAAATACTTGTTGTAGACTCCTTTTAGTTTAGAACAAATTTTAATGACCATCTTTAAACCTTAGTACGTATGATTAATAATAACATACATACCAAAGAGCGTATAACTAATAATAATTCAATTACTTATGTACGTATGATTTATATTAATATATTCGTCAATCTGTTTCTTGAGGTTTTGGGGGAGAAGCAATTTTATGACTTTAGACCTAAGTACGTAGGATTAGTATTAGCAGAAATGTATCGTGTATCGGCGTTTTGAAACTATACGTCTGGATTTTTTTTAAGCGGTGGTGGAATTTTCCCCCTTTTGCACATTCTTATGATGAATCGCCATTGGGAACCATGTTATCATTACATTTTAGGTATAGGATGAGTTCAGCAATTTTGTTGTAAAAATTTACAAGAAAATTTTTTGTGGAATACTTTATAACCCCCTACCGCCTCAATATATGGGTCTTTTTGTGTAAAAGGGTAAAAAACACACTTAAAACAGGACTGTCAAGGGTTAAAATGTACTACAAAAATATTCCTCATAAAATTCTACTACAAGTTTCTTAACATACCAAGCTCAAAACTGAACTGAAAATAAGTCAAAACTGAAAATCCATTTAAAGGTTAATTTCGTACTTATTCCGAGTTGACGCTAAAATGTCCCACAAAACTGCTTTTTAGGGGGGGTTGGTGTGTATTGAAAAAATATTCTACGTAAAATTTCACTATAAGTCATCGAATCGAATCGAAGTCGTCAACCTGATCCTCTCCCAGCGGAGTGTCTAGATCTTCCTATTTTTCGTCTTCCTTCGAGTTCGGTTTCGTGCTGGTTCGTCCTCATCCATTCTACTGACATGGCCTAGCCAGAGCAATCGCGTAATCTTGATCCGCTTAACTTTGTCAATGTCGGGAACAACAATTTGTACACGACATGCAGACAATCATTATCTATTGCGACCCGCAATTAAGGGATGCTCATGGTTCATGTGCCGCTGATACTCGCCGTTGTGCACTGTAGGGCCATATATTTTTCGGAGTATTTTTCTCTCGAATACTCTTACAGATGTTTCGTCTGCTTGCGATAAGCCCAGGATTCTGCGCCATAAAGCATGATAGGTTGTATGAGAGTCTGGCATAGCTGGACGTTTGTTACTGGAGAGAGGGCTTTATCTCTAAAGTGTTTGCTTAGCCAAAAATAACATCTAGTCCCAAGCACAATTCTCCGCTTGTTCTCAAGGCAGACGTTGTTGTTTTTGTTTACGGGAGATTCGAGGTTCATAAATTCGACCACTACCTCGAAATTATAATGGTTATCAACGTTCACGATTTGGTATAATCGCGTGGAGGCACAGCTCGTTGAATCCATTAATTCTGTCTTGTCCTCATTTACCGTCAGACCCACGTTTGTTGATTCCTTTTCAATTCTCGAAAACATCGCAGTAACTTATTTTATTGTGCGCCCAATGATATCTACATCATCAGCATACGCGAGCAGCATGTGACTTATTGCTGATGGTTTTATTCATATTGCCTGCAGTTTTTCTCATAATGATCTCCATTAAGATGAGATTAAGAAAGAGATCGCACGATAGGGTGTCGCCTTGTCTGAGGCCTCGCTTAGTTTCGAAAGGTTTGGTAAGATCCTTACCAACTTTCACTGCACAAAAAGTAACAAACAGATTTGTATATTAGACAACACTAGTTCAGAAGAAATGTAACTACTACATCTTTTAAGTATAGAACAATTTTTCGTTGACTCCTTTGAGTGGAGAATATACTATAAAAACTCTAGACCTTACAACGTATAATTAATATTATAAGAAATGCACATAGACTAATAGTAATTCAAATGCATAAGTACGTATGATTAATATTAATATATTCTTCTATCTGTTTGTAGAATATTTAGTGGAGAAAATATTTAATAACCCTCTTTAGACTTTAGTACGAATAATTAATATTTATACAAATACCACAGATCGTTTAATTGGTAGTAATTCAATTGCTTAAGTCCGTATGATAAATATTTATATATTCGTCTATCAGAGTCTAGATTTTCAGCGGCTTCCCATAAACTCTCTTTGGTTACACATATTCCAATGACAATTGTTTAGGACAAGTAATAAATTATTTAAACAAACTTGTATCTTGGACAACATTGGTATAGAAGAAATGTGTTTTCTTGAAGTAGAGAAAAATTTGTCGTAGACTCCTTTAAGTGGAGAAAGAATATAATGAAGTTGTATACATTAGTCGCATGTGGCCGTAGGTGGTGCAATGGTAGTCTGCGTAGCTCTTGAGAATGTGGGTTCGATCCCTGCTCTGCCCACCTTAGATTACTGTCGACGGCGGGCACATCGCTTAGTGACGGCGACACTATCGCATTTACACATGACAAAGATTCGTAAAACTTGTACGTATGATTAATATTAATAGAAATACGCATATAGTGTAGTACTAATAGTAATTCAATAGCCTATGCACATATAATTAATACTAATATATTCGTCTATCTGTTTCTAGCGGGGTTTGTGCAGAAGCAATATATCTTTTAATCTAAGTACGTATGATTAATGTTAATAGAAATACAAATGCCAGAGCGTATACTTAATGGTAATTCAATTGTTTCGGTACATATGATTAATATATTCAGCTAACTGTTTCTTGAGGTTTTGGTGGACATTGGAACGCATAATAATAATTAACTGGAATGTCATAGAGCGTATAAATTATAGTCATTGAATTACTTGAGTATGTATGATTAATATTTAGGCATTCGTCTATCTGTTTCTTGAGGTATGAAATATTCTTAACCATATATAAACAGACAAGAGTTTCTATCGCTCTCTTTACGGTCTCTCGATGACGACGAGGTAGTTGACCATTTCATCAAGTTCGAGTTGCTTTTGTATTTTACTCTTTGGTTGGACATAACACGAAACAACAGAAATAAAAGGGAATGCCTATTTTCTACACAGACTGCCAGGCTGCCATAAAATGCCTGGAAGCCATGTTTGATGGCAGTGTATTTTGACATCAGGCTCATCTGGGTACCGGGACACAGCGACATTCCAGGCAATTGCGTAGCGGATGCGTTAGCTAGACAGGGCACTACAGCACAGGTTCTTCCGGCAAAAGAAGGTGTAAGTATGCCAATCTCTACCTGCCGTTTTCAGATCAGGCAGTGGGTCGATAATATGTTAAAGGACAAGTGCAGACTTACTTCAGCTTGCAAACAAGCTAGCGTCCTCTGGCCACAGGTGGACAGAAAGAGGACTAGGCAACTACTTAACTTGCCGAGAGGCAGGTTATCCACAATGATAGGAACACTTACGGCACATTGTCTTGTAGGAAAACACGCCCTACGATTGGGACGATTGGAAACTCCATTCTCTGTAGATGCTGCATGGAAGAGGACGAGGAAACGACGAAACGACACCTTCTCTTGGATTGCCCTGCTCTGGCAGGACTGAGAAGTAGGATATTCGGAACACATCTAGTTAGCACCGTAGCTCTACAGGATATTCCTGTAGGTCTTATAGACAAATTTGTTGAAAGGGCAAATTGGCTGGACGACTAGTCAATAGTTGCTGTGGAGGAAACTGCAGGTATCACAGTGGGCTTCTTTAGCCTAAGTGTGCTAGACAGCGTGCTGTCTTGCAGCCTTTTCAACCAACCAACATAAAACATAATTTAGCTGTCATTAGTATCAATCAAACACTATTTAAACTTAGTTTGCTGCATGGTTTGCTTATTTATTTTTATATTTATTATTTATGTATGAATAATGTTAACAGAAATACCACAGATCGTAGTGATTAATTTTAATATAATTTATCTATCGTTTTCTTGGTGTTTATAGGTATGAAAAATGTGTCAATTTTGTACGTATAATGAATTTGAATATAACTACTATAGATCGTATAATTAACAGTAATTCAATTGCTTAAGTACGTATGATTAATATTAATATATTCGTTTATATGTTTCTTTAACGTTTTGTGGACATCAAATTCAATGACTCTGTTCAGGCTTTAGTCTGTATGATTAAAATTAATAGAAACGTCATAGAGGGTATAAACAATAGTAATTCAATTGCTTTAGTACGTATAATTAATATTAATTTATTCGTTTATCTGTTTCCAGAGGTACGAAAGGTTCTTATTAAATGAGCTATAATATTAAAATTCTAATTTATACCTATTACAAATTCGGGATATTTTTAAGTTATAAATACTCGTAATTTTTCAGTGCGGAAAATAAATTGTGGGTAATAAATTAGTGTAGAGAGGAAACTTAATATATTATACAGCGATTATGGAAGAGAGTACAAATCTATTAATCCAGTTATATTTGGTTTGCATGAAGCTTTGCCCCCCTATACCTTCATGGGATATAATGGGAAAACATTAAAATATTTAATTTTCATATTTAGGTGTTTTTAATTTTTACAACCAAATTCTAAGAATCTCGGAACTCTGTTCATTTATATGTCAAGAACAAACAGTTGTTATTTTTATCATGACACGTAAGGAATAATATAAATAACCTCCACCTTTTGGCAATAAGTTTATTCCCGGCACGTTTTTTCCTCAATTACATAACTTTGTAACACACGACAAAACTACGGTAATTTATTGTAATTTTGGCTTTCAATTTGTTTACATGCCCAATAATACCAAGTAATGACTTTTATGTCCACTGCAGAGACGTGCTAAAAGTCATTGTCCGCAACGGATAACCAAAATCCGTTCTTTGAAACGTTTAAAACAAAATTTTTAAATTCACCAAAAAAGAAATCAACTCGGTGACTCGATGTATCTCGTTTCGTTGTTGTTATGTTGATTCGATGTACTGCAATTTTGACTAATGTTAGATGGGCCTATGCGTTTTTATTTCTAGATAGTAACAGTTGTGTTCTAGACATATCTTCTTATTATGCTGTCCATTAAGATGCAATCATGATACGATCTTGCGTTTGTAGTTAAAAAAATGCCACCATGATTTGTTATAAATCATTTTTTTTAAATAAATGTGTACTTTCGATATTTTTCGACATTACGAATTTAAAAAATCTGTACCTCATAACGTTCAATTTTAAATTTTTGTCACGTGCATTGAACAGGCTTTAATTAATTTGGGTTTCATTTTCATGTTTGTTTGCTCATAATTATATTCACCGCAAACCTAAAACAAATCTGTTCTTTTCTCCTATTTTTTATGCTAATTACTATTACGTTTTTGGCAAACCATCAACTGAATCCATAAACATTCAGAGACACTCGAGATTTCGCGGAAGAATTGCGACGTTATTTTCGGGATTTCGAAATGTTTCTTGACGCAATGAAATGTTTAGTTTTTTTTTATTTGAGGTTTCAGATTTGAGTAATGTATAAACTGAAAGAAATGTGTCAATGGGTTGTTAGAATTTAATGTTGGTTTCCGTTTAAAATTTGTATGCCACCAACACCCAATTGAGAGGGGGGAAAACAAAACGTAAACTTTTAACCGCAGCACAAATTTAGCTAACGGTTATCATGGCTAAAATTTTGAAGCGGAACATGCATTTTATTCCCTGTCACTTTAGACGTTAATTTGTATGATTAATACTAATTCAAAGATATCGTACTTATACTTAATGCCATTTAAAATGGATGTCATTTTTGAACCACTAAATAATTCAAAATAGTAGATCATTGAACTGCATACAATTTCCAGCACAACCATAGGAATGGATAGAATATAATCCTAAAATTGCTAATATGTAGAAATACGTGTAGACGTGCATTAGCAACAATTGTGAACTTGAAACATGGATTTTATTGCCAGCCACTTTATACACTAATAATAAAAATCAAATATAAATATAATAACAAATTCAAATGATTAATATTAATAGCAAAGCATAAGGGCGTATGATTAATGATAATACGTTTATATCAATACGTATACTTAATGTTCTTTAAAATTTTAGAATTTCTAGTTGAACTACGAAAGAATACAATCTAAAAAATTCTTAAACTCCATACAATTAAACAATAGCATAAGAACGGATGCAATATTTAATAGTTTGGAACATATAGAAATTTATGTATACGTCCAGTGCAGATATCCTTTACATGTATAGATATGCCTCAGAGTTCCATCAGAAGACTCGAATTGAACTATGGAGAATTGACTGGGAGTGTAAGCCCAGAGAAAATCTAACTCTTACACTTTACCAAGAATGAAGAAGGTTCCCTATATTGTGCTATAATATCTAGGTGCTGGAGCTATTAGTCGGATAGACAGCGCTTGTAATTAAGGTGGGGTTCTCGACAAGAAGTGTTTCAAGCCAAATACGTTGAATATGGTTCTCAAAAATACAGTGGCTTTACATTCCTGTAAAAACGGAGTTGAAATGATAAATAAATATTTTTGCCCCTTACATCCCATGAAGTGATATGGGAGAACTTCACACAATCAGTAAGCTGTGCGCTTTTTAATTTTAGACTCACTGATTTGGACCTACACTTGTTTATTGGTTTTAAACAGTAGTTGGCCGCCCGATATTGCACTGTGGCATCTTTGTTTGGAGGCACGTGCAGAGCAAATGCATTTACCTATATTTGTGGACATAGGTGTAGATACTGCAAATGGTCCTCAGATATAATCTACGGCATAGACACTTATTGCAATCATACACTTCCCTGAGCCTGTTGACAAAGATCCAGAGAATGACAATGTGCGTGTTTTTATTTTTATTTTCTGTTAACAAATTTTCGACCAATTTGTTGAGAGAGCCGCTTGAAATCGTTAAGATTCCCATAAAAAGTGGTATAGGGGATAAAACTACGGGCCTCTTAGTGTGTGTCACGAGTTCATTGCGTACAAAATCTCCTAGTGTCTGGGGGATATCATCCCTCCTGTTGTCTCTTAATTATCTATAAGTTTCTATAAGTTATAAGTATCAATTGCACAAATTGATCCTTACAACTTATGATTGATATTAATAGGACTGTTATATAGCGTATGAGTAACCATAATACAAATGCGTATGATTAATACTAATTTGTTCAGTTATTTATTGATTTTCTTATCGTACTCTAGTAGTTTCTTATTTGATTCTGATTGGTTCTTGTAACGTATGGTTGATATTAATAGGGAAATCAGTCATCGTATGCTTTACAATAATACAACGGCTTTTGAACGTGTGATTAACACAATCCCCCATCGATATTCTACGCGATTGATCACTAGGTCTTATGGTCACGGAACGATCTTAAAGGATCTACTGCAATCAACGTTTAAAGTAGACTACATGACGCGCTTTTTGGCTATTGAAATAAACTTCTCTTATAACCCAGATAGGTAGTTCTGGAAGTGTGTATAAGGTGCTTAGGCTTTTACGTTCATGCCCACCAAACTAGGTCGTAACATCTATTTGAGACAGCTGGGGGTGGATTCTGGTTCTGTGGAAACTTTTCAGTGATAATTCTTGTACCGAAATTAACACTGGAGATTTTTTTCATTTCACAGTTTCACATAACCAGAATCGACCCCCTGGGCTGCCAGAACAATGCCGTATTTTTTCAGATCGTCGAAGTCGTGGCAACCGGAGAAATCACACTTCCATATCAACATCTGCTCTGATAGCCGGGCAGCTATAAAATGTATGGGATCTGTATTTCTGATTTTGAAATTGAGACACGTGTGCCGCCCATTAATCTGGTATCCATATAATATTGGCATCTGACGCAGGTTCATTCCAAGTAACGACAGATTGAAAAAGCTAGCGAGACTTGTGTCAACCTTATATATTTCATTTGATTTGGAACACGTGCCACTGCAAGCTCATTCTCTTCACTTTTGACTTGCAATCTCAGTTTTAGAACATACGTTCTCTGGCATTTGAAAATCAGAGAGAAAATCATATGGCGAGTGCAAGTTTAGTTTTAATTATTAAAAATAACTAAAACGTTAAATGTTCTTCTATCTAAGCTATCTATCCATTTATCAGTATATTATCGCTACGCATGATTAATAAAAATATAAGTTACCATAGGGCGTGTGACAAATATAAATTAAACTTTAGTTTGCTTGATAAATAATGTTAATACGTGTGTTACAAATACGATTATAATAAAGGATAACATGAAAACTCATGCTCCAATTATTTCAGAATGTTGGATCTAACCTAGATCAGTATGATATTTCTGCGTATGATTAATATTAATAGAGGTTGTCATATCTTAATTCAACTTTAGTTTGTATGATAAATATTAAATGTCATATTAATATGTGTGTTCCAAATTCAATTGTAATGAAGGAAACCAATAAATTATGCTTTAATAGTTACAGTCGTTTCTATCTAACTTATCTATCCTTTGACCAGCATATTATGCTACGTATGATTGATATTAATAGATTATATAAAATATTAATTCAACTTTAGTTTGTATGATACATAATAAATAAAATGTTAATTCGTGTGATTCTAAGAAACATATCTTATAAAACGGATACGTTAATAGTTACAGGCTAACATTTAACGTATGTACGAGGGTTGAATTTTATATTTCGGGATTTGGCAACCCTGACAGCTCTATCGTAAAGTTGAAAATTTTTGAGGTTATGCGTACTCAGAACGTTTTGACATACGAGCGCTATTTGTGTTGTTTACAGTAACTTAAAAGATTCATTTCGGCCCAAAAATGGAATTAAATCGTGAGCATTTTCGTGCGATAATTTTTTACAACTTTCGACGTGGATTAACTCGGCAACAGTGCATGGATGAACTTAATTAAATTTTTGGCGAGGAAGCTCCATCAAGCACCAGTGTTTATCGATGGTATGGTGAATACGATCGTGGTCGTAGTTCACTCCAAGACGAATTTCGTGAAGGTCGTCCAAAATCAGCTGTTGTTCCGAACACCATTGATGCTGTGCGCGAACAGATTTTGCAAGATCGTCATGTGACCTATCGTGAGATTGAGACAACCTTAGGCATTAGTGGGACCAGCATACATTCAACATTGCATAAACATTTGACTGTCAAAAAAATTTCTTCGCATTGGATCCCACACAATTTGTCAATCGTTCAAAAAAAGGCTCGGGTCGATTGGTCGAAAGAAATGCTCCAAAAATACGATCGTGGTGCTTCGAAACACGTCTATGACATCGTGACAGGTGATGAATCCTGGATTTACCCGTATGAGCCCGAAAGTAAACAGCAGTCAACTGTATGGGTGTTTCAAGATGAACCAAATCCAACAAAAGTTGTTCGCACCCGAAGCACTTCCATGCAAATGGTCGCCTATTTTTTCACTACAACAGTGAATTCTGAGTGGTACACAACCATTTGTTTGCCAGTTGTCTTCCAAGAAATCAGAAAAACCAACCGCCGAAGACGGATCACTCTTCACCACGACAATGCGAGTTCTTACACATCGGCTGAAACAATTGCATTTTTGAGCCCCCAAAACATCGATTTGATGAGTCATCCGCCGTATAGTCCTGACTTGGCACCGAATGACTTCTTTTTATTTCCGTACGTAAAAACAAACTGAGAGGTCAACGTTTTTCGACACCTGAAGAAGCGGTTGCTGCATTCAGAATGCATGTTTTGGAGATACCTCAATCAGAGTGGCAAAAGTTTTTCGACAATTGGTTCAAACGCATGCAAAAGTGTATAAATCTTCATGGAGGATGTTTTGAAAAACAATAAAGTGATTTTCGATGATTAATATTTGTTTTTGTTCTCTAATCCCGAAACATAAAATTCAACCCTCGTATATATTCATCAGTATGTTATTGGTGCGTATAATTAATATTAATACAAGTTACCATAGGGCGTATAACAAATATTAATGAAGCTTTAGTTTATATAATAAATAAAATGTATATTCATATGCTACAGATACGATTCTACTGTAGGGAAAATGGCTTAACAACGTATGCGTCTAGTTACAGGCTTATATTTAACCTATCTATCCTTTTATCGATACATTATTTGTATGACAAATATTAATGAAGCTTTGGGGTAGATGATAAATAATACAATTTTTATACGTGTCGATAAAAGCGATTCTAATGAAGCAAACATTCTTAACAATATGTTTCTAAGTGTAGCAATCAAGTCCGTCAGATGTTTTGGTTTCGGTTTTGGTTTCAAAACAATTTTAATTTTACTTGCCCAAAAATGGTTAGGAACGTAATGTTTTCAGTGTTTCATCTGAATGCAATCTCTATATTCCAAACCCCAGTTTATAATAAATATGAGTTTTACCTAACAAATTCGAATTTCCCTTAAACTTTAAATATGTTTTGTTACACAAGCTATCATGAATAATTAAAAATGATTTTGTTGCGATAAAAAAAATATTTCTAATTGTGAAACAGCACGAAAGTACACATTACATTTTCACTTGAAAATGATTGTTGATTTTTAGCTTACTAACCACCACAGCATTAGCCATCATTTCATAAGCGACAGCAGGTAAAAGTTAATGATACCAGGAGAAAACCACAATAATTTCAATAAAAATAAATAAACAATCTAATTGTTTTTATACAACAATAAGAATTATACAATCCAAGCTACTACTACTAAATATGGAAACTCCACGTTTATTCTGTAAAATACAAAACTTTCAAATTATTTACAATAGAAATGTTGAATAACCTTCCAGTAATTGCTTATGTAAAGTTACGCATGCGCAGATGTTGGTGCTCACAAATTCTTAGAAGTAAATTGCTTAGTTGTATCGTAGTAAATTACATTTTTTAATTGGCTTTGGCACAAGTCGTCACATGTGTTTTCAAACGTGAGTAGTGAATAGGTGTAGTGAAAGAAATTGTGAATGAGAGTTGAAACAAACAAAACTGTGGGAAAATCCCAGCTGAAACCAAACTAATAGATTATAATGGTTAAGAAAAGTAACAAAAAAACAGACTGTCTTAATGTAATATAATTGATTATCTTTAATAGAAAGGCTGTTGTAGATATTCAAGTTGATAAATACTAAGGTTGAAAGTACTAGCAATAGAAGTCATTTTGGTGAACACTTTGGAGATTTCATTTTAAATTTTGCGTTTTAAAATAAAGATGGCCTTACAGGGTTGAATAAAACTTTTTTCTTCCTAGACACGATGATAAACTTTTCTAATACCAACATTTTTCTATTATATAAAATAATCATGTCTTTTGGCCTCAAATCTGAACCTGAATTGTTTCTTACACAGCCTTCGATGTCAGCTACATTTAGTTATTTATTTTTCGTACATAAACTCGTAATTCTTTTACCTTTACAAGTTTCTTAATTAAAGCTCTAAAGCCATTCTGACGTATGATTGATAATAAAACGAATACGGCAAATAATATGATTTACAACATACCAAGTGCTTTTCTACGTATGATTAATATTTGTTCTTATTTTATACTCCTTGGAACGTATGATTGATATTAGAAGGAACAACATAGGGCGTATGATTTATAATAATCATATGTTTTTATATATAAAGGGCATCTTAGGAAGATTGTACGTTTTAAATTTAGTGTAATGTTTTTTTTGGGCAAGTGACAACTCTGAAATCTCGGGTTTATGCGAATAAACCGGAAACAATTCCTGATTTCCAATCCTAGATCTAACGCCTTATCGGTGAGATACAGCCACATCTCTGTGAAAAAGTCATGGACAATTTTGAAAAGAGTAATGGCCTGTCATCAGAGTCGTGGGGGTTCCAGAAGTTTCTGCAAATCTTAACCTGAATTGTTTCTTTCACAGCTACATTTAAATATTTAGTTTTTCGCACACAAACTCGTAATTCTTTTACCTTTACAAGTTTCTTACTTAAAGCTCTAAAGCCATTCTGACGTATGATTGATATTAAAAGGAACAACATATGGCGTATGATTTATAATAATCATGTGATTTTGTATATAAAAGGGGTCTCAGTGAGATTGCACCTTTTAAATTTAGTGTATTTTTTGGGCAAGTGGCAACTCTGAAATTTGGCAGCTGTCTCATATGTTTATTCCAATTATTAAAAATGGAGCGCTTTAAGAAAGAACCACGAGTAGTAATTGTGAAAACTAATTACACTAATTTGGAAAGTTATGCTGACCGCATGAAACAATCAATTTATTGCAGCAACGATTTCCAGAACAAATTATCTCAAGAAATTCTGATCTCAACTGGCCACCAAGATTATGCGATTAAACGCCGTGAGATTTTTCTCTTTGAGGTTTTGTGAAATCACGGGGTTATGCGAATAAACCAGAAACAATTCCTGAGCTCAAATCCGAGATCCAACGCGTCATCGGTGAGATACAGCCACATCTCTGTGAAAAAGTCATGGACAATTTTGAAAAGAGTAATGGCCTGTCATCAGGGTCGTGGGGGTTCCAGAAGTTTCTGCAAATCTTAACCTGAATTGTTTCTTTCCCAGCTACATTTAAATATTTAGTTCTTCGTACACAAACTCGTAATTCTTTTACCTTTACAAGTTTCTTACTTAAAGCTCTAAGACCATTCTGGCGTATGATTGATATTAGTAGGAATAACATAGGGAGTATGATTTATAATAATCACGTGCTTTTGTATATAAAACGTGTCTTTCTAAGATTGCACTGTTTAAATTTAGTGTAATTTTTTTGGGCAAGTGGCAACTTTCAAATTTGGCACTTGTCATATATATTTATTCCGATTATTAAAAATGGAACGCTTTACTAAAGAACCACGCGTTATAAATAATTGTGAAAACTTTTTATAGAAATTTGAAAAGTTATG
The DNA here is from genome assembly GCA_963931995.1 of Phaonia tiefii. Classification (NCBI taxonomy): domain Eukaryota; kingdom Metazoa; phylum Arthropoda; class Insecta; order Diptera; family Muscidae; genus Phaonia; species Phaonia tiefii. The sequence goes on from OZ008370.1 coordinate 24,434,396, forward strand.
CAGAACAAATTATCTCAAGAAATTCTGATGTCAACTGGCCACCAAGATCATGCGATTAAACGCCGTGCGATTTCTCTCGTTGGGGTTTTGTGAAATCTCGGGTTTATGCGATTAAACCAGAAAGAATTCTTGAGCTTAAATCTGAAATCCAACGCCACATCTCTGTGAAAAGGTCATGGAAAATTTCATGAAAAGGGGCATTTGACGTATATTTTATTCCATACTTAATCGGAACATGCCTTCTTTACAATCCAATACAAAATGACAACTATCTCAAAAAATACGTGTTTTTATTTTAAAATTAAAATGTGCATTCTTACTGAGACACCCTTTATTTTTAATACATGTTTGTCCAATTATATGACAGGTTCCTAATTGATGTCCATTCGGCCCTATAACGTATACTTGATATTAATAAGAGATGCATAGATCATACACAAGCTGATTGCAATTCATTATTTCCCTTATAAGGTATGAGTGATATTAATTTTAATACGATAGAGTGTTTAGAGTAATTTGGAGAAAATAAAAAAAACTCCGCTCTTTTACCCATTGTGTCCCGAATCACAATTAGTTGGTCAGGTTACGTATGACTAATCTGATCAACAGTCCTGCTTTTGGCGGGATTGTTCCCCTTTTTGCTCATCTCAACTTGAATCGAAACTAACAAAATGATTATATACAAAATAAAACGTTTTGTTTTATATATTTAGTCTTATTGGAGCTAAAACGTCTATTTTTATTGAATTTTTTATATAAAATCAAAAAAACCCGTTTTTTACCCATTGCGTCCCACCTTTTGGTCCTAGCTAGTAGGTCAGGTTACGTATGACTAATATTATCATAGGCATATTCTAGATCGTACGATTTGCAATAATACAATGGCTTTTGTATGTATGATTAACACTTGGTCAATAAATACCCTGCTAGTTTCGTCGCCCTTAGAATGTATGGTTGGTTCTAATCCCAATACTAAAGATCGTACGATTTATAATAATACGACGTCTTTTAAACCGTCGATTGATATTTCTTGGCTTTCATAGCGATTGATTGATATTAATAAAAATACCATCGAGCGTATGATTTACAATTATAAATACTTAACTTCCCAATTGTCTCTCAGTTTCTTAATTGATGACCATTGGCTTTTGTGACGGATGCTTGATATTATTCGGAATACCATAGATTGTATGATTTGCAATAACACCGCGGCTTTTGCACGAATGATTAATATTTAGATGTCCAATTGTATGACCATTTCTTAATTCAACTTTACTGACGACCCACGTGACGTATGATTGATATTAATCGAAAAGCCAACTAGTGTATGATGTAGAGTTGTGTAGTTTACGAACGAACTAGTTCAATTGAACGATTCAGTCTTGTAAACTAGATGAACTAGTTCACACTGTTCCGCTCTTTTATTTGAGAAGTTCACTTGTTTTTTGTATTTCAGTTGTTCAATTCCGTCCGCCATTTTCTCTCTTTACTCAATTTGCACAAAGGTGCATAATGTTGCAATCGTTGTGGAATGGAGCTGTAACCGGCTTCTACACAATAACTACAGTGGTAATCACCACTTTTGTTCCAAAATATAGAAAGATTACGGAAACATCAATATTTCAGAAACGGAATAACCCAATCGTTAAGGCGATCTTCAATAGGGCGAGTTAGTATAAACAAATATCACAGTATCCAAAACACTTTAGAAATCTGCACAAACCAGTCCATTTTCGCGATTATTCGCTTCGATTGAACTAAAACTACAAGTTGAACTGAAATGAGCTCTTTAGTTCACAGCTCATGTGAACTGTTAAAATGAAATGATACAATCAACTAGTGAACTAAATGAATGAACTAGTGCATTCTGTTGAGCTGAACTAAACTGAGCGTTCACTATAATGAACTGAAATTCCCAACTCTAGTATGATGTACAATTATACAAATGCTTATGATTAATATTAATTCGTTATACAAATGCGTATGATTAATATTAATTCGCGTATGATTAATAATAATTAATAATATTAATTAATAATAATTAATAATATTAATTAATATAAATAGTTTTTTAAAGTTTGTTTCTAATCATACTCAAAAGTGGTTGATTGTAACTTAACTCTACTAGTTTCTTAATTTATGTTCATTGCCCTTTATAGGGTGTGATTGATATTAATAGGAATATCATAGATCGTGTCTTGTACGTATGATTAAGGCTTATTTATCAAATAGTTTGCTAGTTTCTTGCTTCTTAGAGCGAATGATTAATATTAATTACAATACTATCGATCGTATGCTTTACAATAATACATAGTTTTTGTACTTTGATGTTCCTGCATTCCTAACGTATAAGGAATATTAATAGGAATATGATAGAGTGTTGATTTAGAATAAAACAAGTGCTTTAGTACGTATGATTAATACTTATTTGTCCAGTTCTCTGGCAGTTTTTGAATTGATGCTCCTCGACCCTTATGGCGTATAATTGATATTAATCGGAATACCACAGATGAGTTACAATAATACCACAGCTTTAGCACGCAAGGTTAGTCTTTGATGCCTCCAATGGTCTGCTAGCGTGTGTCTCAATTGGAACTCTTGTAACGTATGATTGATATTAATCGAAACACCATAGATCGTATGATATAAAATAATACAACGGTTTTTCACTTATGATTAATACTTATTTACACCAGTGTGTGCCTGTTTGGAGCTCGATTTCTTCTAAGATACAAGGTACAAATTGTCCTTGTCCTCAAACTTCAAGTCGTACTTGAAAATTCAAAAAGTAAAAATACCATAGTGTGTATGATTTGTAAGAATACAAGTAGGTTATGATAAATTATAATATGTATATAATATTCCTGTCTAGCTTTTATCTTATGCATTCCATTCAGCCAGTTCTTGGGCCTAAGCACGTATGATTAATAATTATAGGAATTCAATAGAGTGTATGATGGCTAATATTAGGGTGTCTGGTGATATTAAAATGCCCGCCTGCCAGTTTTTGTTAGGGTTCACTCTATTCGATGATTAAAAATATTATGTCTTTCTGTTTGAATTCTTAAAACTTTGAACGCGTCAATATTTATACTATACTAGCTGAAAAGCCCGATACTTCTTTATCGGTAGTTTTATGAACTTTTTTAAGAGTTTTCTGAACTTTCCCCCCGTTTACTCTGCAAATAGTACCATACCAGGGCGAAATTGCATATCCGAATTAACAAATATTGAAAATTTCAGCTTTTTAGCCAAAGGCCTGCCCAAACGGCCGCCATGGGAGAGACTTTTCCGCTTTTTGCCCCTCCCCGTAGGAAAATCCCGTCTTAACGGACGTCAGCGTTAGAGGATGGACCTCCATGCCAAATTGCAAGTTCCTAGCTCCAGCGGTTAGGGCTGGGCGATGTTGAGTCAGTCAGTCAGTCAGTAACGTTATTCTTTTATATATATAGATTGTTCGCTGCCCGTAACTAAAAATATTCATATCCTTTTCTTTTTTTTTTTAGGAATTTTAGATTTTTTTTGATTAATAATATTACATGCGCTGTAGAGCGTATGATTAATATTAATATGTCCGTTTGCTTGTTGCCGTAAGAGTTTAATCGATTCGATGATAAATTTACACTACTCTCCCTCCTTATATTTACACTACTCTCTCTCCTCATACTTACACTGCTCTCTCTCCTCATACTTTCACTACTCTCTCTCCTCATACGTACACTACTCTCTCTCCTCATATTTATACAATACGATACGAAATTAAAATATTGACATGTCCAACAATTTCTCTAACCTATTAACTTAAATGCGTATGATTAATTTGTATAGGAATGCCACAGATTTTGAAAAAATAGGTTCCCATTACACCCATGAAGGGATCGGGGAGAGCTTGTCACTACCATTGAGCTGTGTGCTTTCTAGTTTTATAATCACAGTTGATAATGGTTGTCTACTTGTCTGGTTGCCTACTTGTTCGTGCTCCAAGAGGGCGAATATAAAGATAGTACGATTAATAACATTGCAAGTGCTGTAGAGCGTTTGATTAATATTAATTTCTTCGTTTGTCTGTTTCTGATAGGGTTCAATAGATTCAAAGGTATGCGGTTAATATTGTTATTTCTTTCTGTCTGATTTCTTAAAGATGCGATCGCGTGGACTATGTGCGGCAATAGGAACAGTTTAATTTATTTCTCCGAAGTGAAATATATTTTATAATTATGGTTGTCTACTTGTCTGGGTACAAACTGTTCCGAGATGAATGTAAAGATATTAGGATTAACAATATTGCAAGTGCTGTAGAGCGTATGATAATATTAATTTTTTCGTTTGTCTGTTTCTGATAGGGTTCAATAAATTCAAAGGTATGCGGTTAATATTGTTATTTCTGTCTGTCTGATTTCTTAAAGATGCGATCGCGTGGACTATGTGCGGCAATAGGAACAGTTTAATTTATTTCCCCGAAGTTAAATATATTTTCTAATTATGGTTGTCTACTTGTCTGGGTACAAACTGTTCCGAGACGAATGTAAAGATATTAGGATTAATAATATTGCAAGTGCTGTAGAGCGTATGATTAATATTAATTTGTTCGTCTGCCTGTTTTTGCAAGGGCTCAATATATTCAAAGGTATGCGGTTAATATTGATATTTCTTTCTGCGAAGTGAAATATATTTTCTAATTATGGGTGTCTACTTGTCTGGGTACAAATTGTTGCTCCAAGAGACGAATATATCGAATTAGGATTAATAATATTGCAAGTGCTGTAGAGCGTATAATTAATATTAATTTCTTCGTTTGCCTATTTCTGAAAGGGTTAAATAGATTCAAAGGTATGTGTATCGCTCCATGGCTTGTTTACTTGTATTCTACATCTGTCCAGTCCACAAATGTCGAAAACAGATTTGACATTGGCGGTCATTTGCAAAAATAAGAGCATCTTCCAATAGGGTGGTCACATTTGAAATACCTGTATATATATATAACATAGAGCGTATGATTATTAATATTGCAAGTCTGCAATGCGTATGACTAATATTAATATGTTCTAATTGGTTTCTTAAGAGCTTGATTTTGTTCTGAAAATAAAATATATCAAAAGTGTACATTTGCAATTGAATACTCATGCCTTGTTGTTTTGTTTTATGAGATTTAGGAAAGTTAAAATGTAATGGCATACATCTAGACTTTCACTCTCTCTCTCTCTCTCTCTGTTGCCTTAATTTAGTTACATTGTCTGTTACCTATTACTATAATGAAACTTGGGGTTCACAGAAATCTATGTTTTAGTATTCTAAATTGTTGTGAGTATGACATTGAATTGTTTGCCATTTTTTGCGTCTTAAAAACAACACGAAATCTGTGATTCTATGCCAGTGAAAAAACCACTAACAAGTTCTTAAAAGTTTACTCCGTCTATGTGGACTTATGGGGCATTAGAGCACCGGCAAAACAAAAACTCTATTGTCCTACAAAAGCAAAGCAAAGAACTAAACGGTGTTGGCCAAAAAAATTAAAAAAATACACCAGCATTGGTAGTAAATCATAACAACACCTCAAGGGTCATTGTACAACGATTTGAGCGGTGGATAACCAGTATTGGGTATCAGCACCAGAAGCAGAAATAGCCGGTTGACTGACGTCTGTTGCTATCAAGCGTTTCATCGGTCCAACGCTAAATACACTCTTACTACTTACTAGCAACAAGTGTTGTATTGATTTTTGTTGTTAAAATTTATGGCTAAAACAAAAACTAGTTGGGTATGATTGTTGCTGACTGTAAACGAAAAAATAAACGCTACCAAACAAAAAAACAAAAAAATTATTTGCAATTCAGTTTTCATAGTCAATATATATTTGTATTTTTGTGCAAAATATTATAATTCCACCTAAACCCAAACTGGACTTTTTTTTGTGGGGTTTCTGCTACTACATCTCATATGAATGAGTGAGAAAATGGGAATACTTAGTTGTTTTTGCGGGCTATGATTTTTGTTGTATTCAAAATATTGAAAGCTTAATTCAAATTCTGGTCACTTCCATTAGTATGAGTTTCCAATTTTTTGTGTTAGAATTGTTTTTGTATTGTCATGTTAAATGCGTTGCTTCAATGGTGTACAAACATTTAGAACTTGTGATGGTAATAATGAAAATGATCATCGTTAACTGCATGGTCATTATCATCAACATCGTGATCATTATCAACATCATGATCATTAACATCATGATCATTAACATCATGATCATTAACATCATGATCATTATAGCAATCTTGATCGTCGTCCTCATTATCGTCACCATAATCAGTATGTAAATCATGATGACTATTATGCTAATGTAGATGACACAACTGTTTACTAATTGAATATTTTCCTTAGAATGAATGTTATATAGAATTTGTCATTTGACGTGAAAAAACAATGGCTTAGTAATGGATTATAGTAAATTTCCGGTATGACAAAGATTTTTTACTGTACTTGGCAACTTATCAAAGTAATTTTTTCACGTTAGCGCAACATTTTCCCAAAAAGATTTAGTTTTTCTAAAAAAAAGACACATATCGGATAAGAAAATTTCCCAAAATTTAAATTTTCGTATTAAGAATCTTTGTGTTAAAGTGAATTTATATTAAACAAATCCAAAAGCTTAGTTAAGGCCCTAGTGGTGTAATTAACATTTACTAAAGTCATTAATCGTAAGATGAATATTATCTTATATCGTGATTTAGTACGTATGATTAATATTATCTAATAATAGTGTACAGTACGTATAATTAATATTAATGCATACCCCTGTTAAAAAACAGAAGCTGAACTTGATAAAATATAACGTGTAAATCACTTGGCTGCCTTAAAGTTAAACATACTCACAGTTGTTCCATAATGGCGTATAATTAATATAATTTAAACTATCATGAGGCGTATGGATAATATGAACTGATGTGTACTACACCTAAATGATTGAATAAGAGGAGGTGAATTAGTTGTGGGTTGAACAAAACAAGACCAAAGTACGCCGCAAGGGGAAATACTTTCGTCTACCCTTTGGAGGGACACTACAATGACAAGTTTACTATACACTACATATTCTCACGAAAGATGGACTCAAGCACGTCTGTTGTTCAGACACTTAGTTAAGGGCTTAGTGGTGTAATTAACGTTTACTAAAGTCATTAATCGTAAGATGAATAATATCTTATATAGGGCCTTAGTACGTATGATTAATATTATCTAATAATGAAGTACAGTACGTATAATTAATATTAATGCACCCGCCTGTTAAAAAACAGAAGCTAGACTTAATAAAATATAACGTGTAAATCACCTAGTTGTCCTAAAGTTAAACATACTCACAGTAGTTCCATAATGGCGTATAATTAATATAATTTAAACATCATGTGGCGTATGGATAACATGAACTGATGTGTATTACACCTAAATGATTGAATAAGAGGAGGTGAATCAAGCACGTCTGTAGTTCAGACACTGTGGATTTTTTATGGTAGAAAATATAAGCGAAAAGTGAAAAAATATTTCGTCGAACATCACAAGGGTAACTACTTTCATCATTCCTTTGGGCAGACACCACAAAAATGCCTATTATCTAGTATTTGACCATTAAGATTTTGTTTGACATTTGAGATTCCGACCAAAGAGGGGCTTAAGTTGGACTATTATGCAGCTACTGTGGCTATACTTTTTACAGGAAAAGTTCCTCACAGTGTTTGCGGAGGCATTTAAACTGTCATCTAAGTGGCAGCACAGCTAAGAGTACTGAAAACGTACCGAACGTACTTGGGAATCGAAATAAGTTTATTCGCAACTGAAATCGAAGACAGCCAGCCAGACAGTTGAATAAAAACATGTCCAAAAGGTTTTTAAAAAAACCCAATCAGTGACTGTAAAAACTATAAAGTGCACAGCACACTGATGACGCACCTTGCCAATTTATGGGGTATAATGGGAAACATTTGTAAGGATGTCCATTAGTTTGAAATATTTGGAAGTAATTCGACATTGAACTCGACCATATGTTGATACCAGAGTGGAAAAGCCTCACAGGTGGCGAAACGGTTGCGGGCAATAGATCGATCATAATTCTATTTATCACCAGGAAATAAAATATCTGACGAGCTTCTCTCTGTCAGTAAAGAGTAATGTCTGCATTCCGGGAAAAATTGCCATCATAGACAGGTTAACAGCGTACAAGGCATCAACATCTATACTGATGATTCTAGGTCAGATTTGAGAATATGAATATAATCATTAACCCCCGATAATACAATGACTTCCATATGAGAGCGTGAGTGCAATCCCCACTCTGGCCACCTCTCATTCCTTTCAGAGACGCTCACATCGCTTAGTAACGGTGGGACTACATTGCGATTTATTAGACATAGAAAGTCTTATAAATAACCATAACCACTCAGATATGTGGGTCCTGATCAGTGAGTGGAATTTATGGAGATGACACCTAAACCTTTATGGAGATCACACCTAAACCTTCATGGAGATGACACCTAAAGCTTTATGGCGATGACAACCTAACCTAAACAATTCGTTCGTATTCATTCTAAAAAACGCTAGTGGTCGGCCTTCTCTGTTTCTTTATAGAAAAAAAATGTCTATTTTAATATGCATAATCTCACTGATGTAGTCCCGTACGCAGGAGTTCCTTTCGGGGGAGGATCAACTTGAAATTTAGGTCGAAAAAAATAGCACTAAATTCAAAAAAAAATTAAGGATATAATATTAAGGAAAGATGTATTGGTCTAGGACTCGGTACGTGCCTGCACTGAACACTAAAATGTTGATCCAACTGTATGTTTCACCTTTGGCTTTTTTAACTTGCCTAATTTCGAATTGATTTTAGGGGTTTCTCCCAAAATTTTTTTAATGTGTATGATTGATATTAATAGGAATCCCATAGGGCTTATGAGTAATATTAATACAAGTGCTTGATAACGTATGATTTATATTAATATAATTGTGCGTTGAAGTTACTAAACCAAATGAGAAACAAGCTTGTGTATCAGAGTGACCAGTCGAAAAGGATATGTATGTAATACAGTCACACGATACTTAAAACTCAGCGGATTTCGGGGAAAATAAGAAAAAAAATTAAAAATAAATTTTCTCCCTAATTTTCTTAATTATATGCATCACCGAAAGTCAAAACTAGTTCGACTCTATCGGCACTTTGTTTTGACCATAGTAGGGTTTGGAGTTTATTATAAAGAGGGGGTGTTGCCCTCTGTTTGGGGCGAAACGTCATAACTTCCTGGGGTATCAACATCTACAACATCTATAAAATGTCTGCAATCTGTATCCCTGACTTCATGAACTCTTCACATCTCCCGCGTTGTGAATGCCCAAGCAGTTTGTAATCTACCTTATATGGCTGGCGAGGCACAGGAACATTCCAGGGAATCATACAGCGATTGAGCTGTCGAAATTAGGAATTTCCTTCCGTGTTCCACTGAATATGCAGCATGTGAATATGCACCGTTCGGCATACAAGCTGATACTTTCAACTGAAGTTCTGAGGTATGAGAATGATAGATGGTCTACAGATACAAAATGGAAGATCAGCACAAATACTATATTCAAGATCAACTATGGCTTAGTTTTGACCTGAGTCATACGTGAAACTTGAAATCTAGTCCTAGACAGAATATATTCACGTTGGTAGCGGTTATCTCTGGGCACTACTTAGTAGGCACTTGGAATCTTAGCTCATGATTACTGCAGAAGCTATAAAAATTAAGAGGAAGATGAAAGCGTCGAGCATATCCTATGATACTTCCCTGCCTTTTGTATGAGTAGGAGACAATTTATAGTAGGATCCTATAAATTCTCTCATGCTGGTTAGACAGCACGCTGTCTAGCACACTTAGGCTAAAGAATCCCATTGTGATACCTGCAGTTTCCTCCATAGCAACTATTGACTAGTCGTCCAACCAATTTGCCCTTTCAATAAATTTGTCTATAAGACCTACAGGAATATCCTGTAGGGCTATGGTGCTAACTAAATGTGTTCCGAATATCCTACTTCTCAGTCCTGCCAGAGCAGGACAATCCAAGAGAAGGTGTATCGTCGTTTCCTCGTCCCCTTCCATGCAGCAACTACAGAGAGTGGAGTTTCTATGTCCCAATCTTAGGGCACGTTTTCCTACAAGACAATGTCCCGTAAGTGTTCCTATCATTGTGGATAACCTGCCTCTCGGCAAATTAAGTAGTTGCCTAGTCCTCTTCCTGTCCACCTGTGGCCAGAGGACCCTGGCTTGTTTGCAAGTTAAAAGAAGTCTCCACTTGTCCTTGAACATATTATCGGCCCACTGCCTGATCTGCAAAACGGCTTCTTTTGCCGGAAGAACCTTTGCCGTAGTGCCCTGTCTAGCTAACGCATCCGCTACGCAATTGCCTGGAATGTCGCTGTGTCCCGGTACCCAGATGAGCCTGATGTGAAAATACTCTGTCATCACCCTAAGTGATCAGTGGCACTCTTTCACCGTCAGGGACGTAGCAAACATGGCTTCCAGGGATTTTATGGCAGCCTGGCTGTCTGTGTATATACCTATTCTTCGGAGGCTTGTGACACTACTTTTCAGTAGTTCAGCAACCTCCAGTATGGCGATAATTTCCGCCTGAAATACACTACAGTGATCAGGCAGCTTGAAGGAGATATTTACATTTAGGTCCGGTGAATGAACCCCATAGCCTACTTGCTCGTCCAACTTTAATCCATCCGTGAAAAATCTGATACTACTGGCATCCCCCTCCAGTGACTTTTCCCAGGTATTTCTGTTCGGGATAGAAGTCCTTAGATTTGTAGCTGGTAAAAGGTAGGGGATACAGAAGTCCGTTTTTATGGGAATAGAGTTGATCCGGTGTAGTAATTCAGCGTGTCCGGAATGCCCCGTTATCAGAACGCCACAATCTCTGATTCTCAGCAGGGATGTAGCGGCTACCGATTCGACTATGATATCAGGAGTACAGATGTTCAGGATAGCACTAAGTGCAGTACCTGACGTCGTGCCCATTGCCCCACTAACGCTAATCAGTGTTGATCTTTGAATTTTCATCAAGGAATTCAGAATATATTTCTTTTGGAGGGACCTCCACCAAACTACGATGCCATAGAGAAGTATTGGTCTGACTATTACCGTATAAATCCATATGGTGATCTTAGGAGACAGTCCCCAGCGCTTTCCTATCGCCCCTTTACAGCAGTAAAGAGCAACAGACGCCTTTTTCACCCTCTCCTCTAGATTCAGTTTCCAAAACAGTTTTCAGTCAGGAATTATTCCCAGATACTTGACCTTTTCCGTCAACTGTAATTGCATTAACCATTAACTGACGGCAGTTCAAATGCGGGTATTTTATATTTCCGAGAGAACAAGATAAGCTCGGTTTTAAGTGGGTTAAGCGATAGTCCGTTGTTAGCGGTCCAGTTCGAAATCAGACTAAGTAGACTGGTTGTACGAATGCTAAGTAAATTGAGGTTCCCACCCGTACAGATGATAGCAATATCATCGGCATAGAGCAAAGACCTGGCATTCGGCTCTGTCCAATTCAAGAAGCAGTTCATTGACAAGTTAACCATAATTGTGGAGACAGAACTCCCGCCTGCGGTGTCCCCCTGTTAACGTTCCTAGCAATCGTAACACCACCCCATTCAGCTTTGACGGATCTATCCACCAGGAGCTTGCCAATTAAGCGTGTCGCTAAGCTGTCGACTCGTTGATTCTGTAACGACCTGAGAATCGCCGAAGATTGAATGTTATTGAAGGCTACCTCGATGTCCAGGAAGGTCCCTAGAGCGAAGAACTTATTCTCAAGAGAGTTTTCTATTATGCTGACTATTATAGAGTGGAGAGCCGTCTCAGTTGACCTGTCCTTGATATAGGCATGCTGAGAACACGATAGTAGATTCTGTGGAAGATTACTTCGAACACGAATGTGCACTAACCTTTCAAATGTCTTAAGAGCAAAGGATGATAGACTGATTGGTCTAAAGTCCTTTGGTTTGACATGAGAGCATTTGCCCGCTTTTGGGACGAAAACCACTTTGGTTTGCTTCCAAATACTAGGAATGAATCCCAGCATAAGGCAGCCCCTGAAGAGATAGAGATAGCCCCCAACCAACTACAATGAAGGTATAGTGCCTCCTGTAGTTGAGCGGGAATTATGCCGTCAGGTCCGGCTGATTTACAGGGGTTAAAGCATGTCAAAAAGTACGTGTTTTTATTTTAAAATGAAAAAGTGAATTCTTACTGAGACACCCTTTATTTTCTGAAATTAACATGTCGTACAAAAAATCAGTCAAGAATCGATCCAGAATTAGCCCAAGTTTAATTTGTATATAATACAAGAATATAAAATAGAGAAATTAGAAGTAGTTGTTTTATAAGATGTTGAAGAGATTGCAATACGGAACATCAATTAGCTTTTTATTAAATTTTGTTAACCAATGTTTACTATGGCTGTGGCGATGCAAGACTCGAAGTAGGAAAGGAAGTCTTACTTTTGATTAGTCTGGATTTGTTTCTCATGGTATTTTTCGGAATTTGAATTAAAAAGAATTAAATCTGTTCCATTGAAGACACGAATAAACCTGTTCTTTAGTCACAGTAAAAGGTCTGATATTATCAGTTCAGTTCCTTCGATGTAGACGATCAGACTAACGTTACAATCGCATTACTCAAGTACGTTGCTTAAGGCTGATTGGTTTTAAGCTTGATGCGTCGTATTTTTTCACCAACGTACATACGATTATTTCTATATGAACGTCATTTTCAAAACGTCACAACGTCATATTCAAAACATACCATAACACTAATTAACATTTCCAATTAATAATATAAATGTATAATGACATTTTGAAAATCCCATAAATACATCATGTGCTAGTTTCCGTTTAACTCGCATCCCATCATGTGCTAGTTTAAGTTTAACTGCCATTCCATATAATTATTGGTAGTTTTCAAAACTCGATGACTCAAAAAAAAAAAAAAAAAAAGTTTTTATAAAACAACGATTTAGTAATTATAATTTCGAATTAAATTGGAAAACTGTTTTGCTCTAATGAATTCGCACGAATTATTTCAAAATTATTTCGAATTATTTCACAAAAAACGTTTTGCTGACATGCGATTTTCAAGATGTTATACAGTGAGATGTTTGTTATGACACCAAAGTGGTATCAGAATTCGACAACGAAGTGGTTAAGTATGTAAGGGCCAACCTTGCACGTTTGTTTAGCTATGAAGTCTCCTCTATTAATTGATCATGAGTATTATAAGATTTTTTACGAGATTCATTTGCCTTATGGTGGTGGGGGATTTTAGAGGGGTCACGTGTATCGCGATCACTACTACGAGCAGTGAGTGCCTTCTAGTCTAGTCGGCTTTGTATTTTGGGTGTCTGTTTCGCATTGACCTTTGCCAAATATTTCTTTAGCTTGTAATTTAAACCATTCTCTAGCTGTTCAATAACCGTTGCTTTTTTTTTAGCATAAGTTTGCATAAATATATAAATTTTTTTAAATTTCATAAAACAAGTTTTTGTTATTAATGATTTGTATTATTACGTTTTTGCATATGAAACCGATTAAGAAAATTTAAAATGACAACTGAAATTGTTTTTCAAAAAACCTTTAACGAAATAAATGATAACTGTTCCATGTGTGAAATATTTAAAACGATAATATCAGACCATTTACTGTGTGTGACTAGAGAACTGGTTCATTTGTTTCTACAACGGAGCCGATATTATATTTTAATTCAAATCCCGAAAATATTCCATGAAAAACAAATCGAGAATTACCATTTCTCACTAGTGATTACCTAGAATATTGCGACGCCTCAGCCATGGTGATAATAGGTAAACAAAATAAAAAACGTATCTAACCATTTAACACCAACACAAGCGAAACATCTCTATTGCCGTCTCTTCAACATCTTATCAAAAACAAATTTTATGTTAATTAATAATTTTCCGGTGTTTTTTTTTTTCTAAGAAAAAGTAACACCAACACAAGCGATAAACCTCTTTTGCCGTCTCGTCAACATCTTATCAAAAACAAATTTTATGTTAATAAATAATTTTCCGGTGTTTTTTTCTAAGAAAAAGTAAATTTTAAAAGAAATATGTGAAATTTATTATTATGGTGGATGGTTGGGAGGATAGCCCATCAAGGCATATCATCAGCACCCTTCTCCACAAGTATTTAGGTAGATCATCGCATATTTTAGGGATAAACAAAACTTAACTTAGAGAGAATTGTCTCAACTCATACTTGTGCGAAACATCCACAACAATACTTTACCATAACCATGAATATTCACAAACACTTCTTTCCTATGAAGCCTTGTTTCAATATCATTCCTTTGAAAAGACAAACAATCCTAAATCAAACTAATCTCAAAAAAATAGCTTAAGGCTACCGTTATTAATATTGTTACGAATTTCCGTATTCGTCCTTTTTGCGTTGTTTTATTCCCAATAATAAAACAAGATTCGTTTTAAATTACGATAGTTACAACGGTTTAACTTCCTTTTATTTTACTTATATAGTACAACAGTTTACTTTCTTTACACCACTTTACTGTCAATTCGCGTTGCTTACTTTACGGGGTTTAATCACAAACTGAACTCTCCATTCCAAAGACCTCCTCTATTTATACCAACTCACCATATTCAAATGAAATTATATCTAGCGAATTCAAGAACCTTCTAGACGTTGTTGTTGCTTATCTTTGTAGAATCATCTCGAATGGTGGAGAATTATCTTAACTGAGGCGAATTCATGCTACTGATTTAGCGAGCTGGTACGTTGTTACAATGCATACTTTCAGGCGCAGCACTAACCGCCTGTTATTTACATAATGTTAGTAGAGTCATTAAGAGCAAGCAAAAGCGTTTACTTATTCGTAACAATATCTATGGCATCTTCTTTATAGAAACATCTCTCAGACAAATGTGCGATTTGTTGCACGACATATTGGCATTGTATTCAATATTATTTGTCACTCATACGTTCCATTGTCTTTCGTGTATTAATATTAATTATACGCATTAATTGTCAAAGTTTGTGTTCGATAAATCTAGGATTTTCTCTTACAGTTTTTAATATCTAAGGCATCTTCTATATAAAAATATTGCCTTAAGTTTTTTTCATGTTATGTAAATATAAAAGTAGAAAATCTGATATGGGCCATTAGATGCTTTAAGCCCTATAAATCAGCCGGACCTGACGGGATAATTCCCGCGCAACTAAAGGAGGCACTATACCAGTACTGTGCAAATGGAAAAATGTAGTTGTGTTAGTGAAGAGATGAAACTGCCAACTTTACAGCCAAATCATAATGTCAGTAAGAGGTTGAAAAACAGAATAATTATATTTAAATAACTAATTTTTTTTAACTTTAGGCCAGTTCTGTGCAAATGGAAAAATGTAGTTGCCTTAGTGAGCAAATGAGAACTGCACTGTTGTTTTGTGTAAAAAGTGAAGTATGTATTGTCAGTAAAAATAAAAAGTACTTCAAAGTTTCGAAGAAATAAAAATGAAATAAAAATATAAAAACTGACGACTGCTACACATGTGCTTTCATCGCTTGTTCATTGAAGACTAAATGAAAGAGGATCAACATGGCATTGAATAACCACGCAATGTTTTTTTGAGTGTGACCTGACTGCAGCAAGAGCGTAAGAATACATGTAAATTGAGCGAGCACAATTGTGCAATGAAATGAACAGCACTGCACTATACCTATCTTGTAGTTGGTTGGAGGCAATCTTCAGGGGCTGCCTTATGCTGGGATTCATTCCTAGTATTTGGAAGCAAACCAAAGTGGGTTTCGTCCCGAAAGCGGGCAAATGCTCTCATGTCAAACCAAAGGACTTTAGACCAATCAGTCTATCATCCTTTGTTCTTAAGACATTTGAAAGATTACTGGACATTCATGTTCGAAATAATCATCCACAAAATCTACTATCGATTTCTCAGCATGCCTAGAACGGCTCTCCACTCTATAGTCAGCATAATAGAAAACCCTCTTGAGAATAAGGTCTTCGCTCTGGGGACCTTCCTGGACATCGAGGGAGCCTTCAATAGCATTCAACCTTCGGCTATTCTTAGGTCGTTACAGAATCTAGGAGTCGACAGCTTGGTGACACGCGTAATTGGGAAGCTTCTGGTGGATAGATCCATCAAAGCTGAATGGGGTGGTGTTACCGCAGGGGGGAGTTCTGTCTCCACTATTATGGTTAATTTCTGTCAATGAACTGCTTCTTGAATTGGACATAGCCGAATGCCAGGTCTTTGCTCTATGCCGACGATAGTGCTATCATCTGTACGGGTGGGAACCTCAATTTACTTCGCATTCGTACAACCAGCCTACTTAGTCTGATTTCGAACTGGACCGCTAACAACGGACTATCGCTTAACCCACTTAAAACCGAGCTAATCTTGTTCTCTCGGAAATATAAAATAACCGCATTTGAACTGCCGTCAGTTAATGGGGTGCAATTACAGTTGACGGAAAAGATCAAGTATCTGGGAATAATTCACGACAGAAAACTGTCTTGGAAATCGAATGTGGAGGAGAGGGTGAAAAAGGCGTCTGTTGCTCTTTACTGCTGTAAAGGGGCGATAGGAAAGCGCTGGGGACCGTCTCCTAAGATCACAATGTGGATTTATACGGCAATAGTCAGACCAATACTTATCTATGGCATCGTAGTTTGGTGGAGGTCCCTCCAAAAGAAATATATTCTGAATTCCTGGATGAAAATTCAAAGATCAGCATTGATTCGCGTTAGTGGGGCAATGGGCACGACGTCAGGCACTGCACTTAGTTCTATCCTGAACATCTGTACTCCTGATATCATGGCCGAATCGGCAGCCGCTACATCCGTGGTGAGGATCAGAGATAGTGGCGTTTTGATATCGGGGCATTCCGGACACGCTGAATTACTACACCGGATCAACTCTATTCCTGTAAAATCGAACTACTGTATCCCCTACCTTCTACCAGCGACAAATCTAAAGACTTCTGTTCCGAACAGGAATACCTGGGAAAAGTCAGTGGAAGGGGACACCAGTAGTATCAGATTTTTTCACGGGTGGATTAAAGTTGGACGAGCAAGTAGGCTATGGGGTCCATTCACCGGACCTAAATGTAAATATCTCCTTCAAGCTGCCTGATCACTGTGGTGTATTTCAGGCGGAAATTACAGGAATACTGGAGGTTGCTGAACTACTGAAAGGCAGTGTCACAACCCTCCGGAGAATATGTATCTACACAGACAGCCAGGCTGTCATAAAATCCCTGGAAGCCATGTTTGCTACGTCCATGACGGTGAAAGAATGCCACTCGTCACTTAGGGTGATGGCAGAGTATTTTCACATCAGTCTCATCTGGGCACCGGGAAACAGCGACATTCCAGGCAATTGCGTAGCGGATGCGTTAGCTAGACAAGGTACTACGGCACAGGTTCTTCCGGCAAAAGAACTTGTTAGTATGCCAGTCTCTACCTGCCGTTTGCAGATCAGGCATTGGGACGATAATATGTTCAAGGACAAGTGGAGACTTACTTCAACTTGCAAACAAGCATGGGTCTAGGCAACTACTTAACTTGCCGAGAGGCAGGTTATACACTATGATAGGAACACTTACGGGACATTGTCTTGTAGGAACACACGCCCTAAGATTGGGACATAGAATCTCCACTCTCTGTAGATGCTGCATGGAAGAGGACGAGGAAACGACGAAACACCTTCTCTTGGAGTAGGATAGTAGGATATTCGAAACACATCTAGTTAGCAGGATATTCCTGTAGGTCTTATAGACAAATTTATTGAAAGGGCAAATAGGCTGGACGACTAGTCAATAGTTGCTATGGAGGAAACTGCAGGTATCACAATGGGGGTGATTCAGGTATCACAATCGAGTAGGACTGGGTCGCTTCTACGATTGGAGTGCTGATTTGGGACTACTTATTGGGGTGATTGAAAGAAGCTCTCCCCAATCCATTCATGGGATGTAATGAAACACCATTTGTTTTCATTGGGGTGATTCCGGCCCACTGTGATGTTTGGGGGCTAAACACGCAACTGCATTACGGACGGGATTGACTACAAGTGGGTTCAAGTGGGCCTGGAAGCCCAATTTATTGTCCCAGGCTAAAAAACTTGAGGCAACATTTCATATTTATTTAATCTATTCAAAAATAATCGAAATACAGTTTTTGAAACTTCTGTGTTTACACATACAAACAGAACTAAACTTGGTCCTACAAAATGCAAAGAAGGGGTCTTCTTAGACCCAGTTGGATTGGGTTTCCGATTGAAGGCGTTAATACCTAGAGCCTGCTTCCTTGTCATATAAACAGTTGGCTCAGGGAAGTCAGGGACTTTCAAGTTAAAAATACGAAGAGAATACGAACAGAACAAGAATGTTGAAATGGACCAGGAATAGCTCCACGAATTATATTAAGGAGTGCGTACGAAATAGATGGTGCACACATTTTTGGTAAAAAAAATCAAGATGCATGGACTAATTTGTTTATAAGTATTTATTTATTAACAATAATTAAGTTCAAATTACACTAGCTTTTTACACTGGTTTACAAATATTTAGTTTTTATTTATAATTTTTTTTATTTTTTCAGGTATGCCTTCCATTAGGGCTTTAATTGTATTCTCTGGTACCATATTAGTGCTTGTATCCCACTTTCTTCTTAAAACTTTTGCATCTTTAGTTGCTGCTTTCGTAGCCTTTAAATGCCGCTTATTTAAGACCCAATATCTTTCGATCGAACGGAGTTACGGACAGTTAGGTGGATTTGCCTTCTTTGGTACAAACACTACATTATAGTTTTGGTACCAGTCAATAGCTCATTTGCCGTAATGGCAAGACGCGAAATCGGCCCAAAATAATGTAGAATCTTCGTGCTTTCTTAAAAATGGAAGACGCCGTGTTTGTAGACATTCCTTGATATACACTTCAGTATTTATCGTGCCAGTTGTAACAAAAGAGCTGAAGTGCAAATGGCTTGTCTTCGGGAACTGCCTATTTTTGAACTCTGTACTCTTCTGCCACATTTCCTCTACTATCTGCAATATAAAACTCCTGGCCAGGTAGCTGTAAAATGTGGGACAGCACGTAGGTTTCATCATCCATTACACAGCATCCATAATTTGGAATGAAATTTCTTTGTAAATTTTTAGCTCGCGGTATTGCTTCCGAATTGTTTTTGAAATTTCTATCGGGCACTTTTTGAACTTTGTAAGTTTCGAGACCTGCCTTTATTTTTCACTTTTCTTACCAAAGACCCCGAGCAATTGGTCTTCTGAGACCACCATGGCTGGACCACTTTCCTGTACAACGTTAAAATAGACCAAATCGATTGGAATAGTTGTAACGTCAATTCTAGTCACGTTATTCAGGATATTATGTGTAATCTAAAATTCAGGACATTGATATGTGAAGAGATCCTTAAAAAGGATGAAAGGTTAAAAAAGACAAAAAAATTTAAATTTCTTTATATGGTTTTACTATTACTATATGAAAATGTAGAAATAAAAACTCAAGGACTATGAAACAAGACTTAAAGATCCTTAAAATCGGTGAAAACGAATTCTCGCTTTATATATATATGAAAACTTCTCAGAAAATTAAAAAAAAATTGTAGAAATAATGTCAAGGCCTTGAAACAGGACCAAGTCCCTAAAATCCTCAAAACACTCAGAAAATTAAAAAAAGTTTGGAAAATTTTCACATTTTAATTTTCACATATGTTGTTGGAAATACTAAGTAGAAATTTCAGAAAAAATTTCAAGGACATTGAAACAGGACTAGCTCCTTAAAATCGATGAATACCAATATCCGCCATATATATGAAAACTTCTCAGAAAATTAAAAAAAGTATGGAACATTTGCACACTTCTATATTCACAGATATTATTGTTACTACTAAGTAGAAATTTTAGAAAAAATTTCAAGGACATTGAAACAGGACTAGGTCCTAAAAATCGAATAAAACCAATATCCGTCATATATATGAAAACTTCTCTCAGAAAATTAAAAACGTATGGAACATTTTCACACTTCTATATTCACAGATATTATTGTTAGTACTAAGTAGAAATTTTATAAAAAATTTTAAGAACATTGAAACAGGACTAGGTCCTAAAAATCGAATAAAACCAATATCCGTCATATATATGAAAACTTCTCTCAGAAAATTAAAAACGTATGGAACATTTTCACACTTCTATATTCACAGATATTATTGTTAGTACTAAGTAGAAATTTTATAAAAAATTTTAAGAACATTGAAACAGGACTAGGTCCTTAAAATCGAACAAAACCAATATCCGCCATAAATATGAAAACTTCTCAGAAAATTAGAAAAAGTTTGGAACATTTGCACACTTCTATATTCACAGATATTATTGTTACTACTAAGTAGAAATTTTAGAAAAAATTTCAAGGACATTGAAACAGGACTAGGTCCTAAAAATCGAATAAAACCAATATCCGCCATATATATGAAAACTTCTCTCAGAAAATTAAAAAAAGTTTGGAACATTTGCACACTTCTATATTCACAGATATTATTGTTAGTACTAAGTAGAAATTTTATAAAAAATTTTAAGAACATTGAAACAGGACTAGGTCCTTAAAATCGAAGAATACCAATATCCGCCATAAATATGAAAACTTCTCAGAAAATTAAAAAAAGTTTGGAAAATGTTCACACTTTAATATTCACAGATATTATTGGTAGTACTAAGTAGAATTTTTAGAAAAAATTTCAAGGATATTGAAGCAGGACTAGGTCCTTAAAATCGAACAAAACCAATATCCGTCATATATATGAAAACTTCTCTCAGAAAATTAAAAATGTATGGAACTTTTTCACACTTCTATATTCACAGATATTATTGTTAGTACTAAGTAGAAATTTTATAAAAAATTTTAAGAACATTGAAACAGGACTAGTTCTTTAAAATCGAACAAAACCAATATCCGCCATAAATATGAAAACTTCTCAGAAAATTAAAAAAAGTTTGGAAAATTTTCACACTTTAATATTCACAGATATTATTGGTAGTACTAAGTAGAAATTTTAGAAAAAATTTCAAGGACATTGAAACAGGACTAGCTCCTTAAAATCGAAGAATACCAATATCCGCCATAAATATGAAAACTTCTCAGAAAATTAAAAAAAGTTTGGAACATTTTCACACTTCTATATTCACAGATATTATTGTTAGTACTAAGTAGAAATTTTAGAAAAAATTTCAAGAACATTGAAACAGGACATCATATACATGAAAATTTCTCAGAAAATTAAAAAAAGTTTGGAACATTTTCACACTTCTATATTCACAGATATTATTGTTAGTACTAAGTAGAAATTTTAGAAAAAATTTCAAGGACATTGAAACAGGACTAGGTCCTTAAAATCGAACAAAACCAATATCCGTCATATATATGAAAACTTCTGAGAAAATTAAATAAGGTTTGGAAAATTTTCTTCTTATCATTAAGACTAAAAACGTATGGATATAAAAGTGGGAACCTGTTCGATAAAAAGGATAATTGCATTTAAAGGACATTGTATCCATTCGATATCTACAATGTTTATTTTGAACATTATGACACTTTATTAATGACCAGTGCAATGGAATTTATATGCTTACTTTGATTTAAATACAATAAAAATTGATGGTGGGCCAACTTCACACTACCATATACTACTGTGAAGTTAGCCCACCATCGAAATATGTGGGCTACGATGGTGGGCTAACTTCACGCTAGTTCTTTTGAGCAACTTTTCTTCTCGATACGTTTGTATTTTTCTTAAATATAGTTTCTTTACCTTCCCGACGTCTGAAACCCCCTGTTTTCTGCCACACCCAGATTTTCTATCGATTATCAGGAGTTCCGTATATTTTTTATAACTCTAGAAACTGTATTTAAGGGGCTCCCATGCCATCCGAGCAATTGTTTTTTGTCTTTCATTTTCGTTGAAAATTTTAATTATCTTTTGCGAACATTTTGTTGGCTCTCCATTAAAAAAACATTTATTAAGCACGTGGTTTCTGATGGCACTGACAGATGTTAAAATGTCGAATGAGATCCGAATGCATTGGATACAAAATAAAGTTGTAAGCCTAAAGGTATGCACCATTTATTTCGTACGCACTCCATAGACTTGTAAACTTGAGGCTTTGTTGTGATGTAAACACTTGGGTCTAGGAATTGCAGTGAATTTCAGATCAAAAATAAGAATAGATTTTGTTAGAAAACAAACATCAAATGGGCCTGCAAAAGTCCATTTAATCAAAACACTAGACGTAACATTAAATCATCTATTCATTTATGAAAAACTCCTTCAATGCAGTAGAAACAGAAACTTCGTCATATTGTAACTCAAGTGGAGTTCAATAAACTTAAACTTGATCCTCAGCCGAAATTTAATATAAAATGATAAACCTGATAAGCGTTGGTTAGTTAATATGCAGATATTTTAAGTTGTGGTTAATTTTTAAGCTATTTTTAGTTGTGTCCTTCCCTAAATATATTTTATTAACTGTAACTTATAAATAAAAAATCTCTTTCTAATGGTAAAATATGATATTAATAAACCGTTCTTTAGTGATTTTTCCGGGAGGATTTTTTTTGTTATTTTAAAGAACAACAATGCGTATTATGGCTTGAGTTCACTGCTCCTTCCCATCGTTCAAACAAATTAAACCTTTTACCCTGTTGTGTTTTTTTTTTGCTTGCACACACAATTATGACGAAAGTTACAATAAAAATCTCAGGAATCCAACCGGCAAGATCATGGCTATCATTAAAATTCGCAGCAATAAAAACAAAAATGAGGGAGACGACTTTCTTTGTGAGTTGTTAAAATTTCTTTGTTGTCCAGTCAGCCAACCAGCCTGAAAGACATCACTGCCAAACAATCAACAACCCACCGGCAATATAAATATTGAGTCAACACTTTTTTTTGTGAATTCAATATAAAAATCATCAAAAAAACAAGAAAAAACGGCCCAGGAACTCTATCCCAGATTGTGTAATAAACTCTGAGATTTATGGTCATGGTCAAGAACCTCCCTCAAAAATCCTTTTTCTTGCCAAATGGTACAGTGGTACTGGCTGTCTGTCTGTCATCATCGTACGCATCACATGTTAGATAAATTATAACAAATGTTGTTTTCAAATTGAAACAAAACCCCCAAATTCCTTTCCCTCTGTGCCTTTGGGAATTTTTCGTTGCACCTTCAACTAAAATCGGTGAAATAGCAGACCCGTAGCCAGCTGGTTATCGACCACAATCCGTTTAAAATTTTATTATGACATTAACAACCCATCAAAACCTCACGTGGATGACGTTTTGGCACAGGGTTCGGATATGGACAAGCAAAGTGTAAATATCATACATGTGTTTTTTTTTATTTACAGTATTTAAGTAACAGTTTTTTTGGAATCATATAGCAATTGTAATGAAATTTTAGAACATTTCATTCCAAGCTATAATTTTTTTTAATATTTTTTCAAAATAAATAAAAAAGAATTTAAATATATTTTGAAAATAAATTGAAATATTCTTTGAAAATGAATTTAAATATATTTCCAAAATAAATTAAAATATTTTTTCAAAATAAATTCAAATATACAGGGTGGAGCGCGGTAATTTGCTTATTTGGGAATGAAATAATTATATTGAACAGTAAGAGAATTTTTAAATTACATGGTTTTAAATAGTGTATCTAGCAAATGTCGACCTTCGCTATCCACACACTGCTGCATACGTTTTCTGAAGTTTTCATGAACTCTAACAAGCATGTCGACTGGTATTCTCCCAATTTCAGCCTCAGTATTGTTAATTAGGTCTTCCAAGGTGTTGGGACGGTTGGTATACACCTTCGACTTCAGGTAACCCCAAAGGAAAAAATCGCATGGGGCTAAGTAAAATGTGCCTCATCAGAAAGGAACACAATTGCGTCACGGCGTATAGTTGCAAGAAAGTCTTCACAAGAGGTCCGCCGTGTCAAATAGTCCCGTGCTGACAATTGTTGGACCACGCACATTTTATACGGGTGAAAATTCAGTTCTTTATGAAGAATCCGGTGGAGAGAACGTCTGGAAATGCCAAGAGCAAGTGATTGCTTCCGACCAGAGCGTTTCGGAGATTGCAGTACTGGTGCTCTAGCACTCTTGTTGTTTTGTCGTCTTGTAATCCTTCTCGCAGGTCCCCTTCGTACACATGACACATTCCCTGCTGTTCTCAATCAAGTTACCCAATTTACAATTGCTGCCGTCCAGGAACACTTCCGAGTGAGGGAACAGCGAATCGTAAACGAAATGATGGAGTTCGCATTTGAAAAATACGCTTCAACACAAAATGACCTCTCCTCACGTGTTCAATGCATGATGGCAACTGAAAGACAGACGAATACAAATCTCCCGTCTGCCACTATAAGCCACGTACACTCTCCACTCTCTTCGACCTACAGTGCCGCCACAGCCTTCAGTGCAAAAATCAAATTACCGCGCTCCACCCTGTAGTTTTTCAAAAAAAAATTTAAATATATTTTCAAAATAAATTTAAATATTTTTTCAAAATAAATTTAATTTTCTCAAAATAAATTTAAATAATTTTTCAAAATAAATTTTAATATTTTTGTCGAAATAGATTTAAATATTTTTTCAAAAATAAATTTGAAGATATTTTCAAAATAAATTAAATATTATTTCAAAAAAAATTTAAATATATTTCCAAGATAAATTTAAGTATATTTTCAATATAATAAATTTTTTTTTAAAATAAGAAAATTTTATTTCAAAATAAATTTAAATATATTTCCAAAATAAATTTAAATATTTTTTAAAAATAAATTAAAATATATTTTTAAAATAAATTTAAATATTTCTTCAAAATACATTTG
This sequence comes from Phaonia tiefii, assembly GCA_963931995.1. NCBI lineage: Eukaryota > Metazoa > Arthropoda > Insecta > Diptera > Muscidae > Phaonia > Phaonia tiefii. Next base: position 24,459,366 of record OZ008370.1, read on the forward strand.
AATATTTTTCAAAATACATTTGAATTTTTTCCTAAATAAATTAAAATATTTTTCAAAATAAATTTAAATATTTTTTCAAAATAAATTAAAATAATTTTTCAAATAAATTAAAACAGATTTTCAAAATAAATTAAAATATTTTTCAAAATAAATTTAAATATTTTTTCAAAATAAATTAAAATAGTTTTTCAAAATAAATTTTAATATTTATATATTTTTGCAAAATTTGAATATATTTCCAAAATAAATTCACATAGTTTTTCAAAATAAATTAAAATATTTTTCAAAATAAATTTAGATATTTTTCAAAATAAATTTAAATATTTTTTCAAAATAAATTAAAATCTTCTTTCTCCCAGTTTTGCCCAAAGTCATGCACTTTTTTTGTATGGGCCCCCAAAGATTTGGGGCCTCGGTGTCAATTTTGCAAAAAAAAGTGATCGGCTCATATCTTGTAAACCGTTCGGAATTTTGATTTACTTTCTGAAGGAAAGTTGTACCTCTTGTCATAGAGAACATATAAAATCAAAAAAAACTTTATCTTCAAGGTCAAAATCTCATAAAACTTAAAACAATGGATTTTTTTTACCTCTTTTCCCCTGTTCAGGTCCATAGGTAGCAAATCGTTCAAAATTCGAAGAAACAATCAACCACAAAAATTTACCTAAGATCTCAATAAACAACTTTTTAGAACATATGAACTTCCTAGGAACAAAAAGTACTTTTCACAGCAATTGATCTTGAACCGGAAAAATTATGAAAGAAAATTCTTCTACTTTAATGTTCAAACTCAAGCCTATATTTTTTTCTATATTTTTTTTAAATATAGTTTTTCAAAAGAAGTTTTGCAAAATGCAGTCTCATAATTCCTGGCAAACCGTATAGCTATTTCAGATCTAGCCACAGATCTTCATCAGTGTTTGTTTGGAATGCTGCTTTTGAAAAATTCATCAAACTAAATGCAAACAAAATCTCATTTGAATTCAGAATAACTATATTTCTACACACAAAGAAAAAATAACGCTTATTGCTCGGTTGCCACAACAATACTTTTTGATTTGATTTGTATTCATTTATTAATAGCAACCGTTCATGTTGTTCTCCCAAATAAATTCATATATCGCAAATGTTTATCATGTTGTTGCAAACGAGTTCTCGTTTGCATCAAACGCGTACAAAATCATATTTGCCGCTAATTTAAAAACCGTTTGCGATAACAGAAATTAGCCATTTTTCTAATGAGAGCACAGATTACGAAGAACGTAAATTTCTCTCATTCGCTCATTCTGTCGACTGTACAGTCAGTCTTATCCACTCGTTTGGCATATACACTCAGGTATACACATTAATGCTTCTACCTTGTCGATATATCTTGGGTGGGCAATTGAGGTGTTGTAGTTTGCTGCGCTTTTAGTTGTTATTTGAATGCAAAGCGAGACTGACGTGTAGGTATGCAGTGAAAATATAGACAACAATTCCAACTTTTTTTTAAAACAACCTTTATGGGTAAAACCAAAATCATAAAAGTTGGAAATTTAAACAAAAAAGAGCTCATGGAAGCCATAAATAAAAGTTTTAATTACAACTCGGTTGCTGTAACCGAAAGAACAGTTGGTGGGACCGTTTTTCGTTTTTCCCAAACGTTTTTTAGCTTTAATTTTTCATAACTCGTTTAACGCAAACGTTTTTCAGTTCTCGCAAACGATTTTTTAATTAGGATCAACTACAACTCGGTTTCTGTAACCGAGGGAACAGTTGGCGGAACCGTTTTTCGTTTCTCGCAAACTTTTTTTTTTCAGCTTATGTTTTCCATAACTCGTTTGCTGCAAACATTTTTCGGTTCTCCCAAACGAAATGGCATGTATGGCTTAGCAGAAGTTGGTTTCTCCCAACTACAGTCCCTAAACGAACTGCAGTTATCTGATATTTCGTTTGGGAGGAACTAGTTTTTTCTTTGCGTGTATTAATAGAAATATAGAATTGTCTTCAGTTTGAATACCAAAATAGAAAAGTACCAATAAAAAGGCAGCATAAATAAAAATCTTCCCTGGTGAACGTAGAGCACGACGAAACTGCGGGCAATTGTTATTGTTTTTAAAAATTGTGTTGTCATTTTAGGCAACAACAAAAAACATGTCTAATGGGAACCGATGGTTTTCAAGAGATGGAAAGAAGTTTCAGCAAATGTTTTCTTGTGTATTTTGCATTTTTGATAAACAGTACACATTTTCTGTCGAGTCCGGTTCCGAGAAGAAGCGGGTATTTGGACCGGTTCCGAGGAGATCCGGGGACTTGGACCGGTTCCGAGAAGAACTGGGTATTTAGACCGGTTCCGAGAAGATCCGGGTATGTGGACCGGTTTCAAGAAGAACCGGGTATTTGGACTGGTTCCGGTTCTCTGCAAATTGCTGTCCCAAAGAGTCTTAAGTGAAATGTCATATTATAAGAATATAACATTTGATAAAAATACACATTTTCGTACATTTTACTCATGTATACATTTTACACATTTCGGTTAACACTTTTGGGTCCTATGGAAACGAGTCCTCTTAGTCTGGAACCATTTGTCGGTTCTTTTCAACCCGTTTTTCAGTTCGGTATTTTTGGAACCATTTTCGGTAATTTTTGAACCAATTTTTTGGTCCTTAAAGAACCGTTTTCGGTTCATTTGGATCCGTCTATCGGTTCTTGTAAGCCCCGGTCCGGTCGGTTCCTGTAAAGAACCGGCTCTTCTGAATCGGTTCCTCGATTTTGTTCATCACTGACCCAAAATATAAATAGCAACACTCGTATTTTTTTTAAAACCAAATTAAATTAAAAATTTTACATGGCCCTTTAAGAAATTAGGTCTAAAGAAACTCGACGAAATATTTGGCCCAGACAAAGAAATATATTTTCAGTCAACGAAATAGTTTACTAAGTCAATTATGTCTGAATGACACATAATCTGAATGACTGTTCTCGCTCTGTCGCTCATTGTTATCTCTCCACACTCCATCGATCTCTTCCTCTCCCTCGCTTCATCGACTTCTCTCTCCCCATCTACTGCTCTCTCTCCACCCTACGTCGAACCCTTTCTGTTGCCTCACCGAGCAATCTCTGTTCCCACATTGAATCCTCTCTCCCCTCCCACATCAAGCCCGCTCTCCCTCCCTCCCACATCGATCACTTTCTTCCTCCCATCCATTTTGTCCATCTTGCTTTCCCTCTTGCCCACGAGAGTTATAACACTGCAACACCAGCTCTTTGTTTAGATTGCATTGTTTTCTAATTTACAAAAGTCATGCGGATAAAAGGACTGACATGCCAACTTTATTCACCACCAGCGTAGTCACATTTTTCCACTCCCCACTTTAAAGGCCAATTTCCCCTCCCTGCTACCCTTTTATCACCTAATTTGTTGGTATTTTATTTGACGTTTTGCCTTTAAATAATGCAAAATAAATACAGTCGTTTAGTTTTTGTGTTTTGCTGTTTATCTTTTTTTTTTTGGTTCATAATAAAGTTAGTGAGTCAGTTTGTCAGTCATATGTGGTTAACATTTGTCATCGCACGCCGTCTCGTGGGTATGGAGGTGTCACACAAAAAACTTCTTGAATAATTATCGGTTTTAATTTAATTGTTTAAAATTATTGCACAGTTTTAATGAAAAGGAAATGCCTGTTGGTGGGTATAATTTTGAAAATTGTAAACTGAAATTTTAGTTTAAAATCATTAAATGATAATTTGTTAATAATAACGGTGGCGGGAGGGAGTCACAGTAGAACCATAACAAATGCGTTATATTGGACATAATTGCATTACTAATATTGTTATTTGATATTCAACACTTTGGCTATTTATTTGTATGGTATTTCCAGGTTTAGCTATAGACACCATTTGGTGTCGACGTCCGCCTTGTCCAAAATTAGTTTGGATATTCAGTGCGGGATTGTCGGTGTAAATGCTTGATCGCCAACACAATAACGGCGTTGTATTTCCTGGTCACGTACAAGCAAAAAGATTGTCATGTGAAAAAAGAACGAAGGGGTTTCCTCCCAGGCCCAGTATATCTGTGGTCACAAAAACAATAACAGCCTAAGTCGATTATAAAATTTTTCAGGGAGAGCAGTTTAAAGTTTAATTTCTTTACTGGAAATCAGGAGTCGCAGTTTTTGTGATCACTTTGGTACAGATAACAAGGAAACGAAATCTTTTACTTACTTCTTAACAAAAAAGAGTTGCTTATTTGAGCACGGTGACTTCTCAAAAAAATTTTTTAAATTTTGTCCTAACTCGAGTTAGGCTGTTATTGTTTGTGACCATAGATATTTCTCACAGAAATTCATGTGTATACCCTCCCCCATAGGGATGGTGTTGAATATCAGTTGATATGGCAAAAAGTGTAACTCATAAAAGGCATTTTAAAAGACCCTAGGTATCTTTGGATCAAATTCGTTTTGAAACTTTTGAAATAACGAAATAACGATAACTACGACCACGCCCCTTCTGGTAGCTCTCGTACAAATCCTCGAAAGATTTAGTACAAAATCATGGCTTCTTTTAAAACTGGTTGTCTGATATTCTGATCAGCTTCAAATCACATATTGGTTAATTTTATGTAAACGTCTATATCACTGGAGTAAAGTGGTGAGTTTACCACGCGAAAAGTGACGAGTGTGCCACGCCCCTTCTGGTAACTCCCATACACAAGCTGGAAGTTATCGCGTCCAGCTTATCGACAAAATAACTCTCGTCAAATACTGCCGATCGGAATGAAATTAGATATGCTCATGCAAATTAATTATATGACAATTATAATTTGTAGTTTAATTTGAGTTACCTGTCGAAATGTAATTTCAAAAATATTTCAATACCATTGGCAATTGTACTTATATCACAGTGAGACACTCAAAATTTGATACGCTTGAGACCAAAAAAATCTGAAAGCTACTGATGAGAGAAGAAAAACCATAGCTGGGTTTGGTCTGATTTACTAAGGTTTTTTTTTAATTGGCGTTTGAAGTTTTAGGCTTAGAAATGAATTTTTGATAAGAGAACACTTTTGGTAATGCCTACATCTCGAAAACTTTTTTCTGGGGTGTCTTCGGCAAGTTGTAGCTCGTGAACTGCCCTACAAAAAACGTTTATTCAAAAAATTCCAACTTCATGATCAAAAACTTTAAAATGCAAAAAATATAATTTTCGCCGTGTTTTTATTTATTTTTGAAGTTTTGAAGTTTTTCAACATGAAGGTGGCAGTTTTTTAAATAAACGTTTGAGGGTTTTTTGTAGGGCAGTTCACTAGCTACAACTTTGTCGAAGGCACTTGAGCAAATATGTGAATAGTTTTTGAGATAGTTATCTTTATCAAAAGTTAATTTCTAAGCCTAAAACTTCAAACGCCAATAAAAAAAACCTTAGTCAGTCAGACCAAACCCAACTAGGGGTTTTCTTCACTCACCAGTGACTATCAGTTGTTATAGAAGCTTGGCCGTCGGTGGTGCAATGGTTAGTGTGCGCGGCTCTTGTACATGAGATCCTGGGTTCGAACCCGGCTCTGACCACCTTAAAATTTCTTTCGGCGGCGGTTACCTCGCATAGTGACGGCGACACTATCGAGTATCTAGCCATGAAAAAGCTTCTCAAATTACCGTTCGGAATCGGTGTAAAACTGTATGTCCCAATCAGTGAGTGAAAACCGGAAAGCGCACAGCTCAGTGATTGTGAGAAGTTCTCCCCAGTCCCTTCATGGGATGTAATGGGAAACCATTTATTTTATAGGAGCTTTTATTCGCTCAATAAATTAAACGTCATAGGTACGATGGAAAGTAAACATTGGATGGTGGAAAATATGGGTTCAATAATACCAGATAGTGGCAATAGTATACGGCGATCAACAAAGGAACAACAACCGAATTTCGTGTTTTTGTGGCAAACTAGTTGTGTTAAATACAATATAAATGTATACCAACGATAAAAGTCAACAAAAAAGTGCAAAATACATTTGAATTTTTCAGTTCTACACCAAAACGACATGAAAAAGTAAAGTGAACGAGGTATCTCCAAAACATGCGTTTTGAACGCATCAACTGCGTCTTCAGGCGTCAAAAACGTTGAACATGTAATTTTTATTTTTAATAAAAATTTGTATATTTTTTTTGGATGCAAATATATCGAAAATATAGTATGTGTTGTGTCCAAACACATTGTGTTTGCAATTCAATATTACACGTTTGAGACGCAATCATTAATATGTTATAATATATGTATTTGTGATTCAAATATAGCTTTGTTTGTGATACATAATACGACTGCTTACTTCATATTTTTTTGTCGCTAAGCTCTGTCGAGAGCAAACTACTAAATGTAGTATGTGTTGTGCCCAAACACATTGTGTTTGCAATTCAATATTACACGTTTGAGACACAATCATTAATATGTTATAATATATGTGTTTGTGATCCAAATATAACTTTGTTTGTGATACAAAATATGACTGTTTACTTCATATTTTTTTGTCGCCAAAGAGAGATTAATGTCTAAATTAATGTTATTGCAAGTGTATAACGGAATTTTTTTCCTGAATGCGGGTGAAAATGAATTTGAGTGTCATTTATGTTGACTGATCTGTTGTGTTTTACTTTCATACATTTAGTCATCAACCGTTCGTTTGGCAGGAAACACACGAATGTTTCGACGGAAGTATGGGGATGTTTGGGATGAAACTCGGATATGGCTCCACGTACAAGTATGCATCTTTACAAGTAAACATACTAATGTTTATATTTAAATAATGTTTTATTTAAATAATAAAATCTTTTTTTTTGTTGGTCAAATACGCGTTGGTTGTGTGAGAGCTAGCATTGTCGTGATGGAGAATGACTCTTCTTTGGGGGGTCGTTTTCTTTAGTTCACCAAAAACCTCTGGCAAACAAATGATTGTGCGCCATTCAGAATTGGTCAACCTACGGTGCTTTAACAGAAATATTGTCACATGTCCAGTTGTGCTTTGAAGTGTTCGTGCACGAACATCTTTTATTGGATTTGGCTGTGTTTGGAAGACCCATATAGTCGATTGCTGTTTCATATGCATAGATCCATGATTCCTCGCCTGTCGTGATCTTATAGATAGATATCTTTTGAAGCACCACCATTTCATTTTCTCATCATTCCCTTGCACCAATCGATACGAGCCTTTTGTTTTGAGCGATTGAGAAATTTTTTTACAGCCAAATGTGCATACTGTATTGAATGTATTGGAGTGGAAGCAATGCTCAATGTTGTATGTTGTTTAGTTGATGATTGGTTGAAAAGGCTGCAAGACAGCACGCTGTCTAGCACACTTAGGCTAACGAAGACCATTGTGATACCTGCAGTTTTCTCTATAGCAACTATTGACTAGTCGTCTAGCCAATTTGCCCTTTCAATGAATTTGTCTATAAAGCCTACAGGAATATCCTGTAGGGCTACGGTGCTAACTAAATGTGTTCCGAATATCCTACTACTCAGTCCTGCCAGAGAAGGGCAATCCAAGAGAAAGAGTTTCGTCGTGTCCTCGTCCTCTTCCATGCAGCATCTACAGAGAGTGCAGTTTCTATGTCCCAAACTTAGGCCGTGTTTTCCTACAAGACAATGTCCCGTAAGTGTTCCTATCATTGTGGATAACCTGCCTCTCGGCAAGTTAAGTATTTGCCCAGTCCTCTTCCTGTCCACCTGTGGCCAGAGGACCCTGGCTTGTTTGCAAGTTGAAGTAAGTCTCCACTTGTCTTTGAACATATTATCGGCCCACTGCCTGATCTGCAATCGACGGGTAGAGATTGGCATACTTTTGTACATGAGAATGTGGGTTCTATTCCTAATCTCCCATAGCCTACTTGCTCGTCCAACTTTGATCTATCCGTCTCTATCCAGTGACCTTTCCTAGATATCCTTGTTCGGAATAGAAGTCCTTCGATTTTTCGCTGGTACTACTCCGACCACCTTAAATTTCTTTCGACGACGGTCACTTCGCTTAGTGATGGCAACACTATCGAGTACTTACCCATGGAAGAGCTTCTTAAACAAAATACCGTTTGGAACTGATGTGAAGCTGTAGGTTCCAATCAGTGAGTGTTAAAACTAGAAAGCGCAAAGCTCACTGATTGCGAGAAGCTCTCCCAAAATACCTTAAAGGGATGTAATGGGAAACCTTTGTTTTTTTGGGATGGTGCATCATGGGTTCCTAAAGATTTAAGGTCATCAATGCCATCGTCTCTTGATAATCCACTTCGAAAATTGCGAAAAGATGGCACGTATATGTGGACGAGTTAATTCCATTTTTGACTGAGTCACCGAAAATATCTGAGTTAATGATTGCACGTCAACACGTTCTGAGTATCGTTAAGACGTTAACATCCGCCAATGATGTTGCCAGATGGCAACACTAAAAGTTGCCTTGGCCAGAAATATAAATGGTAACACTCGTATCACCTTTAGAGTTTATTTGTGTTTTTAAAACTTACATTGATTCTATTTAGAACCAGGGAACAAATCCAAATATTTGGAAATCCAAAAAGTTCTCAGTTTTCTTGTAAGTTTTATATTCCAATATTTGTGGGTTTCTTAATAATATACGAATAATTACTATGCAATACTAGCGTGTAATACTAGTGTGTACTACTAGTATGTAATACTAGTGTGTAATACTAGTAACGGGTTTTTCAATAATAGCGCTACAAAACCGGTTTTAGATACCAATGAAATTCTTTATTCCTGTGACAGTAAGTCCAGACGCTGAAACCAATTTTCGACGGTTTTCAAGCATATATCGGCCGATACTGCTGCAATTTCACGTTCGATATTCGTACGAAGTTCATTGAACGGTAGCGATTCGCATTCACAGTAATGTGCCGGTCTTGATCATCACGGAAGAAGTACGGCCCAATGACGCCGCCGGCCCATAAACCGCACCAAACCGTAATTTTTTCGGGATGCAATGATGACTCATGGATTACGTGTGGATTGCTGTCTGACCAATAACGCATATTTTGCTTATTGACGAAGCCATTCAGCCAGAAATGAGCCTCATCGCTGATTGTTGAGGCCTCTTAAAGTTGGCCTCTTAAAGTTGAGGCCACTGACTCGAAATTTCGGTAGTAAATTTTAATAATTTTGACTCGTTGTTGGCTCGTATATCTTTCCATGATGAAATGGCAAACCTTACTGAAGAGAAATGTCAAAAGACCGGGAAAAAATATGGCGTCGTTTGCTGTCCCTATGGATTTACTTTTGTAGCGTCTCTGTTGGAAAACCCTTTATATGTGGACGAGTTAATTCCATTTTTGACTGAGCCACCGAAAATACCGAGTTAATGATTGCACGTCAACACGTTCTGAGTACCGTTAAGACGTTAACATTCGCCAATGATGGTGCCAGATGGCAACACTAAAAGTTGCCTTGGCCAGAAACATAAATGGCAACACTCGTATCACCTTTAGAGTTTATTTGTGTTTTTAAAACTTACATTGATTCTATTTAGAACCAAGAAACAAATCCAAATATTTGCAAATCCAAAAAGTTCTCAGTTTTCTTGTAAGTTTTATATTAAAATATTTGTGGGCTTCTTAATAATACACGAATAATTAGTATACAATACTAGCGTGTAATAGTAGTATGTAATACTAGTTTGTAATACTAGTGTGTAATACTAGTGTGTAGTACTTGTGTGTAATACTAGTATTTTCCTATTACTTTTTACATCTACAAGTCATTAATACGTTTCATAGAAACTAAAAGATTAACTGATTTGAATTTCTAAATATTTAAAACAACAATTTTTAATATTTATTTTTACTGATTAACAGAATCAAACCTCCACTGAATAGCATTTCCTTTGAAATTTAAAATATTTTCAATAAATCATGAAATTTCATTAGTAAATTTGTTCATTTATGATCAATTCTTTGGAATCTCATATGATCATAATATGTTGTTATGCCAGTGAACAGATACAAGTACTGGACATGCAGTGGGTGTCTCAGTGTGACTATTACTGCAATTCTGTGGAATCTTATGTGAGTTGTAAACAGAATTAATGGCCAGTAACCACTATTCATATTGATGTTTTTTGTTTTTACTTAAACCTACGCCTTATTTGGCTTTTAAATAAATAATTTTTTTAAATTTTTTTTACCTCAGAAATTTGTCAACTGGCCCACCGGAAATCTGTAAACTTTGCCTTAAACAGTGGAAATATTTTTTTTTTAAATATTGCACTTCCTCCCCCTCCGGTAAATCCAAAATGAGATGCATCTTCGTTTTGAAACTGAATGTAGGCGCTTAATATTCAGACCATAAATGCTTAACATTTCATTCATACATACATATGTATGTATGTTTGTAGTAGCGCCCAAGCCAAAACAAAAGACTTAAGACGCGAACGTATTTGCTTATGCTGTTATGGTCATCATGAACGCTGATGATGCGGTGGGCTGGCTCTCTCTCTCTCTCTCTCTCTCTCTCTCTCTGTGCCTTACACACCCCTCTATTTGAAAACAAATAAACAAATAACAAATTATTATTAAATTGTTTATAAAATAAATAATGATTTTGTTATTGTTTTTGATTTTTTTTGTTTTGTTTTGATGCAAAATGATTAGGACAACTAAATACTATTGTAGAAAAGAGAGGCGGAGAGAAAGAGAAATCGCTTGATTGCGGTCTATTTGTGCGGGAATTTTAATGCCGCAACTTGTACGTCAGCGGTCTTTATGGACATTTCGAGACAATTTAGCAACTCACGCACGTACTACATGTTTACTGTGCAAGAAGAACAAGCGTCAGAGAGAGAGAGAGAGAGAGACAAACCAAAGTTTCAATAAAATCTTGTCAGTCATGTCAACACTAGAGAAATCATAACACAAAACCGATTTATTGAGCGACAGCGTCGAACAGCTTTTGTTTGAGTAGGAAACAATATCTAGGATCTTACTTCATGTTGGATCTAACAGACATTCGAACCGCTTTTGTTTGAGTAGGAAACAATATCTAGGATCTTACTTCATGACGGATCTAACAGACATTGAGGGAGTTAATTTGAATGATCTTAGGCACTTTTTGCGACAGGGACTAATGTAGTTTATTTTGCATACCTGTTCAATTTATACGATCAACGATGGGGATGAAACACGACGCACAGTGTTGCCTTTTCATACAACGTGTGGCCAAAAATTGAAGGAGTAATACTACGGCTACAAAAACTTGCACAGATTAATATATCGATAAAAGATGAAGAAAGGTTATACTGAAATTGAAATTAGTGATAAATTATACAAATAATTTTTCACTCATTTATACCGGGTTTTTCAATAAGAGCGCTACAAAAGTTTTTTTAAATAAAACATTTCTTTTGCAGAAGTCCAGACGCTGAACCCAATTTTTGGAAGGTTTTCATACTGCTGCAATTTCACGTTCGATATTCGTACGAAGTTCATCAATCGTCGCTGGCTTGTTGGCAGAGACTGTAGACTTGACGTAGCCCCACAGGAAATAATCTAACGGCGTCAAATCGCACGACCGAAGCGGCCAATCGACTGGGCCATTTCGTGAGATAACACGTTCACCAAACTTGGTTTCCAATAAATTGATTGTGGCATTCGCTGTGTGGCTTGTGGCGCCGTCCTGTTGGAACCACATGTCCTCCAAGTCCATATTATCCAATTGGGGCCACAAAATTCGGTTATCATTGAACGTTAGCGATTCGCATTCACAGTAATGTGCCGGTCTTGATCATCACGGAAGAAGTACGGCCCAATGACGCCGCCGGCCCATAAACCGCACCAAACCGTAATTTTTTCGGGATGCAATGATGACTCATGGATTACGTGTGGATTGCTGTCTGACCAATAACGCATATTTTGCTTATTGACGAAGCCATTCAGCCAGAAATGAGTCTCATCGCTGAAGATGATTTTCCGATGAAAATCCGAATCATTTTCAAGTTGTTGCTCAGCCCAATTCACGAACATACGACGCTTATGGTGGTCAAGCGGCTTCAGTTCTTGCGTCAATTTGATCTTGTAAGGATGTAGGCCAAGATCTTTTCGCAAAATTCGCCACAACGACGTCACACAGATGCCCAACGCTTGAGAACGACGTGTGAGAGACACATATGGGCTTTCTTGAACTGAAGCCTCAGCGGCAGCAATATTCTCGACACTACGGGCTCTTCTTTGTCTCACTGGCACGGGAACATTTTGTACTGTGCCTGTGGATTCAAATTTTTCCACTAGACGCTCAATTGTTGATCTGGTAGGACGATTATCACGACCATAAATTGGACGTAGCGCTCTTAATGTTGTGGCCACTGATACCAAATTTCGGTAGTAAATTTTAATAATTTCGACTCGTTGTTGGCTCGTATATCTTTCCATGATGAAATGGCAAACCTTACTGAAGAGAAATGTCAAAAGTGCGGGGAAAAATATGGGGTCGTTTGCTGTCCCTATCGATTTACTTTTGTAGCGTCTCTGTTGAAAAACCCGTTAAATCACTAAAACTAACAATATTTGAAAAAAAAAACACCTGAAATAAATATTTCGATTTTTATTAATTAATACATGTTTATAACACCAAACAATTCAAAAGATTTCTGACAATCTGACATTTAAATCAAATTAGTTTGGGAATCATCAGAAAGCAAAACCAAGGTACAGTTTGAGGGGTGAACAAAAAACTCATTTTTCCCCACCATACAATGTGAGCCGCTCTAATATACATATGTACATCAAATATCTCCTTTAGCAATGTACAAAAATGGTCTGTATTAAAGGGTTAGTATAGAGATCTGTCTCAGTAAGAATGCACTTTTTCATTTTAATATAAAACACGTATTTTTTGAGATAGTTGTGATTTTTTTATTGGATTGTAAACAAGACATGTTCCGATTAAGTAAGGAATTAAATATCCGTCAAATGCCCCCCACGGCTCTGGTGAAAGGCCACCACTCTTTTCATGAAATTTTCAATGACTTTTTTCATAGAGATGTCGCTGTATCTCACCGATGACACGTTGGATCTCGGATTTTAGCTCAGAAATTGTTGCTGGTTTATTCGCATAAACCCGAGATTTCACAAAACCCCCAAAGAACGAAATACACGGCGTTAAATCGCTTGACCTTGTTGACATCAGAATTTCTTGAGATAATTTGTTCTGGAAATCTTTGCTGCCATAAATTGATTGTTTCATTCGCGATGAGGAAGGTGGCGCCATCTTGCAGAAACCACGTCTTGCTAAAACTGTTGTCATGTTCCTGTAACGAATGCCGTTCACAGTCACTGCAATTTTGGCCTCATCTTCAAAAAAGTAAGTCCCAATCACGCTGCCTGACCAAAATCCGCACCAGATAGTTGTTGTTGCCTTTTTTTTTTGAAAAATTTACATTGACTTCACTTTGATCCATTAATGTGTGTGAAGATAAAAATAAATGGTTTCCCATTACATCCCATGAAGGGACCGGGGAGAACTTCTCACAATCACTGAGCTGTGCGCTTTCCAGTTTTCACTCACTGATTGGGACCTACAGTTTTACACCGATTCCGAACGGTATTTTGAGAAGCTTTTTCATGGCTATATACTCGATAGTGTCGCCGTCACTAAGCGAGGTGACCGTCGTCGAAAGAAATTTTAAGGTGGTTGGAGCAGGGATCGAACCCAGGATCTCCTGTACAAGAGGCGCGCACACTACCCATTGCACCACCGACGGTCCCAAACCTTTTCCAGAACTTATATTAGAAAAATGCCATATTATTCGGCATAGAATAGCTAAATTTTAGGTTCTGTCATATCATTTACTGAATGTTGGCAATATAAATTATAACTTATGAATTATGAATGTGTGCTATTTTATATAACCGCCCCCAATTTAGGTGTCTAACATAGTTCTGTTAATAAAATAACAGAGCTCTGCTAAAATAATTGGTTTGTGTCTTTGCTAGTTAAATTCGAATTTATCTTACTACGTAGTGCTTCGTGAAATTTGAAGTTGTTGAGAACGATGCCGAATTGATGTTTTCGAGTTTTCGGCGACACTCTCGTTTACAACAGCAATGTTTTCAATAGACCGACCGGTACGTTGACACACATGACTCTTACTGTCCATAACCGACCCAGTTTCTTAAAATTTGTTGACCACTCTTCGAATTATTGACACATTAGGTGTACTTTCTCGACTGAAAATTCTTCGAAGTTTGCGAGCGGTTTTCACAATTATAACGCGTTCTTTCGTAAAGCGCTTCAATTTTAATAATAGGAATAAACTTATGTGACAGCTGCCAAATTTCAGCGTTGCCACTTACACAAAAAAAATCCACTAAATTTAAAAAGTGCAATCTTGCTGAGACATCCTTTACTTCCACTTCAAATAATTCTCAAAATTAAGCAGAAGTTTATTTGGAGGTGGTAAATTCGTGATCATCGAACGTTAACTTGCTTCATTGATCGCGCCACAACGTGAGACTAATTGCTCACCAAACTCGTCACTCAATTGGTTCATTCGTCCAGTTGAAAACACATGCAACCAAGTCCAATTCTTCCATTTTTTTGGGGGGTGGGGGGGGAATCCGTGATCATCGCCCGGTAACTTGATCCATTGACCGCTCCATAGGTCATCATTGTCATTGAAGAAGTGTGGTCCAAAGAATTTATCAGTGAATAATTCAGGGTGCCTTGACAGCACTTGAACAGTCACTGGCTGTTCTTTGGACCAAATTCGACAATTCTTAGCTCCCCAATGGGTTAGTAAAAATAAATATGTTCATACACTGATTTATAGAGCTTATAAAGACCTTTGTAATGATACCCATTTCTACCAGATCCGATCATAAATACCTGAGATACGAACGATTATATAATCAAGATTTAAAGGCCTATATCTCAAGAAGTTGGACCGACCGCGGGAAGAAAAACAACTTTTTGAACTCAGCGCAGAAGCCTTTGTCGGTGGTGAAATTATGATGTAGATCAGAGAGTTGGCGCTAAAGTAAATTATTTCTTCTAATTGGCGCGGTTGCACAGGTGTCTTCTTTCCGCTTAGCATCTCTGTATGTTCCTTGGGGAAGGCAATATAGCATTCCAGCTGTGCCTTTGCGGTGCGCTCAAATACCCTAAATAATAATGTATTAATTTTAATTCAATAAAACATAAATATATTAAATACTTACTGTTGCTTTTATACCGCGTTCATTTTGTGCATAAAACCATATGTCTTTGTTTTGTTGTCCCTGCTTTTGACAACCTGTTATTGTGAGGTGAATTATTTGTTATGAGGTGAATTTATCGTTGTCACCGCTTTGCCAGAATAGCAGGTACAAACAATGGTGACAACTTTGTAACAATTTTGTGGTTACAATTTGATTGTTACCACATACACAGAATTGGGGTGTTAGTAGAATATTTTTAAGTATAAGATTTTTAGTAGAAGATTTTTTGTTGAAGATTTTTTTGTAAAAAATTTTTAATAGTAGATTTTTTGTAGACAAGTTGTGGTAGAAGATCTTGACTAAAACGTTTTTAGTATAAAATTTTTAGTAGATATTTTAGTAGATGCTGTTTTATAGACGATTTATAGTAGAAGATTTTTTTGTTGACGATTTTTTTGCATAAGATTTTTAGTATAAAATTGTTAGTAGAAGATCTTTTGTACAATTTTCAGTAGAAGATCTTGACTAGAACATTGTTAGTAGATGATTTTTTGTAGAAGATTTTTTTGTAGAAGGCGTTTTTGTAGAAGGTTTTTGGTATAAGAATTTTTAGTAGAAGAGTTTTTGTAGACAATTTTTGGTAGATCTTGTCCAGAAACTTTTTGGTAAAAAATTTTTAGTTGATGATTTTTGTGGGAGATTTGTTTTGTATAAGATTGTTAGTGTAAAATTAATTCTTAATATTTTTAGTAGATGATTTTTAGAAAAAGATTTTTATATAAGATATTTAGTTTTTTTTTTTGTGGAAAAAATTTTTTTTTGTGCAAAATGTTGTTAGAAGGATTTATGTGGATTTTGTGTATAAGATTTTTAATAGAAGTTTTTTTGTAAACAAAGTTTTGTAGAAGATCTTGACTAGAAACTTTTTAGTATGAAATTTATAGTAGATTTTTGGTAGACAATTTTTAGTAGAAAATTTTTGTAGATGATTTTTTCATAAGATTTTTATTATAAGATTTTTTGTAGAATATTTTTTTGTAGAAGATTTTTTTTTAGTGGATCATTTTTGGTAGAAGACTTAATATTTTTTGAAGAAGACTTTTAGTAAAATATTTTTAGTAAATTATTCGTAGACAAGTGCTATTTGCTAAAATTGTTTTAAAGCATCTGGCATCAGTTCCGATTTTTTGTGGACAGTTTTTAGTAGAAGATCTCGACTAAAAAATGTGTAGTACATTTTTAGATGATTTTTTGTAGACGATATTTGGAAGAAGCTTTTTAGTAGAAGATTTTTGGTATACAATTTTTAGTAGTAGATCGTGACTAGAATATTTGTAGTACATTTTTAGATGATTTTTTTGTAGACGATATTTGTAAGATTTTAATAGAAGATATTTTGTTGAAAATTGTTAGTAGAAGATCTTGACCAGAAAATTTTTAGACAATTTTTTGTAGACGATTTTGTATAGAAGATGTTTTGTAGAAGATTTTTTATAGACAATTTTTGGTAGAATATCTTGACTAGAACATTTTTAGTATTACATTTTCAGTAGATTTTTTAGTAGAAGACTTGTTATAGACAATTTTCAGTAGAAGATATTGACTACAACATTTTCAGTAGATGATTTTTAGTAGGACAGTTTTTGTTGAAGATTTTTTGTAGAACATTTTTTGTAGAAGATTTTTTTGTATAAGAATTTTATTTTACAATTTTTAGTAGACAATTTTTAGTAGAAGATCTTGACTAGAACGTTTTTAGTATAACATATTTAGTATATAAGTAACATTTTTAGTAGATTTTTTAGTAGATGAGTTTTTGTAGACGATTTTTAGAACAAAATTTTTTGTTGAAGATTTTTTGTAGAAGATTTGTATTATACATTTTTCGGTAGAAGAGTTTTTGTAGACAGTTTTTAGTAGAAGATCTTGATGCTTTTAGTAGAAGATTTTTGGTAGAAGATTTTGTGTGGAAGACTTTTTGTAGAAGATATTTTGTGCAAGATTTTTTTTGTATACATTTTTTAGTAGAAAAATTTTTAAAAACAATTTTTTATAGAAGATCTTGACTAAAACATTTTTAGTAGATGCTTTTTTGTAGATGATTTTTAGTAGAAGATTTTTTATTGAAGATTTTTCTGCATAAGCTTTTTGGTATAAAATTGTTAGTAGAAGATCTTTTGTAAGCAATTTTCAGTAGAAGATCTTTACTAGAACATTGTTAGTAGATGATTTTTTGTAGAAGCTTTTTTGTAGAAGATGTTTCTGTGTATAAGAATTTTAGTAATTTTTAGTAGAAGATTTTTTGTAGACAATTTTTAGGAGGAGATCGTGACTACAACTTTTTTAGTATAAAATTTTTAGTAGGTTGTTTAGTAGATGAGATTTCGTAGACGATTTTTAGTTGAAGATTTTTTGTTGAACATTTTTTGTAGAAAATTTTTTTTATAAGAATTTTAGTATACCATTTTTAGTAGAAGATGTTTTGTAGACAATTTTTAGTAGAAGATCTTGAGCAGAAAATTTTTGGTAAAAAATTTTTAGTAGATGATTTTTTGTACAAGATTTTTTTGTATAAGATTTTTAGTATAAAATTCTTAGTATAAGATTTTTTGTATAAAATTATTAGTATAAGATTTTAAAGAAGATTTTTTATATAAGATATTTAGTATAAAGTTTATAGTAATATAAGCTTTTTGGTGGAAAATTTTTTTAAAAGGGTTTATGTGGATTTTGTGTAGGAGATTTTTTTTGTATAAGATTTTTAATAGAAGTTTTTTTTTATAAAAAATTTGTTGTAGAAGATCTTGATTAGAGACGTTGTAGTATGAAATTTTTAGTAGAATTTTGGTAGATGATTTTTATAGACAATTTATAGTAGAAGACTTTTTGTATAATATTTTTAGTATAAGATTTTTTGCAGAAGAATTTTTGTAGAAGTTTTTTTTGTATAAAATAATTAGTATACGATTGTAGACGGTTTTTTTGTATAAGATTTTTTGTAGAACTGTTTTTTTTTTAAATTATTAGTATCAGATTTTTTGTATAAAATTATTAGTATAAGATTTTAAAGAAGATTTTTTATATAAGATATTTAGTATAAAGGTTTTACTATAAGCTTTTTGGTGGAAAATTTTTTTAAAAGGGTTTAGTGGATTTTGTGTAGAAGATTTTTTTTGTATAAGATTTTTAATAGAAGTTTTTTTTTTTATAAACAATTTGTTGTAGAAGATCTTGATTGGAGACGTTGTAGTATGAAATTTTTAGTAGAATTTTGGTAGATGATTTTTATAGACAATTTATAGTAGAAGACTTTTTGTATAATATTTTTAGTATAAGATTTTTTGCAGAAGAATTTTTGTAGAAGTTTTTTTGTATAAAATAATTAGTATACGATTGTAGACGGTTTTTTTTGTATAAGATTTTTTGTAGAACGGATTTTTTTTAAATTATTAGTATCAGATTTTTTGTATAAAATTATTAGTATAAGATTTTTTTGTAGAACAGAGTTTTTGTAGAAGATTTTTAGTGAAACATTTTTAGTGGAACTTTTTTTGTAGAAGACTTAATGTACAATATTTTTTGTAGAAGATTTTTAGTAAATTATTCGTAGACAACTCTGCTGTTTACTAAAATTGTTTTTGAGCACCTGCCGTCAGTTCCGCTGAATTGTTAACATTTATGATTGGTATCTGCTGCTAGTCATATACGGCATGTTGCGGACTTCCATGCGTCTCTTCGCCTCAGCGTCTGGCTGGCTGGCAGTCTTGCCTTCTTTAGCTGTTTGCGATCAATGAATATTGTACAAACGAGCGAGTAGTATTCACTCGTTTAACATGTACCTGAAGCCGACAGAGAGCATGAACGTGAGAGTGAGAGGAGAACGCATTAATTAGTTGTGCAAAATAATACACAAAGCTGATAATGTCGTGTCGCTTGTCTTTTCTTTGAGAGATGGTTGTTGCTGCTTTCCATATACACTTTTGTGTACGATATATATATATTGTTTTATCACTGTTTGTTTAAAAGCAAATGCAAGTTTTCAATCTTGATTCATTTACGTTCATACAGTCGAAGTGTTGAGAAGTGTTCTGAAAGCCACACACGGAGAAGCGCGCGTAATCTCAACGCGTCCAACGTTAAGGCACAAAAAAGACGTGCTTGTTGTTTTACTAAGATTGCAAAGAATCAAATCTTAAATAAATGAATGAATTCAAAATAAACTGGATTAGTGTGTAACGCGTTTTAAAAAACTTAAAACTTCAATTGAAAATTTCAAACAGAAAAATTACCAAAACAATTTTAGAAAAAATCTAATTTGAAAAGCCAACGATATTTCGTAATATCTAAGAAAAAGTGTAAATACTTATATTAGAAAAGTGGAAAATTGTAAAAGGAAAACAACAACCATTTTTGTTTTCTTGAGTTTAATTGATTAATTTCGTTACGATTTGTGTAATTGAAGTTAAAACAAGTTTCTTTATAAAGAGTGCAGCAACAACAAGTATTTTGTAATCGAAACAAGACAAAACAAAAACCAAGTCCAAAATGCACTTCGTCGTATGCGTATGAATTTGACTTATTTTTCGGAACTCCGCATCTCCAAATCTCGTGTGTTTCAAAACTTTTGCTTGCGGTGAATTTGAGAGATTTTTGTGTCAATATGCATTCATTGTATGTGTTTGAGAATTTAATTTGTCGCAGCCAAAACGATTCAAAACAAAAAACCGAGCAAAAACTGAAAACTAAAGATAAAAAATTCAAGAAATTTTGTGATATGTTAACGAAATCTACAAAAAAGTTGCCAAACTAAACGCAAAATAAATTATATAAAAGAACATTGTTATAGACTTTATAAAGAAAATACAAAATATATATATAAAAAAAAATACTTGAATTTTTAAGAAAATTTAAAAAGTAATTAAATTGTAAAATTGAAAAGAAAATATAATACTATAAAAAAGAAAATATATTTATCGCGAAAATACTTCGTGAAACGATTTTCTGTTAAAACTCTGTTAACTCTAACAAAATACTGTTAATACCAGTTGTTATAAGCTTGACTCTGTTAGCCCCCCCCCCCTTACTGTTACTGTTCAGCACAGCTGTTAAGTATTTGAAATCCTTTAAAGTCTGTTAAACTAACGAAGTTTAAAAAGGCGAAACAGTAAAAATTAAACTCAAGTTAAAAAAAAAAACTAGTCATAATCATCGAAGAAATACTATCGAAATCACAACTCAACGTTAAAACTTAGCTCTAAACTCAACTTTAAAACTCAGCTCTAAACTAAGCTCAACTAAATTTGAAACTCGTCACTAAAGTCAATTTTAATTTTAACTCCAAACCCACCACTAAACTCCTCATTAATCTCAACAAACAGAAACTCACCCCTCGCTTCAAAATGAATTTCAACAAGTATTTGGTGAAAATTTCCAATGCTGTGCAGCATAAAAACAAAGAAAACCTTAAGAACAATCACCACAGCACCTCATCTTCCTCCTCATCGTCACGCTCAAATGTAGTCGCCTCGGCCCACAACACAACCCCACCCATATCTACGCCACACAATAATAATCGCAGCGATTATAGCTATCGAAATTTGGAATATGAAAGAGCTATAGCTGCCTCCTATAGCGGTTCGTCATCTACGTCAACACCCAAAAAGAAGAAACCCAAAATCTTACTACATAATACCCCTAATACCAAAACTTGCCTTAGCACCGATGAATTGTCCGTTATCATTAAGGATGGAGCCACAAAACGTCATACACTAAAGGAGTCACATCACAATATTTACTCCTCCTCCTCATTGTCGTGCCCAACACCTCCACCCTTTAGAGAAACAAAAAATTCGTTAACTTTAAATTTATCCACCTCAGCGTCTTCGGGTATTTATTCGAATGCTTCGAATCCTACAACCCCCAATTCAGTCCAAGTGCCATCCTGCTCCTCCTCATCGTCGTCGTCTGCGTCCAGCAGATCTTCTATAGAATCGCTGAATTCATCAGCGGCTGGAGATACGACGCCCTACTCATCGAATGTCTCGACACCCAACTCATTACCCTCGGGTAATCCGGTATGGCCAGTGTCAGTGAGAATACATCACCTGCCTCATAGTTTGGCCTTGCTAAGGATCCGAATGTGGATATTTCCGTGGGTATTTTTTATATATTATTTTATACATTCAATTTAAAACTGGTATTTAAGAAAATAGGATGAATTATAAAAATTAGGGGTTTACAAATTTGAATGTTACTTTTTAAATAATTTGAACATTTATTTTTAAAGCTCTTAAAACGGTGTTAAAAGCTTTTGTCCATACTTTAAAGCTTGACCGATAAATTGGGCTTGATGAAAATCTAAACTCGCATTTCTGGGAATAATTTATTTAGGGGAACATTTCTTTAAAGGAATTGAAACCTGAAAGCTTCTTGAATTGAAACTTGAAAGCTTCTTCGACATTCATATGAAAAAGTTTATTTGACTTTTTATCTATGTATATTGGGGATTAGAGGATCTGGAAGATCAGTGGGATCTCGGAAATTCTGTGGGGGAAACCTCTTGTCTATTATCTTTTAAAAAAAACTTTTTAAGGAGTTGTACAGCTTTATCTGGTGCAGCTTTATATATCTGTTATGGCTAGTTTCACACTTGTCATTTAAAAGCTCAATTTAAAAGCTCACAGAACATTTTCATATTACATGGCATTTAAATACCAAACATCGGGCATTTAAAGTCCATACAAATGTAGAATTTTCAACTGTGAAACTGAACATTAGTATTAGCTATGCACTTGGCCATTGTTCGCTTAAATTAAGTTTAAAGGCCCGATGGTTTTCATTTAATATGAAAATGTTCTGTGAGCTTTGAAATAGAGCTTTCAAAATTTCGATTGTGAAACTATTATTTGCGTTTAGTAATCGGCAGCTTTTGTCTAAGAGCTGTTATTGAAAACTTTTAACTCAAACTTGATAAGACATTGCGGATCGAGAAAGCTTTATAACAAGTTTTAAAAGATTTGTTGGCTTGTAAATCAAAGCAGTGAGCTTATAAATAAAATGGTGCTTTATAGTAACTTTCCAATTACTATGAAAGCTTTCATGGGTTGTTGTACTGTTCGAAATAATAGATCTTGCCAGAAATCTAATTTCTATAAAAGCTATAAAAGCTTTCATGGGTTGTTTTACTGTAAGAAATAAAATACCTTAGCAAAATATCTGGCAAGATCTTTTGTTTTTTACAGTAAAACAACCCATGAAAGCTTTCATACAAATTTGATTTCTGGCAAGATCTTTTATTTCTTACAGTAAAGCTTTCAAAAGGTTTAAGCAGTAAGCTTATAAATAAAATGGGGCTTTATAGTTACTTTCCAATTACTATGAAAGCTTTCATGGGTTGTTGTACTGTTCGAAATAAAAGATCTTGCCAGAAATCTAATTTCTATAAAAGCTATAAAAGCTTTCATGGGTTGTTTTACTGTAAGAAATAAAATATCTTGGCAAAATATCTGGCAAGATCTTTTGTTTTTTTACAGTAAAACAACCCATGAAAGCTTTCATAAAAATTTGATTTCTGGCAAGATCTTTTATTTCTTACAGTAAAGCTTCCAAAAGCTTTAAGCAGTAAGCTTATAAAGCAATGAAAGCTTTCATGGGTTGTTGTACTGTTAAAAATAAAAGATCTTGCCAGAAATGTAATTTCTATAAAAGTTATGAAAGTTTTCATGGGTTGTTTTACTGTAAGAAATAAAAGATCTGGGAAAAGATCTGCCAAGATCTTTTATTTCTTACAGTAAAGCTTTCATAGTAATTAGAAAGCCCTTTTTATTTATAAGATCAAGGAGCATTCCTGTAACTAAGGTGCGGTGATGGCTTTCAAGACTAATTTTGCAGTAAAATAAAGTTTCTTGCTATTAAGGGCGAGTTTCACACTCGTCCTTGAAAAGCTCTATTTAAAAGCTCACAGATAATTTTCACAAATTCTCACAATAACATTTAAAAGACAAACTTCGGGCATTTAAAGTCCATTTCAATGGTGAATTTTCAACTTTGAAACTGATCAGAAGCCGGCACCTTACTGAGTTTATATGTCTATCATTTTACCATAAATGTCAGCGCTTGTCACCAAATAAGAAGTTTTCTAATAACATAATCAAAGAGCTTACTAAGGTGTGGTGAAAGTTTTCAAGGCTAATTTTGAGGTAAATTCAAGTGTTTTGTAAGACAGCAAATAACTTTCTAATTACTAGGATGTAGGTAATGCTTTCATGACTTTTTTTTTGCAGTAAGAAAATATGTCAAGCAAGGAACTATCTAATTGCGAAGGTGTAGTGAAAGCTTTAAAGATTTATATTTGCTGTAAAGTTGTTTGCTAGAAAGCAACCGGTTTTCGTATATAGGAACTATCAAATTGTTAAGGTGTAGTGAAAGCTTTCAAGATTTATATTTGCATTAAAGTTGTTTGCTAGAAAGCATGGAGCTTTCGTATATACATATATAGGATGTAGTGGGTTACATGACTTTACAATAAGGAGAACTGGGCGTTTGTCAGAAAGTAAGCAGTTTATTAATGAAATATAGCTTCAGCCAGAAAGCAAAGAGCTTTTAAATTTAGATTGTGTGGTGGAAGCTTTCAAAACAAATTTTGTTGTTTTTTTGCCACAAAATTAAAAAACCAAGCCGCTTTCTAATTACTAGGTCATGGTGAAAGTTTACATTTCTCTTATTTTGTAGATAAGGAAAGCACTTGCTAGAAAGAAACATTTTTGTAATAAAATAAAGCTTTCGCTGGAAAGCAAGGAGCTTTAGAATTTATAAAGTGTGGTGAAAGCTTCCAAGACTGGTTTTACAGTAAGTCCTTGTCCTGAAAGCAGAGAGCTTTCTAATTAATAGAGTGGCGATATTGAATGACGAAAGTTTACATGTCCCTTATTGTACAATTAAGGAAAGCACTTAGCAGAGAGAAAAAAGTTTTCTAATCAAGTAAATCTTTCGATAGAAAGCAGGTAGCCTTTGGAAGTATAGGCTGTGGTGAACGATTTCAGAACAAATTTTGTAGTAAAGGAAAGTTTTTGCTGGAAAGCAAGTAGCTTTCTAATAAGTAGAGATTTCGCGATCATAAAGGGAAGCGTGCGTTTGTCAGAAAGCAATACAGTTTTTAATAAAATACAGCTTTCGCCGGAAAGGAAAGAGTTTTCGTATATACATATAAGGTGTGATGAATATTTGCATGCCTCTCAGATGCCTAACATCAAGCTTCGTATATACATATAGGGTGTGGTGAATATCTACATACCTCTCAGATGCCTAACATCAAGCTTTCGCTTTTGAATTTATAGCGTGTGGTGAAGTAAATAAAGATCCCAAAATGTTTCCCCAACTTTCCGATTGACTTCCCTACTCGACTTATAAGAAATGGAATTTATTGAACCCTATTAAGGAAACTTTAAAAAAAAAAATTCCTAAATATTGCTCTTCTGTTCGATTTCGAACACTTTTCTTGGGACAATACGTGGTATTGTTTACGAGTAATGCCGTAGGTAGTATTGTTAATAAACAGAAATGTGTTAATTAAATTGTTTAACATAATGTTTAACAAAAACAGACGAACAGACAGACAGCCAGGCAGACAGACACACACACAGTTAAACACCCCCCAAATTCACAGTCCGTCATTCAAAATTCACCTTTACGATTTTGAAGTGAATGATAAGAAAGAAGTCAGTGTAGCAGCCGCCAGCGCAAAATATTTTATGACTTGTTGGAGGTGGCTGTTGTTGATTTAAATTTTTTATTATTATTTTTATTTAATTTTTTTTTTTTTTAGCGAAAGTCACATGTTTGTTTGCATTTTTATTTGGGTGATTTGCCGGTTCGCGCTGTTTTCTCATTCCATTGTTTGTGCCTCCAAATTGCCGCCGTCTCTTTAATCAATGGCTGGCTGGTATTTCTTAGGTTTGGTAAAGAGGATAGACAGTCGTTTTAATTTATATGTGAATTGTTTGCAATTTGTCCATTTTATGTTAATTTATAGATTAAATATAGAATTCCTTAAAATTTAAAAAAAAAAATATGTTGCTAATTGTGTCAGCCAATTCTTAATACATAATAAGTATTGTAGTATTGTTGTGGACATTTTCAATTTTGAGAATGAATTATTGAAATTTAAAATTTAGCAATAACCACAATTCAGTCTCAGCTCGTCTATGATGAAGTCATACTGATGACATAAAATGTGTAAATTTCTTTGGTAAAAACATTAAATGTCTTACATTTCAATTGATGTCTTAAATGTCAATTGATGTATTTTATATTTCAGTTGACGTCTTCTTAAATTCAATTGATATTTCAATTGACGTCATTTAAAATTCAGTTGATGTCTTAAAATTCAGTTGATGTCTTTTGAAATTCAATTGACATCTTTTAAATTTCAATTAAAATCTGTAAAATTTCAATTTGTCCTTTTTAAATTAATTTTGACTTGATGTCTTTCAAATTTCAATTTCTGTCTTTTTAAATTCAATTGATATCTTTTAAATTTCAATTAAAATCTTTAAAATTTCAATTTGTCTTTTTAGAAATTATTTTGACTTGATGTCTTCCAAATTTCAATTTCTGTCTTTTAAAATTCAATTGACATCTTTTAAATTTCAATAAAAATCTTTAAAATTTCAATTTGTCTTTTTAAAATTAATTTTGACTTGATGTCTTTCAAATTTCAATTTCTGTCTTTTAAAATTCAATTGACATCTTTTAAATTTCAATAAAAATCTTTAAAATTTCAATTTGTCTTTTTAGAAATTATTTTGACTTGATGTCTTCCAAATTTCAATTTCTGTCTTTTAAAATTCAATTGACATCTTTTAAATTTCAATAAAAATCTTTAAAATTTCAATTTGTCTTTTTAGAAATTATTTTGACTTGATGTCTTCCAAATTTCAATTTCTGTCTTTTTAAATTCAATTGATATCTTTTAAATTTCAATGAAAATCTGTAAAATTTCAATTTGTCTTTTTAAAATTAATTTTGACTTGATGTCTTTCAAATTTCAATTTCAATTTATATAGTTTAAATTTCAATTGATGCCTTGAAAAATTCAATTGATATCTTTTTATTGTCAATTGATGATTTTTTAAAATTATTTTTCGCTTGATATCTTTTAAATTTCACTTGACGCCTTTTAAATTTCAATTGACATCTTTTAAATTTCAATTTATATTGTTTAAATTTCAATTGATGTCTTGAAAAATTCAATTAATATCTTTTTAATGTCAGTTGATGAATTTTTAAAATTATATTTTGCTTGATATCTTTTAAATTTCACTTGAAGCCTTTTAAATATTAATTGACGCCTTCTAATTTTAAATTGATGTCTTTGAAACTATTGATGTCTATTAAATTTGAATTGATGTAACTTAAATTTCAATTAATGTTTTATAAATTTGTTTTAATTTTCAATTGATGTCCTTTAAATTTGAATTGATGTCTTTTAAAATTCAATTGATATTTTTTAATATTCAATTGATGTAACTAAAATTTCAATTAATGTCTTTCAAATTTCAATTGAAGTGTTTTAAAATTCAATTGATTTATTTTAAAATTCAATTGACGTTTTGTTAAAATTCTTTCAAATTTCAATTTCAATTGAAATTTCAATTGATGTAGCTTAAATTTCAATTAATGTCTTTCACATTTCAATTGTTGTAACTTAAATTTCAATTGATATCTTTCAAATTTCCATTGAAGTGTTTTAAAATGCAATTGCTATTTTTAAAAATGCTATTGATGTCTTTTAAAATTCAATTGCTGTCTTTTAAACTGCTATTAATGTCTTTTAAAGCTTAATTGGTGTTTTTTTAAATGAATTCTTGAATTTCTGTTGATGTCTTTTAAATTTCAATTTTTTTTTTTAATTCAATTGATGTCTTACATTTCTTTAAATATTCAATGGATGTCTTTTAAATTTCAAGGGAATTTGTGAATTTCAATTGATATTCTTTAAATTTCAAGTGGAAATTTTGAAATTCTATTGATGTTTTTTAAAATTCAATTAATGCCTTTTAAAGTTGAAGGCAATTTGTAAATTTTAATTGATGTATTTTACATTTTAAAGGTATTTTTTAAATTTTATTGATTTTTCAAATTCCAATTGATGTATTTTAAAATTCAATTGATGCCGTTTAAAGTTCAAGGGAATTTGTGAATTTCAATTGATGTATTTTAAGTTTTAAAGTTATTTTTTAAATTTTATTGATTTTTCAAATTTAATTGATGTCTTAAATTTCAAGGGATTTTTTGAATTTCAATTGATGTCATTTAAATTTCAAGTGGAATTTGTGAATTTCAATTGATGTATTTTTAATTTTAAGTGTAATTTTTAAATTTAGATTGATTTTTCAAATTCCAACGGATGTCTTTTAAATTTCTAACGATGTGTTTTAAATTTCAATGGATATGTTTTAAATTTCAAGTGGGATTTGTGAATTTCAATTGATGTATTTAATATATTTTTTCTTAAATTTCAATTGGAAATGGTGTAGAAAACGGGAGCTGCCTAATAGATCTGGTTCAAATCCGTGTAGAGTCAAAAAATATTTTAATTTTTTTATTTTTCGTTTTTTTTTTTAATATTTTCGTATTTGTTTTTATTTTAATTCATCTGCTTCTAGTTGAATGTTTTACTTTTTTTTACTAAATTTATTAAATAAAATCGTCGGGCTGAAGAAATTGACTCAAACTCCGGGTAAATTTCCTGAACTCCTAAACTCAACTCCGACTTTTGAACAAATTTCAAAGAAAATCCAACAAATTTCAAAACAAAACCCGTGTAGAAAACGAGACCAGCCAAAATATCTGATTTCAATCCGCGTTGACTCGATGTTTTTATTATTTAATTATTTTTTTTTTAATATTTTTTATTTATTTTTTATTTTAATTCATCAGCTTCTATTTGAATGTTTCTCAATTTAAAAAAAAAAATTTAAACACGGAGTCGGGCTGAAAAAAATCAACTCCAACTCCTTCTCCGACTTCGTTGAAATTTCCTGAACTCCGACTCTTCTTTAACTCCAACTCCGACTGCTGTTTGTTATGAAAAAAATTGCATAAATTTCGTTTCTTAGAATTTGTGAAGAAGTTCCATAGATGTTATGAACGAACACATTTCAGAGAATCTATAAAAATGTTTCATGGATTTTATGAGCAAATTTCATATATGAAATGCTTCTTTGCCTGAAAATTACTGAAGGAATTCATTTTATAGAATTTGTCACGACTCTTATAAACATGAACGTATTGTCAGTGCAGAACTACAACATAACTATTATTCGCCAAATGTTTCTTTGGCCAAACAGTGTATCCCAGTTGCATTAGAAGTACATACTGGCAAAAGGACTTACAGTTTAATGATCCCATTTAATGCGTTATGGAACTTCCATCACAAATTTTCTGTTTTTCCCAAAAAGCTTGAGTTTCTGCACGATTTCCTTCTTTCTTTAACTCAAGTTTAAGTATCGCTGGCAAAACTTCTCTTTATCCAAACTTTTATAGAGATAACAAGAAAGTTATTCTACACAATCATTGTGTCCTTTATACAAGGTCAACTTTGTACGAGTTTGAAGTTCAAAATTGTATGCTTTAGTTTGCCTAAACTTGAGTACAGAAGAAGCCTTAACACCAACCCGGGTGTGAAAAACACCTTCAAGTTTTTTATTTTTATTATTTTATTATTTTTGCTTTCTCATGAAAGATCAACATTTAACATGACCATATGAACAAAAGTTATCAACTAAACACGAGTTTAAAACGTTTATAGTTAAAACTTAACAAAAAATAAAACAAAAAAAAAATATATATGAAAAAATTAACACTTTTTTGTGCCTTTCCAATGTATGTGATTTTTTTTATTATTATTATAAAGAGAATCTGGAAAAAAAACCTACAACAACAAAATTGTAATAAATACAAATTGAAATTGAAATAAAAAAAAAAAAAACTGAAATTTAATTGAAATAGTAAATTCGGTATTGAATGAGATTTGTTCAATATATTCAACAAGATAGGAAGTCACGTATTTTTTTATTTTCAATATATTGTTGAGTACTCACATAGATATTCACCATATATATTCATCATATACATATATTTACAAAGGCTTTCATATATTTACTAAAATCAATGACAAATGACTATAAATTTATAAACTTTTGATAAAAAAAATTAACTAAAGTTCGTCAGCTCTATTGGGTTATCATTTTCATAACCACTTTAATAGCTTTTGTTCAGATCATCAAAAAATCAAATCAAGTTGAATGGGATGTACTAAAATTGTACTAGGCCTCGTTAGGCCCAATAAATGGGCTTCTCCAGACTCAGTAGTAACTTGCCTCTATAAAATTCTACTATGCCTCGCTAGGCCCAATCAATGCGCTTCTCCAGACTCAGTAGGGCAACTTGACTCTATTCGAACGAAAATGAATAGAAAATGTATATGTAGATAGATATCCGGATGGACGGGAAAATGTTAGGGATTTGGGTTGTAAACCCAAAGAAAAAATACACAAGCTAGCCGTAACCGAATTTAGATGTTGACACAATCATATTAGATGCCATCATATCCGAACCAGAGGTTGTCAGAACTACATTAGAGTTTGTGGTTTTCACAACCACATTAGGGTTTGCCACAACCGCTTTAAAGATTGCCACAACAGCATTAGATTTTGTCAGAATCGCATTGGATTTTGTCAGAACCGCATACGATTTTGTCACAACCGCATTAGAGGTTGATACAACCGCATTAGATTTTGTCGCAACCGCATTAGAGGTTGTCACAGCCGCTTTAAAGGTTGACACAACCGCATTAGATTTTGTTACAACCGCATTAGATTTTGTTGCAACCGCATTAGAGGTTGTGACAAACCACATTAGAGGTTGTCACAACCGCATTAGAGGTTGTGACAAACCACAGAGGTTGTCACAACCGCATTATAAGTTGTCGCAACCAATTAGAGGTTGCTTCAACCGAACTTCAGTTGTGAGGATCATATTGAGTCATGACAACCTCAATTCGTTTGTGGCAACTGCAATTGGTGGCAACATACCAATTTAAATAAAATAAATATTTATTTAATTTAATTTATTTAATTTATTTAATTTATTTAATCCCACGAGGGGATTAGGGAGAGCTTCTCACTACCAGTGGGCTGTGTTTTACACTCACTGATTGGGACCTACAATTTTACACCGGTTCCGAATGGTATTTTGAGAAGCTTTTTCATGGCTAAATACTCAATAGTGTCGCCGTCGCTAAGCGAGGTGACGGCCGTCGAAAGAAATTTAATGTGGTCACAGTAGGGATCGAACGCACGTCCTCATGCAGAAGAGCCGCGCACACTAGCATTGCACCACAGACGGTCACAACCGACGAATTTACGTCTCTTCATACAAATAGTTCTGTTATTGCAGATGGATTGGAAGTCTCTACGCTTTATTGGGAATAGGAAAGGAATCGACAAGACTTTGTTTATGGTCTGAAGCCTAAGAAGAATTGCCAGGGCTCTGAGTTCGTTTTCTTTAAATAATAAATCAATCCTTGTTTACCTGTGCGTTGCTTTGTAAACAAATAGGTCGAAGAATTCAGGGGACTCTCAGGTGAAAAGGTTTTTAGATATATGGTCTGCAGTCTTAAGATGATTGAGTGGTCTTCTCAAGGCTCTTTTGGCATTTTTCTGTCAAAAATTAATGTCAAAATTTTTGACTCAAAACAAAATTATATATTGTTGTTTGCCATTGCATCCCATGAAGGGCTTTGGGAAAGAGCTTCTCACGACCAGTGGGCTGTGCGCTTTCTAGTTTTACACTAACTGATTGGAGACTACAGTTTTACACCGGTTCCGAACGGTATCTTGAGATAAATTCTCGATAGTGTAGCCGTCTAAATTCTCGATAGTGTAGCCGTCAATAACCGAGGTGACCGCCGTCGAAAGAAATATTAGGTGGTCATAGCAGGAATCGAACCCACGTGCTCATGCACAAGAAACGCGCACACTACCATTGCACCAACGCAAAATTCAGTGGAATAGAAAAATAATAACTGAATTATTTTTTGACGAAGAAAGCCATGAATTGGCTTCTCAAAATACCGTTCGGAACCAGTGTAAAACTGTAGGTCCCAATCAATGAGTGTAAAACTAGAACGCGCACAGCTCACGGGTTTGTTAGAAGATCTCCCTAGTCCCTTTATGGGATGTAACATGAAAAGGCTAGCGAATTGAAAACTCTTGCCAAACAAAAGGTGAAAGCTGTGAAATTGAATTTGATTTTATAAATGTAGAAATTAAAGAAATAACTTATTTCAGTGGTCTAACCGTTGGACCGTGCGGCTGTTGTACGATAGATCGTGGGTTCTCAAAATCGTGGGTTTCTCAAAAAACCGTTTGGAACCGGTGTAA
Organism: Phaonia tiefii; assembly: GCA_963931995.1. Classification (NCBI taxonomy): domain Eukaryota; kingdom Metazoa; phylum Arthropoda; class Insecta; order Diptera; family Muscidae; genus Phaonia; species Phaonia tiefii. Next base: position 24,490,969 of record OZ008370.1, read on the forward strand.
AACTGTAGGCCCCAATCAGTGAGTGAAGCGCACAACTCAGTGATTGTGAGAATCTCCCCCTATCCCTTCATGGAATGTAATGGGAAAATATTTGTTTATTTATAGTTTTATTTATTTCTATAGTAAAAAGTGGGTGTATCTGAAAACCTTTTCAGTGTCTGGAAACCAAAAGCTATTGAATATAAAACGAAACCAAACAAAATGTGATAGCTAATGAAACTGAATTAGATTTAGAAAAGTTGAGTTTTTTCTAGATATTTGATTTTGAGTAAATATTCCAAATTTTTTCTTTAGAGCAATAGCTGGGTATCAAAAGGTGATTGCTGTGAAATCAAATGTTTGATTGTGAAAATCAAAATTATTAAATTGTTAATTCATTTCCAGTAAATTATTTATTCACAATAAAAACTTGACAACATTTTTTTTCAAACAAAAGCTAATTGCTGTGAAATCTCCTGCTTATATGACATCAATTATAATTTATTGAATTGCTGTCCATGATAATATCGGCATTTCCCATATTAATTACTGTTTACTTTTGTTGTTTAATGTAAATGTAAATATAAAACCACAGTTGTCATAATTTTATTTACAAATAAATGAACCATATCAAGTTATTGATTTGTGCCAAATTTAAGTGAAACGTTAATTTACCACCCTTTCCCCTCCCAAGTATCCTTTCAAAATTATGAGATTTCAAACAAATATTTGTTATAACAGTTATGTTTGTAATGTTTTTAAAATTAAATCAGCTTTCTGACGTCTTTGGCGGTTTTGTTGAAAGTAACGGTTCAGTAACAGCTGTCACTTTGTCTTTTTTTTGTGTGTTTGTAAGCCTCTGGAACAAAGGGAAACCTTAGCTTGACCGCAAATGCTGATGACGCCGAAAATGATGATGACGATAATAATGACATAAAATTAGCGAGATCACGATACTGTTGTGCAATATGAAACCAGAAGTTCCATCACATCTAAAAATTAGGACAAGTTTGATGAAATTTTAAAAATATCACAGTGAAGGGAAATTTTTATATTATATTTAATATAAAGGGTTTTTTAAATTACTAAACTAAGTAACAAATTACATACTTAGACATAAATATTTTTGAGATCACAGATATTTCTTTTCGATTGTCAACCCATTGGACAGTTTAAAATTATTTTCTTTTAATTAAAATAAAAAGATTTAAGATTTATAGATATCACCAAATCCAAATAGAGAGTAGCATATATTCCAAACACATTTTCACAGCTTCTAGCTTTTGTTTGGACAAGATATGTACATATATCCTATTATTGTAAATTAAAGATTTGAACTTTTTCCTGAAATTAAAAAAAAAATCTTAAATTATTTTGTTCACAATTTCATAACTGTTATTATTTTCTTCATACGGATTATATTATTTAACATTTTTTATTATTGTCCTTAAAAATTTTCACAGATTTTAGCAAAGATGAGATCGTTTAACTTTAATCTTAAACAAGCTGTAACATTGCAAACTAGTTTAAAGATTTTCGTGAAATTAATGCAAGTTTCAATTCAAAAGTAATTTCACAATATCCAGCTTTAATTTATGATTTATTTATTTTTGTTAAAATCAAACTTCCCTCTAAATATAGTAATAATATTTGCCCTGTTTTTATCTTATTTGAAAAACAGTTTCGTAGTCTCTCACGCATAAATAATCAGCCATATTACGAATGTCGTAATATGGCTGATTATTTATGCGTGTCGAGAACGACATTCGTAATAAGGCTGAATATGACGGTTTCACAGTTCTCACCTTTCAATTACCTTGCAGATATTTAACCTTTAATCAATGGTAAACTAATAACTCGCCTACGAATAATTTGTTGTATTCATTTCGAACCGTTTTTTGTTAATACGCGAAATTTTAATTTCAATTAATTTTTTCACATCAATTTACAAAATCACGTGTGATATTTTTTTTGGGTATAATTTATTAATTATTAAAATTTTTTTCAACACGTTTATTTGAGGATTTCTTGTTTGTTTTTTTTTATATTAAAACCAAGTTTGTTGTCGTTTGGAAGCAATTGTGATTCCTTCAATTATAACATTTAGGCAATTGTTGACAATGACAACAACAAAAACAACTGTGCTATTGATCACCATAAAAAAAATCTCGCATTTAAAAATGTCAATGTCAACATCTTCTCATCTCATCTCGTTTCATTTCGATTTGTATTTATTTACAAATATTTGTAAATTGAATTTGAGTGAAGTAGAAAATGAAATTCAACTTTGAAATTAAACAACAAACAAAAACAAGAATAAATATTGAAACATTTGTTTTCGTTTTGAGAATATTGTAGATTTAGTTCAAGTTCTCGATAAACAGTTTGAAACTGCGGTTTGAAAAAAGACTGTAATCTCATATAGATGTTCTTAGTTTACAAGAAAAAGATGTCAAGGTATCGCAATTTAAAATGTAAGAGTTATAGAAATATAACAGGTATTCTTTAAGTGTATAATGCAATCAAAAATAGAAGGAGTGCAATTACTTATAGTAGAAAATGCAATTCCAAATGACAAATTGTACATGGGATTGGCCCACGAGGTTGTCAATTGAATCCTACTTGCACAACCATTCTACAGTTACACAGCTAGTAAGTACTAAGATACTAAGAGCTCAACTTGTTGTATAGTTTTATAGTTAACTTAGAAGCAGACTCCATTAGCAACCTAACAATCAACTTGAAACTCCTTCCAACTGGTGCATTTAACTTGGGTGCACGAGGGAGTCACTTGATCGCTTGTTCAACTAGCATTCTATAGTTAAGTCTACAGTTACGAAACTACTTGTATAGTTTGTTAGTTAACTATAAAGTTACCACCATTTGCAACTCGGCAATAAACTTCCACCGCTTTCAACTGGTATATGTGACCGATGACGCCATTTAACCCACGAGGCAGTCAATTGAAACTCTCCTGTACTACCATTCTACAAATACGCAGTTATTACTAAGAGCTCAACTAATTGTATAGTTTCATAGTTAACTAAGGCACGGCCTCCACCAGCAACCTAGGAATCAGCTTGCAACTTTGACAGATGGCGTCTTTTGAACCCACGAGGCAGCCAGTTCAACCCTATCTGTACTACCATTCTACAATTACGTAGCTATTACTAAGAGCTCAACTACTTGTATAGTTTCATAGTTAAGTAAGGAATAGACTCCACCAGCAACCTAGGAATCAACTTACAACTTGCGCTTCCAACTGGCGATCTTGCGAGATAGCGTCATTTAACCCAGGAGCAACTCAATTGAATCCTTGCAAACCATTCTACAGTTTCGTAGCTAGGACTAAGAGGTATATTACTTGTACAAAGTAACCACCACTAGCAACCTGACAATCAACTTCTAACGCTTCCAACTGGCGATTTTACCAGGTGGCGCCATTTAACCCATGAGGCAGTGAATTAAATCCTTCTTGCACTACTATTCTACAGCACAGTACTAGCCAATACTAAGACCTCAACTACATATATAGTTTCATAGTTAACTACAACGAAACATCCGCTAGGTACCTGGCAATCTAAGTGCAACACTCTTCCAATTGGCGTATTTGAAATATGTTGCCTTTTTAACCCACGAGTCAGGCAGTTGAACCCTTCCTGTACTACCATTCTACAATTATGCAGATATTACTAAGAGCTCAACTACTTGTATAGTTTCATAGTTAATTCAGAAACTGTCTGCACTAGCAATGTAGCAATCAATTTGCAACTATTAAAACTGGCGAAGTTAATATGGTTGTATTGTACGAGGGAGTCACTTGGTTACTTGTTGAAATATCATTCTATAGTTAAGTAGTCATATTCTACAGTTACGAAACTACTTGTATAGTTTCTTAGTTAACTACAAAGTAACAACCACTTGCAACTTGGCAATCAATTTCCACCGCTTTCAACTGGGGAATGTGACAGATGGCGCCATTTAACCGCAAGGCTGTCAGTTGTAACCCTACTGTACTATCATTCTACAATTCCGCAGCTATTACTAAGAGCTCAACTACTTGTATAGTTTCATAGTTAATTAAGGAATAGCATCCACTAGCAACCTAGGAATCAATTTGCAACTCTTAAAACATGGTGTATCTGAGAAAGGAAGGGAGTCACTTGAACCCTTGTTGAACTACGATTCTATAGTTACGTAGCCATATTTTATAGTTGCGAAAGTACTTGTAGAGTTTCATGGTTACTTGCACTAGCAACCGTACAATCAACTTACAACGCTTTCAGCTAGTGAATTTAACATGGGTGTGCCTCACGTGGGAGTCACTTGATCCCTTATTTAACCAGCATTTTCCAGGGACGCATAGCTAGTACTAAGAAATCAGATATTTTGTATAGTTCCAACGTTTCATCAATCTAGTTAGTGCTAACATACTAGTTACTTAACCACCCCCAAAGAATCACGTGTCTTACTGACACGAACTTCCCAACTGAAGTTTGTAAGAAACAGAAATGAAAATCCAGTCCACCAGGTTTTTGAGCTTCATTAGCAAATGCTTTTTGTATTATAGTAATTCCACATTATAGGCCATCTAGGGATTGGGATGAGGTCTTCTACCAAGCACTGAGTTGAGTTTGTTCTTCTTTTAGACTCAACTACAGTTTAACAGCGTCTCCGAAAAAAAATTTTGAGGATCCTTTTTTTAAATTAGCATTAAATTTCCGTTAGTAAATCACATGAAATGGAAAATTGTCAACTACAAAACTGTCTGAAAATTTTAGAAATAGCAGGTATTGACTCGGCTTTATACGTATTTTTATAAATTACTAGTTGAAAAACATGCTTTAACTGTATGGGGAAAGGTAGCTTCATTCATTTTCTACTGGAGAAAGAAAAGTATAGAAAGTGCCGACTGGTCCTCTTCTAAATTACTTTGGGGTTGGTGAAGGAACTAGTTACAGCTTCAAGCCTCGTATTCGGTTCTTGCAAAATTTTCGTAAGAAATTTTTGGGGTTGGTAAAGGAACTAGTCCCTGTGAGCTACTTACAGCTTCAAGCCCCGTATTCAGTTCTTGCGAAATTTTCCTAAGACATTTTGCAATTTATCTCCATACGGAAATTTTAGCTGTAGAGAGTTACCACCTATCTCTGATTTACTATGCAAATATTTTATTTATAATTCCTTTATAGTACTTTTAACACACGTGGTGTTACTTCTGGTTATTATTTATTAATGCCAAAATTCCGGTCGCAAACAATTTTCAAACAATCATTACGTACGAAATGACTTATGCGTAACAACCCTGCCCTGCAAAGAGCTGGTCTGTGCGAAAATTTTGAAGGCTAAATCAAGAACAGAGTTGTTACGCTAAACTTGGTTCGTACGAAAACAATTGGTTGATAATTGTTTGGGACCGGAATTTCGATTATTTCAATAAAGAAAAGTAATAGCACACGCGTTAAAAATACAATGGAGTGCAAAGGTGAATTATTAACGAAATATTTGCAAAGTAAATCAGAGATATGTGGTAACTCTCTGGAACAAAATTTCGCTTTTAGATATAAATTCGTACGAAAATTTCGCAAGAACTGAATTCGGGACCTTAGACGTTAATTTAATTTGTTGCCAATAATTACACAGCATTGCCATGTTGCATTTCTAATCATTGTCAATACAACATTTTATATCATTGTCAATACAAAATGTGTTATCATTGCCAGTGGAACATGTGCGCCATCTGTACAAATCATTTTTGTAGGGGATGTAATATAAGTTTGTGTTACTTTTAGTGATGATAGTTTATTTATGTCAGCTTAAAATTTAACTAATTGAAAGCACGCCTAAGGTCACATTAGTTTATACAATTTGGAATATATTTTACATATTTTAGTTTAAAAATTACAGTGTAGATGGCGCTTGCACAACTTTTTAGGAAATTATTTTCATTAAAAAATAGTCTACTTTATATAACTTATAAACGTGTCATACAATTTCTACGTTGTAAAAATTAATAAAGGCCTCCACAGTTTTTCTTTTTTAATATGATAATTTTCATTATTATTTCCTCTTTATCTCATTGTCTTGAACCACTTGTGATTAACCCACATTTGTGTGACAATTGTTTTTAATAATTAATTATTATTTAATACAAAACGAAGAAAAAATAATAAACAAATGTGGGTTACTTTATTTATACAACTTAAGAATTGAAATGCATATAATTGTTTATGTTTTTTTTTAACATTTTGTATCTCAACCAAATCGAATTGAGTTGAAGTTGTAACGAAACGAAACGAAAACAATGTCAATAATATTATCTAATTTATTAACAGGTGGGAAAGGAAAAGCGGTAGAAAAAAACTCATATTAGAAAAACAAACAAATGTTGTTGATCTTGTTAATGGATTGTTAATAATAAATAATACGAATATACTTGACTATTAAACAGGAAGACAACGAAAAAATAACCCCAATACAAAGTGCCGGGCACTATTTTGCACCTAAAACCACACAAAACAAAAAACCCCCACGGCCTTAATTACTGCTTTGAGGTTGATATAGGGAAATTATATTTACGACATTTATTAAATTTATAATCCAGCTTAAGGACAATTGCAATCAACTATTGAAAGACATTGTTTGTATACAAATACGACAGATTGAGACAGCAAGAGAGGGCGCCCTCTTGTCGCTAGTGCTCAAACTGAAGAGAAATGTAATTTGAATTTTAAATCCGTCTCACTCTTTATTACACATGTCGTTCCGAATTATTATTAAACATTAATAAACAAGTCTAGTTAGTGGGTATTTGTTTTAATTTTCTATAAATATGTTAAATACTAATTGTCGACGTTATATCTATGGCGCCATCTATCAGGACTTTCTCTCGTATAAACATTTCACAGTAACTAGTATAAATTTTCAATACAGAATTGGATTAAACAACTTTTCGAGGTTAAGCTGAAAGTTATATAAATCTTGTTTATCTATTCCTATTTAGTAAATGACTTAATGTTTAAAGGACATTTCGCTTAGCTTCAGCGAATATCCCTATAAGAGTATAACTTTCCTTTTATAAGTGCACAGCAATGTCAAAATTATTAATCCAAAACGCTTACAAACTTTGTACACTGATTTCCATTATATAGTTTCATTTAGTTCTTTCGAAAAAAGCTCGATGCTCCAAAAACCCTTTATTAAACAAAAGTTGGTAACTGCGAAATCACAATTTCGCTGGTAAAATTCAAAACTATTGTTGAAAAACGAATGTATACATTTTTTTCTGAAGTGATTTCCAGTAAATATTTTAAATTATTGTTGAGCCTGCTTTTTATTTCCCTGCTAAACTAATTGTTCGACCATTTTGTATGGGGAGCTAAGCGATATTAAGCGCTTTTAAGCGGCAGCCCATAGAAAGTCGTCGAAAAATTAGTTTAGCATGAATTAAAAAACAAGCGTTTGGTAAATTATTATTGTTATTGGTAGCTTTTAGTGATTTTTTTTAAGAACCGGTCCTGTCAAGTCCGGTTCCGAAAAGAACCGGGTATTTGTACCGGTTTCAATTCGCAACAAATTGCTGTCCCAAAGAGGCTTAAATGAAATATCTTAAGTTGATAAAAAAAATATACATTTTCGTACCCTCACCCAACGGTTAATACTTTTGGTTCCTTTGAAAACGAGTACTCTTATTCAGGAACCGTCTTACGGTTCTTTTCAACCCGTTTTTCAGTTCCTGTGGAACAGTTTTTCGGTCTTTTTGGAACCGTTTTCGGTTCATTTGAACCCGTTTTTCGATCCTTGGTTTAATAAAATTCAAAACTTTTAAATAAAAACAGAAGAAAACCCCTTAAAGTAATTTGATTTCCAGTAAATATTCTAAATTATTTCTTAGGAACTAGAAAACATGGAGAAAGAATTAGAAATAAACCCTTTTCAATCAAAAGCTGATTTCTGTGAATTTTCGTTTATGAAATTCAAAACGTATGAATATTTGTTTTCTTAAACTGATTTCCAGTAAATATTTTAAATTATTTATTCCAAACCTTTTTTTAAAAAAAAAAAATAACTGTGAGATAGAATTTGGTTTAATACAATAAAAAAAATTTAAATAAAAAGAGCAAGAAAAACAAATAATTACATTAATTAATTTAAATTATATTATATATTATTTAAGAGACAACAAAAATAAAATACTTAAAATTGTTTCGTCAGCTGACGCTAGCAAACATGTGGCGCCATCTGTATGCCAAAATTGTAATCTCATCCAAAATGTTCCTTAAACAAATTCTCTCAAATGTTGAACTTTGATAGTGCGAAAGAGAGAAAAATCGAATATTTTGGCACTTCTTCCAGTTCTGACACTAGCGAACATGTGGCGCCATCTGTATGTCAAAATTGTAACCTCACCAAAAATGCGTACTTGTCTCAACTGTGAATTGAATTGAATTGAATTGAATAGAATTGAATTGAATTGAATTGAATTGAATTGAATTGAATTGAATTGAATTGAATTGAATTGAATTGAATTGAATTGAATTGAATTGAATTGAATTGAATTGAATTGAATTGAATTGAATTGAATTGAATTGAATAGAATTGAATTGACTTGAATTGAATTGAATTGAATTGCATTGAAATGATTTGAATTGAGTTGAATGGAAATGAATTTATTTCAATTAAACTGAACTGAATTGCATTGAATTGAATTGAATAGAATTGAATTGAATTGAATTAAATTGAATTGAATTGAATTGAAAATGAAATGAATGGAATTGAATTGGATCGAATTGAATCGAATTAAATTGAATTGAAGTGAATTGAATTGGATTGGATTGAATTGCAAATGAAACGAAATGAATGGAATTGATTTGAATTGAGTTGAATTGATTGAATTGAATAAAATTTAATTGAATTGAATTGAATTGAATTGAATTGAACTGAATTGAATAGAATTGAATTGACTTGGATTGAATTGAATTGAAATAATTTGAAGTGATTTGAATTGAGTTGAATGGAAATGAATTTATTTCAATTAAACTGAACTGAATTAAACTGAACTGAATTGCATTGAATTGAATTGCATTGCATTGAATTGGATTGAATTGAATTGAATTGAATCGAATTAACTTGAATTGAATTGAAATGATTGGAATTGATTTGAATTGAATAGAATTGAATTAAATTGAATTGAAAATGAAATGGAATGAATGGAATTGATTTAAATTGAATTGATTTTAATTAATATGGATTTTAATTTATTTGAATTGATTTTATTTGAATTGATTTGATTTGAATTGATGTTAATGGACTTTAATTGACTCGATTTGAATTGATGTGAATTGATTTGAATTGATATGAATTGATGTGAATTTGTTTGAATAGTTTTGAATTGATTTGAATTGATGTGAATGGATTTGAATTACTGTGAATTGATTTGATATGAATGAATTTGAATAGATTTAAATTGATTTGAATTGATGTGAATTGACTTGAATTGATTTGATTAGATTTAAATAGATTTGAATTGATTTGTATTGATTTGAATTGATGTGAATTGATTTGAATAGTTTTGAATAGATGTGAATTGATTTGAATTGATTTGTATTGATTTGAATTGATTCGAATTGATCTGAATTTGTTTTGAATTTGTTTTAAATTGATTTGATTGATGTGAATTGAACTGAAAATGAAATTTCTTGATTTTAATTGATGTGAATTGATTTGATTGGATTTGAATTGAAAATTCAAAATTTTGCAATTCCAACTTCGTCATAAACTTTAAATTTCCAACAGTTGAATCGAGGAATATCTTGGACTCGTGAAGTAAAAGACGAACAGATTTGTTTAAGAAAAACGAACAAATGGGCCTGGAAACGCCCATTCAATCATCCTAGAGTTTAATTTAAATAAAACAAACCGGGGTTTGGGGTTGTTCGAATAAATGCTTCTTTAAAAAAAGAACCTTCACACAGTGAAACAGATAAAAAAATGTTCGTATTCAAAGTCGAGTGCAAACCTTCAACCCCTTCTTCTTCTTTTCTTCTTCTACCACGAGATATAATAAAATGTATTTTTATATGTCGGTATGGAAATTTTTCACAATTCGCCTGAGTATCTAGACATATTTGTATTTGTATTTTTTTTTCTTTTTAAACTTTTCAATGACATCCAGAAAGTTGAACTAATTTATTCAGTTTAACAAATATTAGTTTATAAAGTATTTTTAAAGTAAACATTAAGAGAAATTAACTTTATCATAACGACAAGAAGAATTTATCATGTCTGAAGCGAGGAAAAATATGTTGCTGTAGTTTTAAATTCTTTCTTGTATCTAAGTGAGATCTGAGCGATGTTATCGGAAACAATTTGAACGAATTTTGTAAATAGAAGAACAAAACACTGTAAAGGACAACAGCTGTTTTGCTATGAATTCTCAAATATTATTTAGAATTGTGAAAATATTTGCTTAACCTGTTAGTATTGCATGTGCTATATTTAGTTTATATAAAAGGGAACTTTAGAGAGAGGTTTTCCCCATTTCTTTCTCTCACTCGCTCAGTCCATGTCAGTCTCGAGTTAAGTTTAAACGCAGTTTTAACATGAATGTAAAACAAATTTATTTTCCCTCTCCTCGGGGCTTAGATACAATCAACAATGAAATGACTTTGAAGACTAGTTCCTTAGTTCCGTGTAAGAACACAACAACAACAATATAGCAGAAACAACTTCGCCACATAAATTTATTTGTTGGAACTAAAGTGGCTTTTTCCCAGTCAGTTTTATTTTATTGCAGTAACTACTGCTGGAAACTTCAACATTAAACTTAAAGCGGTTATGTTTAGTATTAAATTGAATAGGAACCGGTTGCAGTTCTTGAAGGTCACTAACTAGCTTGCAACTAAAGTTCAGTTTTAGCAGACGTCGTTAGGGATTCCCCCTTTATGCAGCAACACACACAAATATTTCCCCATTTCTTTAGACAGTTCAAGCCAAAGATTATTAGAAGAGTGCTGATGATACTTTTATATTTCAAGGTTTGAAATCTTTAAGTTCGGAAAAAATCAAGAAAAATTTATATTTCCTAACCGTGTTCAGGCAAAGGAAGTTCAGCTCGAGAATTTTTCGTATTTTATTTTTTTTTTAATTCCTTAAATTTATTTACAATAAATTTAATTTACAACAAATTTATTAATTTTTTTGAACAGTGCACAGGAGCGTGTAATTGACTTTAATTAAAACTGTTTTTTAACGTTTTAAAACAGTGAAAGTTCAGTTTACGACTTTTTGTATATTTTACTAATCTGAAGAATATTATCGTCTGGGAAAAATCATAACATTTTTTGCCTCTGATTCCCGAAATCCGATTTAAAAAATGGAAAGATCGTCGCCTAAATCTTGATTTGCCGTATTCACCAAATTGCCGTTTTGAGAGAAACGAGTTCAAAGTTTAAAATCTGATAACCATCGGTCTTGTACGGCAAAATCAATGCTCTATATTTCTGAAACCAATAAAGATAGAAGAATGAGGATCAGCGTGCCGTAAAATTTGAGTGTTTCTCGTTCCAAATCCGATTCTAACTCAAAATGGCGCATACAGCAAATCAAGATTCAGGCGACGGGATATGTTTTTGGTTCAATAGTGAAACGGTGCGTATAATTGATTTTAATTAGTTACAATGATTTTATTATCATATTTCCTAACCGTGTTCAGGCAAAGGACGTTCAGCTCGGGAATTTTTTCGTATTTAAAATATTTTTTAAATTCCTTAAATTTATTTACAATAAATTTAATGATTTTTTTGAACAGTGCACAGGTGCGTGTAGTGTAATTGACTTTAATTAAAACTGTTTTTTAACGTTTTAAAACAGTGAAAGTTCAGTTTACGACTTTTTGTATATTTTACTAATCTGAAGAATATTATCGTATGGAAAAAATCATAACATTGTTTGCCTCTGATTCCATACATCTGATTTAAAAAATGGAAACATCGTCGCCTAAATCTTGATTTGCCGTATTCACCAAATTGCCGTTTTGAGAGAAACGAGTTCAAAGTTTAAAATCTGATAACCATCGGTCTTGTACGGCAAAATCAATGCTCTATATTTCTGAAACCAATAAAGATATAATAATGAGGATGAGGTGTTTCTCGTTCCAACTCCGTTTCTAACTCAAAATCGTCAAAATGCGGTATACGGCAAATCAAGATTCTGGCGACGATATGGTTTTGGTTGAATAGGGAAACGGTGCGTATAATTGATTTTAATTTTTTTAGAATTATTTTATTATAATGATGTGATGGAAATCAATCGATTTAAATCGAATTCGATTTGACATAATAATGACATTTTTTTGTACAAATAATGAATATCAAGTAATTAATTCCTCTTTATCTCCTTTTAAATACTGTACATATAAAATAGTTGTTCCTCAATATTAGGAATTATGCCAACAAAATTTGTCAAATTGTCAAATCGTATTCCATTTTGACTCGATAGAGTTTCATCACATGCCAGAATATATCCCATTCATTTTTACGCAGAGAAAGTTGAAGATTTTTTTCATAAAACCTAAAGTTGTATTCTCCTTTTCTGTAATGCTGCTTTTCAATTTTAATGTTTTAAAAATTATTTTTTTTTTACAGATTTTCTTATGTTTTTGTTTGTAGTATTTTTCTTTTTAAATATATTTGGACAACTTTTTCGTTGCTGTGTTTTTTCTTTTGTTTTAATTGTTAGTTGTATTTATTTTAATTTTTTTCTGTTTTAGTATCTTGTTTTAATATTATTGAATTAGTTTTTTTTGTTTAAAAGTTTTATTTTCATTTTGTATTTTATGCATTTTGTATATGACTTTTTCAATATTTTTTCAATACGTTTAATTATTTCTTTTTATTTTTTCGACGTGTTAAGGCCACCGTGACCATAATCATTTTCGCATTAAAATATATAAAAAAAATATTGGGAGAAAAACAAAAACTTACAAAACCAAAATATCATCATCAAGGTTTGTGATTTAGTCCCGATAAGGGGAAAGACTGGCATAGCAGCCCAGACTGGGCCGGCCCTTTTTACACTTAAGACTTGTGTGTAACACAATTAATGATGCTGGGTGTGGCAAAAGTTACTGCCTGTCATATAAATGTCATACAGTTTAAATTAAGTTCATGAAATTAATACACTGAAGGAAAAGAGCTTCAACACTTTGACAATTAATTTTATCGAAAGTGACAAGAATGAATAAACTCATTGCTGCAACATAAGTTTTGTTTGTAGAAATGACAACATTTCTTGGTGATACAAAATTTAAAATCTTGTCGTTTGTTAGTCGGGAAATTCAAATGAAATATTCATTACAACAACCAAATTAATACACTGAAAGAAACAGTCGTTGCCACTTTAACGAATAGTTTCAACGAATAGTTTCAACGAAAGTGAACGGATGCATAAATTCGTCACTACAACGGAAATATTCACTGCCATTTCTTGGTGAAAAAAAAGTAAAATCTTGTAGTTTGTGGGGCAAAAAATTTCGAATATGAATAAATTAATAATCAAAATAAATAGCCGATCATTGTGTACTAAACATAGTTAAAGGAAATAACTAGATATCTTACAAGTGTTGGGAAATTTCTTGTTCAATGGAATATTTTCTAGATGAAGCTTAAAGCAATGATTATAACGTTTGATCCCTAAGTAAATATATCTTGCCAGATGTATTTAGAACAGATGATAGTAGTCGGTATTGTAGCTAATATTAACAGCTATTTTGTTTTTGTTTGGAGAGCCGATGCTGTAAAATTCAACTCAAACGAATACCAACAGTAAACAAAAAAACACATAATCAAAATACATTTTAGTTTGATAGAAAAAATTAAATTAGTTGTTCGAATAACACAGCCTTTAAAATTATACTTGTTTTGTATGTAACAAATTTTTCACAGTGTTGAATAGACGTCAAAGAGTGTTATGAGAAACTTCAATGAGAGTAATACGGTATTTACACAGACCAAGATTAGCGCATTTCGAAAGTTAACGCAGTTAAAGTTAACACGCTAACCCAGAAATTGCTCATACAATTTTAATCTGTAGAAACTGGATTTTAATTTTTAACCTCATTTTAAACTGGTGTACATTTCGATGCAACACTATTTGTTACTAAAAAATGCAACCGTAATAAAGTCATACACAAAAAATCAACTGTTTGTCAGATGGAATACGATCGAAAATTTTCTGACGCGTCGCCGCCACCAAAACTTTTTTTGAAGCTCACGCCGCCTCCGATATAAATAGTAGCTTTTATTGGTTTAAACTGTTAACCGATGTTATCGACTGGCCCGATTTGACTCACTGATCCAATTTTAAAGGTTCAGTTAGTTCGAAAACATCCCAAATATGTACAAAACTGGCAAAACTAATAGCCGCCAACTTAATTTTTATGTTGTGCCGCCGTCTTCGATAATTTTGCCTCGGCGCGGATTTGGTTAAGCACGGAGTTACCAACTGAAATGTCAATTTAATCTTATATTGGGTGGTGTAAACGGTAAAGATTATAGAACAAGGTTATCGCTAACTTGGCCGCGATAAACGGCGGTGTAAATGCGTTATTACAAAACGACAGCACAGCACCTAATGACAGTGCTTGACAACGCCTGGGCGATATCTACTTATTTTCTTTATCTATGCTACAAAGTCTGTGGTCCGCTTAAAACTAATTTCCATGTTTTTGTTTATTTCGCCTCTAAACTATACTCACCTCAACTTTTCGAGTAGGGTATAAAGCTTTCCGTTCATAACACGTGCATGTTAGTCAACAGGTGCTTCCAGTTAGCTGGGGGGTCTAATTGATTAAAAGTAAACTGTTATACAAATGTAATGTGGTATACAAAAGCTTCGTTTTGGTTTATAGTAAAACTTGGTGTAAACATCTCAAGCTTTTGTTTGCTAATCTCTGTCGCGCGCTCGCTCTCTCTCTCTCTCTCTCTTAGTTCTGTCTCATGGTTCTAAATTAGATGCTCTAAGAAGAGAACAAAAGAGATTAAATCACAAGTTAAGTTTTGCAACTTTGCCAATGCATTGCAAACAAAAGCTTAATGTGTAATGTGTCATTTTGTTGTAGTAGAAGACAATTAGTACGCAGTTGTCAGGCAAATGAAAAGGACTTGAAACGAAATTTCACCTAAGTGAAAAAAAAGAGTGGGAAAAGACGAATTCTCTATAAAAGAAAAACAAGAAACAGAATTTGATTTGAAATTTGGAAATTATATCAATAATTTATTAAAGGTTTTTACACATTTTAAAGACCTATTAAACAACATAATTGTATACAAATTAATTCGATAATTTATCGATAAATTGTTATTAATTAAAAATGTGTATTTTCTTTTTCATTTTGCAGATGGTTTCATGGCAATCTTTCTGGTAAGGAAGGTGAAAAATTGTTACTGGAACGTGGCAAGAATGGTTCATTTCTTGTACGTGAATCACAATCGAAGCCAGGTGATTTTGTATTATCCGTAAGGACCGATGACAAAGTAACGCATGTCATGATACGTTGGCAGGTAAGTTCAAAATCCAAAAGAAACATTAAATCTCCTTTGTTGTTGTAGTTGCAATAACATCATACCAAAATCGATTTATTTCAAAGCAATTATTATTGTATTGCAACACAGCAACAAAGTGTAGTTTCAAGTTCATCCATAGTAAAGTTTTTCCTTATTATTTACGACCTTGAACGTAAACGAAAAATCCAACAACTACAGCAGCAGCAATAATACACTCTACTACTCATTCCACCTCAACCTAACAAATTTCGAAATCCACTACGTTACGTAGATTATACGCGATGCGATACACACGGGCAGGGAAGCAGAAACGTATAATTTTTAAAAATAAATAATTTAAATTGTTTAATTTGTTATTTTTCAACACCAACTACTTCTAAAGACATTGTGGCGCAATCTAAGTGAAAGCAATTAATTTTATTAAAGAAAAAAAATTGAAGCCTAACAATTAGATACAGGGTAAGGCAAAAGTATCCGGGGCTAATTTAAATGGATCGACCATAACTTTTAAAGAAGTCCTAGCAAAACAATTAATTTAACTTTTAATCCAAAAATAAACTTTTTACTGATTAAACCAAAAGTAAACGATAGTTATCGTTTTGTCGGAAGTTCTCAATCAATTAGAAGCAAACGATTGTTATCGTTTTGTCGGAAAGCGATACAATTTTCGATTTTTTTCATAAAGCGAACCACCAAGCACTTGTCAATCATGAGCATGAACCTCAGCTATCGTTTATGTTTATTGTCGGTTTACCGCCCTTCTTAAAACCAAACAAAAACGTAATCGAAGTTGTTCCCATCACTATTATGTTCACAACATTTTTTTTGATAATATTTGTTCAAGTTCATCAGCTAGATAAAAAGTTATCGATCAAACTCATGTTCATGAATGACAAATCTGTGTGGTTCGCTTAAAAATTTATTTTTTTTAATAAAATTAAAAATAAAGTGAATAAATTAAATAAAAATTTTTGAGTAATTTGCTTAGATATCGGATATTGAAATTTGAAAAATCGATAACATTTAAAATTTTTTCATAAAAATGAATTTTCCCCAAGAAATCGTTAAAAATCTAATTAAAAATTATTTCGATACCACACTTAGTTATCGATATACAGGATATTAAAATTTGGAAAAACCTATAACGTTTTCGATTTCTTCATAAAAATGGGATTATTATTTATTATTATGGGAATGAATTGATGAAAGCTTAATGGTTAATCTAACCACACTCTTTCTATTACGAGCAACCGAGCACCAGTTATCGTTAACATTGAACGACGATTTTGTCATTATTATCCGACACCAAAACAAGAATTCATTTGCTGCCTCGCACATCACTCTCTTGTAAAATTCTTTCAATTTTATATTTTTTTCCCATAAAAATTGTATTTTGCGTTGGAAACCAAATACATACATATATAGTCATTCATGAACATGAACATCAGCTATCGTTGAATTTCGTGTGCTCATTAAACATTAATTTTTCCGAAGAAAACCCGTCAATCAAACCAAGGAACTGTTTGATAAATACTATAGGGACTCAGCAGCTTCGATTTCAATGGTAAAAAAGTGGTTTACTGACTTTCGATGTGGTCGCACAAGTACAAATGACGCTGAACGTTGTGGACGGCCAAGAGTAAAAGTGCGTGAGGTTGTTGATGCCATGGGCATTTCATATGGCAGTATGGTTTCGATTTTAAATCATCTGTTGGGTTTAAGAAAGCTGTCTGCAAGATGGGTGCCGCGTTTGCTCTCAATTGACCATAAACGTAATCGTGTGACAACTTCAAAGGATTGTTTGGAGTTGTTTAATTGGGCTACGAATTGGTACCTCCTCCGCCATATTCTCCGTATTTAGCCCTTAGTGACTATTTCCTATTTCCAAAACCTAAAGAAATGGCTCTGTGGAAAGACATTTAGCTCCAACGATAAAATTATTGATCAAACAAATGCTCCAACGATGTAATTATTGATCAAAAATGGGATACAAAAATTAGAGAAACGTTGGACTAAGTGTATTGAGCTAAAATTTATGTTGTAACATAAATTATTTTTTGTTTGCAGAATAAATTGGGTTTCATTCAAAAAATCACGGACTTATTGATCCGTCCTCGTATATAGTTTAGTTTATAGTTTTTTTTTATCAATAGGATCAATATCAATATAATTGAGCAAACACAAGCGAAAATCGTAATATTTGGATCTTAGGACTTTATCTCGCATAGTTATCGACTCTACGATGCTGAAATTTGAAATATCGATAACGTTTTAGAATTTGTGGCCTTATTTTGTATATTTTATTTTCGTATATAAACCCAGAATTATACGAAAAAAGGAATCCATTAATTCGATAACTTTTGTTTGTTATCGGAATTTGAAACTATGAAAAGCGGTAAAAGTTTAAATTATTTTGCCATGAAATGAAAACGAAACTAAAGTGAGCAATTTTATGTAACTCGTTGGGATGCTAAAATTTAAACAATGGATAAGATTTTACAGTTTTTCATAAAAATTTTTGTTTTTTCTATGTAGTAACACCATGAAAAAGCTTCTCAAAAATACCGTTCAGAACCGGTGTAAAACTGTAGGTCCCAATCAGTGTGTGTAAAACTAAAAAGCGCACATCCTACTGGTTGTGAGAAGCTCTCCCGAATCCCTTAATTGGTTGTAATGGGAAAGCGTATTAGCGTATTATTGATACCAAAACAATCGTAACTGTCTTAGTTATCGATATATGGAAAGTTAAAATTTGGAAAATCGGCAACATTTTTCATTGTTTTTATATTAAAATTGTATTCTCTGTTGGAAATTGAAAAATATGCGGAAAGCCTCTAAAGTTTTTGATAACTTGCTTTTGTTATCGAGTTATCGGAATTTTATATTAAGAGAATCGATAAAATTTTAGATTTTTTTAAATTTTCGTATGGAATAAAATATGAAGCGAATGAATTACGTAACTATTTTACCTATATTGCTTAGTTATCGAAATTTAAGAAATCGATAACATTTCAAAGTTTTTCATAAAAAAATGACAATCGATAAAATTTTAGATTTTTTAAAATTTTCTTATGGAATAAAAAATGTAGCGAATGAATTAAGTAACTATTTTACCTATATCGCTTAGTTATCGAAATTTAAAAAATCGATAACATTTCAAAGGTTTTCATAAAAACGGAGTTTTTCCTACGGAATCACAAAAAATAAACGAAGCATTTAAAAAAAATTAAAACAAAACATTTCCGTATCTCGATTAGTTATCGATATATAGGAAGGAAGTTTATTTTTTAAAAATCGACATTTTAGATTTTCCTTCACAAAATTTGTTCTTATGGAATCAAAAATAAAGTGAATAAATTCAGTAAAAATATTTCAATATCTCGAACAGTTATCAATTTATAGGAAGTTGATGTTTTAAACCATTGACAAATTTTAGATTCGTTTTAAAAAAGTTTTATTTTTACGGAAAACGAAAAATAGTCCAAACAAAAAATTGGAATAAATTAAAATTATGAGAATCAATAAAATTTGAAAAATTAAAACCTAAAAACTAAAGCGAACCACAGACCTGTCACTCATGAGCATGAACGTGGTCGATAACTTTTTATCTGGCTGACGAATTGAAAAAAAATGTTAGCAAAAAATTTTGTAAACATAATAGTGATGCGAACAACTTCGATTACATTCTTATATGGTATCAAGAAGGGCGGTAAACCGACATTAAACATCAACGATAGCTGATGTTCATGCTCATGAATGACAAGTCTGTGGTTCGCTTGAGTAAAAAAACAACATAACTTTTCGTGTGGCCGGGTTTACAGATTCTCTACTCTGGGGTGGCATGGCCGGCACCCTCTATTGTAGTGTGAAGCATTTTGCGTGACATTTGTTAAGAACATTTTTTTATCGATTTTCCAAACAAAAATTCCTGAAGTTTTAAATGAACTTCCGATTGCTGGAATACTAAGCGTATTATCGAAAATATTATGGAATGCATATGGATTTTGGTATTTCAAATTCAAAATTTTTGTTGTTTTCCCAAATTTAAACATCCGGCAACTCGATAAGCGAGTTATCGAAAAATTTAATTTGATTTAGTTGAGTTTTCTTGTCTGAAAGTAATAATAAAAAGAAAACATAAAATTTGTTCAAATTTTATCTTGAAAACTATATGAGATATCGGAAACTATTATTTTTTATTGTATTTCGACGAGTTTTATCATAATCCCAATCCTAAATACTATTTGATGTTCTGTATAATAAAATAACAATTAATAATTCTAATAATAAAAAGAAAATCTAAAATTTGTTCAAACTTTACCTTAAAAACTAAATGAGATATCGAAAACTATTATTTTTTATTGTATTTCGACGAGTTTTATCATAATCCCAGTCCTAAATACTATTTGATGTTCTGTATAATAAAATAACAATTAATAATTCTAATAATAAAAAGAAAATCTAAAAATTGTTCAAACTTTATCTTGAAAACTAAATGAGATATCGAAAACTATTATTTTTTGTTGTATTTCGACGAGTTTTATCATAATCCCAATCCTAAATACTATTTGATGTTCTGTATAATAAAATAACAATTAATAATTCTAATAATATAAAGTAAATCTAAAATTTGTTCGAACTTTATCTTGAAAACTAAATGAGATATCGAAAACTATTATTTTTTATTGTATTTCGACGAGTTTTATCATAATCCCAATCCCAAATATTATTTGACGTTTTGGAAATTTGTCACTTTATTTTTGAGTAATATGTTATCGATAACTTCCCAATGAAGATTTTATTTACACTTGCTCTCGCACTAATTGTGTAATGGAATTTCGTATAATGGACTGTTTTATAATGGACTTGTTGTTGTGTATTATAATTTATTATCTTATCTTATTATATCATGTCTTTAATCTTATCATATCTTTAATCTCATATTTATTCATTTGTTTGTTTCCTTTTTTTTCTTCTAGGACAACAAATACGATGTTGGTGGTGGTGAACCCTTTAATACTTTATCGGAATTAATTGAACATTATAAACGTAATCCAATGGTTGAGACCTGTGGCACAGTTGTCCATTTGCGACAACCATTTAATGCTACACGCATCACTGCGGCTGGCATCAATGCCCGTGTGGAACAATTGGTTAAGGTAAGATTGCATTCATTCCATAACTTTGTATGATGGTGGCTTCTGTGTGACCGACCAACCGACCCAGTTAGTTCATTCATTCAGTGTGATTTTGAAACGATTAGCATTTTTTTCTAAAACGCTAACGACGATATGGGAAAAGCTGACGTTCATGCAAATGATGGTAGCGACGAGAGAGATAGATTGAGTGGCTCATACTCCACGTATGTCCGTCAGTTGCCAATGGCTTTATTAGATTATCATGTATTTAATTTTGCTCATTACTTGGGGCGCTAGGGGTGTGCTGTATGACGTTGGCCTTTAACTCTGACTATGCGAATTTATCGTTGTTGTTGTTGTTGTTGCTGCTGCTGCAGTCTATTAATAATGTTTGTTGGTTTTTTGCTATTATTGACATATCGTCTGTCCCTCCGTCAATTTGTGAGACTTCCAAGTGGCACCAAGTGGTTACGAGAGCTCTCTGGTAGGTAGTCTTAACCTTTTAAGGTAAAAGCCCCCCATTTAAAGCAAAATCTACGTCGTTACGGAGACAAAAAACAGCTATATAAACAAAAAACAACAAACAAAATAATAAAGAAATATTAACGATTGTATTGTAATTGTTTATATAAACAAAAAAAAAACAACAACGAATATTCTACAGATTTAAGAGATTTATTACTTTGTTGAAAAGTTGTTTCCTTAAAAAAAAACCGGAGGCACAATTTCTGTAGTATATAAAAGTTAATTTCAGGCGCCATGTCAAATTTTCCTTTATCCAAAAGTTTCATTCGTCGCATTTTTGTATGCGTAACTTAGTCTAAGGATTATAACTCACATTATAATCGATATCTCCTGAATCGAGGCAAGGTTTCATCAAAAATCTGTTTCCCTATAGAAAAATTCTGCTATTCTTTCCCTTGATATCTCGAAATGAGAGATTTTGAGACAAATTTTCCTTTATCCAAAAGTTTCATTCGGCGGAATTTTTTATGGTTAACTTACTCTAAGGAATCGTTATATAAGAAACCTTCCTTAAAGTTAGAATTTCTATAAGATCCCTTGCTCACATTATAATCGATATCTCCTGAATCGAGGCAAGGTTTCATCAAAAATCTCTTTCCCTATAGAAAAATTTTGCTATTCTTTCCCTTGATATCTCGAAATGAGAGATTTCGATACAAATTTTCCTTTATCCGAAAGTTGCATTGGTCGGACTTTTCGATCCAAAGATTTGCCTAAAGAATCGTAACTATCAAAAACATGTTTCCCTAAGGAAAAATTCAGCTACACTTTCACTAGATATATCGAAATGTGAGATTTCGTAAAAAATAAGGTTCCTTTATCTAAAAATTGCAGTAGACAGCATTTTTGATGGATAACATTGTCTAAGGAATCGTTACTATAGGAACAATTCCTTAAAGTAAGAATTTCTATAGACATTTTAATCGATATTCGGGATATGTCTTAGTCAAAAAATCAGTTTTGCTATAGAAAAACTCTGCTATTCGTTCATTTAATATCTCGAAATGCAGTATTCGGACTAATAAATATTCCTTTATCTAAAAGCTGCATTGGACAGCTTTTTTGATGGAGAATTTTGTCTAAATATTTGTTACTAACTATAAGAAAAATCCCTTAAAATCAAAACTCCTATAAAGCGAACCACAGACTTGTCATTCATGAGCATGATCTTGGTCGATAACTTTTTATCTGACTGATGAATTTGGAAAAATATTACCAACAAACTTTGTGAACAAGATACTGATGCGAACAACTTCGGTTACATTCTTATTTGGCAACAAGACGAGCGGTAAACCGACAATAAACATCAACGATTGCCGATGTTCATGCTCATGCATGACAAGTCTGTGGTTCGCTTAAGACCAAATGTTCACATTGTAATCGATATCTGCTGAATCATGTCGCGATTAGTCGAGAATTTGTGCTCTTCTATAGTAACTATAGAAAAATTCAGTTATTCTTTCTTTTAAAATCTCGAAATGCAAGAATTCGAACAATATTTGTCCGTGACATATTTCGAAAAGTTTGCCAATGGTAAATTAGTTATTTTCCTTTTCATTTTCTATATATAAATCGTTCCCAAAATCCTAGACACAACCTTGTATACCGCAGTGAAAAAAACTGTGGACAGTTTTTGATCCATACAAATATCTAAAAACCGACAATAGCGAATTAATCCCTTTCCATTTTCCATCTACAACAAATGTGAGCCCAAAGATTTCTCCAAAGACATTTCTCTAAGAAGAGATTGCTCAACCCTAGGCGGTGGCCCACCAAATTCCTCAACCGCAACGAAGCTAACGCTGGTCTGTTTTTGATTCATTAAAAAATATGCAAAAACCGCCAATAGCAAATTAATCTCTTTCCGTTTTCCATATATGTATGTCAAATATTTGTCCAAAGATTCTATTTCTTAGCGAAAGTTTACCGGGAGCATATTTTCTATAAGAAGAGTTTGCTTAACTCTAGACGGTCTTCCTCAAATTCCTCGACTCAACTTTTTCTACCACATCGAAGCCAACTCTGGACAGTTTTTTGATCCATTCAAATATCTGAAAACCACCAATAGCCAATAATCCCTATCCATGTATATCAAATATTTGTCCAAAGATTATATTCCGTAGCGAAAGTTTACCGGGAGCACATTTTCTATAAGAAGAGTTTGCTTAACTCTAGACGGTCTTCCACAAATTCCTCGACTCAACTTTTTCTACCACAACGAAGCCAACTCTGGATAGTTTTTTCATCCATTCGAATATCTAAAAACCACCAATAGCCAATAATCCCTATCCATGTATATCAAATATTTGTCCAAAGATTATATTCCGTAGCGAAAGTTTGCCGGGAGCATATTTTCTATAAGAAGAGTTTGCTTAACTCTAGACGGTCTTCCTCAAATTCCTCGACCCAACTTTTTCTACTGCAACGAAGCCAACTCTGGACAGTTTTTGATCCATTCGAAAATCTAAAAACCACCAATAGCCAATAATCCCTATCCATGTATATCAAATGTTTGTCCAAAGATTATATTTCGTAGCGAAAGTTTGCCGGGAGCATATTTTCTATAAGAAGAGTTTGCTTAACTCTAGACGGTCTTCCTCAAATTCCTCGACCCAACTTTTTCTACTGCAACGAAGCCAGCTCTGCACAGTTTTTGATCCATTCAAATATCTGAAAACCACCAATAGCCAATAATCCCTATCCATGTATATCAAATATTTGTCCAAAGATTATATTCCGTAGCAGTTTCTCTAAGATGAGTTTACTTAACCCTAGACGGTCATCCTCAAAGTCTTAATCAAATTCCTCGACCCAACTTTTTCTACCGCAACGAAGCCAACTCTGGACAATTTTTGATCCTTTCAAATATCTGAAAACCACAAATGGCAAATTAATACCTTTCATTCCCACTTCCCATATAAATAAGAAATGTTTATCCAAAGATTCTTTTCGGTAGCGAATTTTTACCGGGAGCGCAATTTCTCTAAGAAGAGTTGGTTTAATCTTAAGACGTTTGTTTCTAAATTCCTCTACCCAACTGTTTATAATCCAACGAAACCGGAATTTTTCGTCCATTCAAATACTTAAAATCCACCAATGGCAAATTATAACCTTTCCCATATATTTACACTGACGCTGACGTGACCAAATAGAATAGTTTAGCACCTTCTAAGTAGCCAATAAAACTAACTAGGGTTAAGCACAACAACCCCCGAATTCATAACGAAAAGTTAAGCCATCGGCTATCATCTGAAATTCAACGAAACTGTTGCCAACGTGTGGCTACGAAACGAAGGAATACATGCTAACTTTTAACTTACAGCTGCCATCGACGAGGGTTGCATTTGGCTAAAACAGACATGTTCATATTACAATTAGTCAGTAGCTGGAAAATTGTTATGAATCAACTTTGTACTAACAAGTGACTAAAACTAAAAATACAATCAATAAATGTCTTCGGTTAGTGACTTGTGTAAATACACACCGCAGTGGCTTAACGGGCTAGACGCTGCTGAAGATGATGCTTCACAAACATCGAAACGATCGTCCAGCGAATGTGAGTTCGAATCCCAGCCGCGGCATTTACATTTTTTTCACTAACCGGAGAAAACATGATCTCTTACAGCCTTAAAGGAAATTACAACTTTAAACATAACGAGGATCTAAAACAACTAAATTTGAATACATTTTAGTTAGGCACTCGTTTTACGGAGTCTATATACAGTGACTAACTTTTCGGTATGAAATCGGAGGCTGCCAAGAATACAAGCTAATTTTGAAAAACAACTGTCATTGTGCGAGTACTACCAACGGTCATGATTATCAGGGTTGTATTTGGCTAAAACACAGATGTTTATATTAGAGTAAAACAATAGATACGAATAGGAAATAAATCAACTCTTTTCAAACGTCTGATTAAGCCTAAAAATCATTATAGTTAGACACTCGGTGTGCAGAGCGTCCACCCCGTGACTAACTTTTCGTTGTGAATACGGAAATAAGTGTTCTAGAACAATTTGTTCTAGGCAACTATTCGCTAAATTCTTTGATCTCAGTTAACTGTCTTAACTGTCAAAAACTTAGCGTTCAATGGTCAAGTCAAAGAATCACACCAATCACAATCAAAACAGAAGGGCTCATCGGAATGGCATCAAGCGTCCAATGCGTAAACGCCACCTTGGGTATGGATGTCAAGTTCTTGACCAACCAACGTGTTGCCCGCAGGTACAACTTGTCCCGCGCAAAAGCCAACGAACGCCACCGCGAACATAGTGAAGCCCATGCCGGCAAACCCAAGCCAGTGTCCATCCAATCTTAGTTCTTGCGTGAGTGTAGCAGAAAGTATTTTTGTCAATGTTGACTTTTAAACAAAAACACCAACCTATGTTTTTAAGATGACAACAGATATAAGTTGTCTTAATTTTATATTTAAAGCAGATTTTAATTTGTTATTAGTTAATAGATCAATTTTTTAGAACGCTAAGGTGCTAATGAAAAGAGGCAGAAACTTGAAAGCGTTCGTCCCTCAATGTGAGCTCAAATCCCAGTTTCGACTGTTTAAATTTGTTCGCTAATTGCAGGAAAACCCCTGATCTGTTTGTTCATAACAAATTAAAATCTTTTTGTAATAAAAACAATTCCAACCGAATCAATAAATAATTTTGTCTTGGCTAAGAATTCTCAAGTATTTTGTCCTCCGAACCCCTTTGTAAGGGGAACGATTTTACATGTATCCTTTTCACCAACCGAAAAACGGAACTGTTAGCTTACAAGGAATTGAATCACGAAATTCGTAAAGGGCTCATATCGGGGTTTTCAAAGTATTTAGGAGGCACAAAAAACTGATTTTCTCACAGCCTGTGTAGAATTTGAGAGCGCAAATATTTCTGAAAGAGATAACAATTGAACTGCTTGATAAAATACTGAAATTTTTTTTTTTTAACATAAGAGTTGTGGAAGAAAGAGCCGCTACAGTTTTCCGATATAAGCCCTTTTCGAAAAAACAGACATGAGCCCTTTTCGAATTTGATGATTCAATTATAACTGCTTAAAAGGAATTATAATTTTCTAAAAATAACTCGGATCGAAGATAACGAAAATTGAGGAAATGCTTTGGTTTATTTAGTTATTCTGCATATTACAATTTATTTATAAATTCCTTTTCTTTTTTTACATTTTTAGGGTGGCTTTTGGGAAGAATTTGAAGCTTTACAACAGGACAGTCGTGACATATTCTCACGCAATGAAGGCTACAAATTGGAGAATCGTCACAAAAATCGTTACAGAAATATATTACCATGTAAGTATATCAAGTTTGTAATCTTCGAGCATATGATCTGGCTTTTAAATCTACTGTTTCCAGCTGATTGAAAGTTTTTTCTCAGCAGTTAAGAATGCAGTATGAAAAAGAGCAACATTTTGGAATAAATTTGGAATAGGTGTAGAACTATCTGGCTGTTCCTTGTTGTAGCACGAAATCTTTCGTTCATATTGCAGCCAAGATAAATTTGACCATTTCAAAACGACCCAAAAATTAAATTTCCCTGTTTCGAAAGGGTAGTCATTTGTGACCAATGATAAAGTCAGTCGAACGAAGCCTTTTGAAATAGAGTAACCCAATTTCAGTCCAATTCAAAGACTGGCTTTCGATTGAAATCGAGAAACAGATCATATATCTAACATTCAACCCGAAACGAAGGTTGGGAAATTATTGTTTTGGAAGAAATTAATGGCAACCTGTTGTGAATCAGCATTTCAGGTCATTTGTATGCTTCTCAATTTAGAGGCAATGGAACGTGATCAGACATGCATTTCACTAGCCCAGTTGATTTTCCATGGACTAGTTTCCTAGGTTTCCTAGTATTCCTAGTGATGGCGACACTATCGAGTACATAGCCATTAAAAAACTTCTCAAAATACCGCTCGAAATCGATGTAAATCTGTAGGTCCCAATCAGTAAGTGTAAAAACTAGAAAACGCACATCTCACTGATTGTGAGAAGCTCTCCTCAATCCCTTCAAGGGATGTTATGGGGCACTATTTTTTTTTTAGTTTCCATATTCTATGGACTATTATTTTTGTTCCCAGTCAACTGAAAATGCTTCATAAATTACTCATAAACAGGGAGAGGTTTCATTTAAACGACAGGTTTCATTTAACTGAACAGTTTTACGTTTACTACGAATGTTTCTTATTCAGGTGTAAATGGTTGGAAATCTTCTCAAACTGCCTAGAGTCCTAGCAACATTTTTGGAATTGGTTTTAAAATTACGGTTTTAAGAAGAGTTTCTTTTGCAAGAAGTTGTATGCCCTGTTCCTCGATTTCGATCCAAAGTTAGTCATTTGAATTCCACTGAAATTGGGTTACTCTAAGTCAAAAGGTTCCGTTCGACTGACTTACCCGTATTATAACCATCTCCAGTTATCATACAGTTGAAGATAATTAACAAATGTACCTGGCAGTTTGTATGGAAGTTCAAAATTAGAACTGTTAGTTAGATCTAACTAGATATTGGGATAGTAGCCATTAATCTTTGATCTCAAATGCCAGCACATTTGAAATAGACCAATTTTACATTTTCATTCGATTTAAAATGAAACCAAATGGAACCAGAAGAAATTTCTTTCGGCTAGAAATCCAACGAAACCTTTCGTTTGACACAGAGGAATAGGCACACAGTTTTCGGACAATTATTTGCAAGCGCCGCTTTTGGCATTTTTTTTGTATTGAATTCGTTTTGAATTGTCATAATCTCGTATGTGCCAACATATCAGTTGCTATTAGTGCACAATTTGAAACGTAGATTTTGAATTCACATTGCCTGGTGAAAGTTCCTAATGTCATGAAACTCCGTCTTCAACGGGTTACAAGAGAATACATTTCCAAAAAAAAAATTCCAATTACTATAACAATATCTTCAAGAAAGGCGGTTACAACTAGTTTTAAAAATCGAGATTGTTTCCTTATTAGTCTCTATAGTTAATTCAGACCAAAACAGTTTCTTGCCATTACTTTCAATGATTATAACACTTCCTATAACTGGAGGTATTAGTGTCCCGCAAAAGATCCCCAAGAATCCATTCTTTAGCTATCAATTTCGAACAACCATAATTCTTTTTAAAGCCAAGATTTAATAGATTCTGGTGTAAAACATTCATCTTGGAACTTATTAAAGAATCAGTACATATTTTTCCAGGATGTTTATCCATCAATTGAGAATTCAGCTCTCTCAATAAGATGAGCATGAAGTTCAGCACATTCTTCGAAAAATTTCTTAAAGCCTGTGAAACACTTCTCTTGCAACATTTCAAATTTTGTTTGTTTTATATGTTATAATCTCATTTCCCTCGTTCCCTTTTTTTCCAGATGATCATACACGCGTCAAACTCAACGATGTCGATCATGCCATACCCGGCGCTGAGTA
The DNA here is from genome assembly GCA_963931995.1 of Phaonia tiefii. Taxonomy (NCBI): domain Eukaryota; kingdom Metazoa; phylum Arthropoda; class Insecta; order Diptera; family Muscidae; genus Phaonia; species Phaonia tiefii. The sequence continues at coordinate 24,519,595 of OZ008370.1, forward strand.
TATCAACGCCAACTATATACGCTTACCCACCGATGGTGAACAGAATAACATGAATGCATCGCAAGAAAGCCTTAATGCTATGGTCTCTTCCTGTCCGGCCTGTACAGCCGCTCAAATACAAAAGAATTGTCCCAATTGTCAGATACTCAACAAGACCTGTGTCCAATGTGCCGTCAAAACGGCCACATTGCCCTACAGCAATTGCACAACGTGCAACAAGAAAACTGACAATTTGAATAAACATAAACGCAGTGAATCTCTAACCAATAATGTTCTAATGGGCAACACCAACGGTATGATGACGCAACAGCAGCAACAACGTTCCGGTCTAACGGGTTCGAATTGTTCGGCGGGCTCGTCTTCATCGCGACCATTGAATAAAAAGAATAGCAGCGATTTGACGGAGCGTGAAATGTTTAAAACCTATATAGCAACCCAGGGCTGTTTAGCCAATACCGTAACCGATTTTTGGAATATGATTTGGCAGGAGAACACACGCGTCATTGTGATGACAACCAAAGAATTTGAACGTGGCAAAAATAAATGTGCCAAATATTGGCCCGATGAAGGTCAATGCAAACAATTCGGTCCCGCCAAAATACAATGTGTCTCGGAGAATTCCACAAGTGATTATACATTAAGGGAATTTCTATTCTCATGGCGCGAACAGCCCGAGAGACGTATATTCCATTATCATTTTCAAGTGTGGCCTGATCATGGGGTACCAGCAGATCCGGGCTGTGTATTGAATTTCCTGCAGGATGTGAACACGAAGCAGAGCCAATTGACACAAGCGGGAGAGAAACCGGTAAGTGTGGCTGTATGTAATACAACGAAATAAATAAAATGAAAACTGCAATCAACATGTTCATGATGGAAATGCAATGAACATGTTCATGATGGAAATGAAATGAACATGTTCATTATGGATTTCAATCATGAATATATTGTTGAATGTTATATTGAAATAATTAACAAAATTTTATTTTATTTTTCATTTGCAGGGTCCCATTTGTGTCCATTGTTCGGCGGGTATTGGTCGTACGGGTACATTTATTGTGATTGATATGATTTTGGACCAGATTGATAGAAATGGTAAGTTTTTAGAGGATATACTTGAAAAACAAAATTGTTTAGGGAACAGTTAAATAAACTAATACGAAACTAATTGCTTCGTATCAAGAATAACGTTTTACTCATAACATTTTCTTATTGAAACTGATCTTAGGCAAACATTCGTTTTTGAAAAGATAACTTTTGAAAAGATAGATGCTTTGTCTTAAAACATGAATTGGGTAAAAAATTGAGTTAAAACTGTTCTTAGGTAAACATTTGTTTTAGATAACATGTACAAGGCAAACTTGTTTAATTGAATTCTTCATTTAAAATGAGCCTTAAGTTAGTTTAGTTTGAGAAAGAGTTATTGAAGCATTGCAGCTTTGCGTCATGATCATTTTCTAAGCACACACCCAAGTCATTGAGACTGCTATGTTGAGCGCTATTTGTAGTCCCGGCATTACCCAATCGTGCGATCGAAAGATCGAATCAGTTTCGTGTAGTAATCCGTATTATGGTAATTACTTTATTAGCCCCGGCGTTACCCAATCGTGCGGTCGAGAGATCGAATCCGTTTCGAGTAAAAATCCGTATTTTGGTAATTACTTATTGGCCCCTGGGCTACCCAATCGTGCGATCGGAAGATCGAATCCGTTTCGTATAGTAATCCGTATTTTGGAAGCGTAATTATATGAAATCTTGATTTCAAACTTAATAAATAGTTGGAATTATCAAGTTTATAGGAGAATAGGATTACACCAGTACTAGTTTTTTTTTAGAATTGACCAATAAACCAGATTATGATACGAAACAGATGCGTTTAGATCATTCGATCTCTGTTTCACAGGAATTTTGTACTGCGTACACATTTACTCAGTGTTGTCAATTCCATTTCCCTGGGATGCTCCTCTAGTCTTGTACCTTTGAGGGCGACAGTCTTCTGATTCGTTAGCGTTAGTTATTCTCGTTGAAATTCAGACTTAATTGCTTTGAAAGGCTTTGTATTGTCCAGACGTGACGTCTGCTGGGTGTAGCCCATCTAAACCCCTTAGTCTGTTACTTCATTGGTCAAAATTTCGTTGTGTCCAGGATCTTTTATGATCCCCAGGCTGCAAAAATGGCGAACTTTTTTTCTCCTCCTTAAGGTCTAGTGTTTTTTGCTAGTGTTGGTCACACACTTTTTAATTCAATTCAATTTAACACAATTCAATTCAACTGAATACAACTCTATTCAATTTCGTACATCCTATTCAGTTGAATGCAATTCAATTCAATTGAATACAACTTAGTTGAATACAATTCAGTTCAACTGAATCCAATTCAGTTCAACTGAATACAATTCAGTTCAACTGAATACAATTCAGTTCAACTGAATACAATTCAGTTCAACTGAATACAATTCAGTTCAAATGAATACAATTCAATTCAATTGATATATATAATTCAATTCAATTGAATTCAATTAAATTCAATTGATTACAATTAAATTCAATTGAATACAATTCAGTGCAGCTTAAACAGTTCAATTCAATTGAACCAAATTCAATTGAATACCATTCAATTAAATTAAATACAATTCAAGTCAATTAAATTCAATTGGATGCACAGGAATACAATTCAATTCAATTGAATATAATTCGATTCAATTAAATACAATTGAATTCAATTGAATACGATTCAATTCAATTTATTTTATTAACAATCAATGACTTTATTGGACTAACAGTGAAGATCTTGACATTTGTGTGTCCACTAACGATGTTAAACCATCTCACACGTTTCATAATCGCCTTAACATCTGTTTGAAAAACAGTGTTATTGATGGGAAGGCTTAAAAGCTGTTTAATATTCCAAAGGTCCTCTCCCTAGTCTTTCATATATCCTAGAGTTGTCAATAGTTAATAAGGAAACCATCCGCTTTGAATTGTCTCTGTATGGTAATTGTGTTTATTGGTACTTTATTATTTTATAATTCAAGCTGAAGACCATTCTATATCTCTATTAATAGAGATATAGTTTTTTTTTTAGAAAAAAGTTTTGATATAATGCATTCTCATGATTCTAGCCACAGACCTTCATCCCTGATGAACGTAGAGCACGACGAAACTACAGGCAATAACAATTAAATAAATGGTTTCCCATTACATTCCATGAAGGAATTGGGGAGAGCTTCTCACAACCAATGAGCTGTGCGCTTTCTAATTTTATACTCATTGATTGGAGCCTACAGTTTTACACCGGTTCCGAACGGTATTTTGAGAATCTTTTTCACGGCTATATACTCCATAGTGTCGCCGTTACTATGTGAGGTGACCGCCGCCGAAATAAATTTAAAGTTGTCAGAGCAGGGATCGAAGCCAGGATCTCATGTACAAGAGGCGCGCACACTAACCATTGCACTACCGACGGCCACGGTAATAACAATTGCCTGTAAGAATTGTGTTGTCTTTTTAGGCAACAACAAAAATCATTTCTAATGGAAACCGATGGTTCTCTGGAGATGGAAAGAAGTTTTCTTGTGTGTTTTGCTTGCGATATTTTTCGAACACTTGCATAGTAGAAAATTCTCAATTGAGATGAGTTTTCGTTTGCATTTAGTTTGATGAATTTATCAAAAGCAGTATTCCAAACAAACGCTGATGAAACACAATGTGTTGTTAACAAGACAGTTTCTTTTGGCTTGTCATCTGCCCAGTCATCCCAACCATCATATTCTGATGCAGGATCCACCCCCCCGTCACATCCGGAAGGACATCAGGCGGTACTGTGCGGACATCCAAGACGTCAATCCATCGGACGTCAACAGATTGTCAATAGCAGTAGCACAGAAATTGTTGCATAACACGGCGGTGTCAGAGGCCATAAACGGCTACTCTTGCAACAGGGTCTTTAATGAACACCCTCCCGCGATTTCGAATAATGAGAGGCTTCTGCCTAGGCACACCAGAACCATTCTGGCACAGCTTAGATCTGGTTGGAGTTCTATCCTGAACTCATACAGATCAAGGATAATCCCAGCACCTTAGATCAGTGCTCACACTGCCTACAAAGCCCTCATGATACTATCCACATTTTCAACTGTCCTGATAGGCCTACTGACTTGCGCCCAGTGGACCTATGGGACAGACAGACCCTTGGAGGTGGCACAATTTCTCCAGCTCCCCACCGCTACCTCCAGTGACACATAGGGGAATTACACATAATTTTTGTTTTTTATATCTTCCAGGGACGAACGAGTGGAAACAGAAAATCTGTTACAACAACAACAACAACGCTGATGAAGATCAGTGGCTAGATCTGAAATAGCTATAAGTTTTGCCAGGAATCATGAGGATGCATTTTGTAAAAGTTCTTTTTTTAAAAAAACCATATGTCTATTAATTGAGATATAGAATGGTATTTAGCTTGAGTAATAAAATAAGAAAGAAATTGTATTCCTTTAAGTCAAAACGTTTCGACGTTTTTGTTCCACTTGAAATGAAAAACATTGTGGAATCCAGATAAAATTTCTTTGGACTAGAAAGTCTTTGTTTAACAACGAGGAACAAACATATACCTCCATATTCATAACAAGTTAGTCACTGGATGTATGCTCCTTATAACGACTGTCGCACTGGAATGCTTTTTGGACTTAGTCACTCGTTAAGGCCATGTTAGCCTATCAGTGCAAATAGAATGATTTGCGGAGAGAGAAATGAAATGAAACTTCTCTATTTGAAAGAAATCGTTCATTCCCGTTTTCTTTGTGTTCGTTTGCAATACCGATCGCATCATCAAATTTCAAAATTGTTTTGGTAAATTGTTCTCCTCAAGTTTGTGCTATCCAATTCGCTTTTCGCCATTTGAATTTTTCCAACATCTCCTTTAGTAAAGAGTTGATTCATAACCATCTACTGGCTAACTTTAATATGAACCACGGCTAAGAGATGTGCAATTCCTGCCGCTTATGAAAACATTTTCTACACTTTTCTATTGATCAATATACATATAAGAAGACACAAGCAACACAACAAACTATTCTATTCTAACATGACCTTTAGTAAAGAGTTGATGCATAACCATCTACTGTCTAACTTTAATAAGAACATGTCTGTTTTAGCCACACGTTAAAAAGTTAGCATGTACTCTTTCGCTTCGTAGCCACTCGTTGGACACAGTTTAGTTGAAGTGTTATGAATTGATAATCGTTAGTTAGATGATAGCCGGTGGCTAACTTCATTATAGATACGGGGTTTTTTCACCGCAATGGAGTGTAGTGAGTGTATTGCCTCTATTGTCCTTGTCGATCTTGTTCTTGAGCCCCACTGAGACTTCTGCAGTACATGAGTTGAATCAAATTCCATGTTTCGCTTTGATACCCACTAGACTATAGGTGCGTAAGTCAGTATCGAGTCTATCACGGTTATGCTTACAGTCAAGGGATAGTCTTAGGTGAAAGGCTCCATTTAAACCAATAGCTGTACTGCAAACTGATCTATCTACATATCTGCGTGCCAGTTCCACTTAGCTTTCTGTATGGTCTGAAGAATGTAGTAATCGGTCCACTATTACTCCCAAGTCATGCACCTTGGTGTACAAACTTTTAGACTTTTAGACTAAAAGTTTAGACTAATCGAATTATTTCTAAATTTTCAACTTGATTTAACTTTTATCCCCCATTTCGTTTCTTTGCAGGCTTGGACACTGAAATTGACATTCAACGCACAATCCAAATGGTACGATCCCAACGTTCGGGCTTAGTACAAACCGAAGCTCAGTACAAATTCGTTTATTATGCCGTTCAACATTACATACAAACTCTAATACAGCGTAAGCGAGCCGAAGAGCAGAGTATACAAGTGGGACGCGAGTATACTAATATCAAGTGAGTGGTGTAATGCTTGGAATAATTCCAAATAGAATGTTATAATGAAAATTTGTGTCGCTTTTTGCATTGCAGATATACAGGCGAAATCGGTAATGATAGCCAGAGATCTCCCCTACCATCTAATTTAAGTTTAGCCAGTAAACAACAGCATCAGCATCAGCAGGCAAATGCTGCCTCAGCAGCGGCAACAAATTGTAGTAGCATTAGCAACTCGAGTAGTAATGCAAATGACAACAATCAAGCAACGAAATCAAATTTTAACAAAATGCCATTGGCATCGCCCACAACACCCAGTAGCCGCCATAAAATGACAAGTTCATCCATAAACTCACAGCATCAACAGCAGCAACAAATTTATAGCAACGACATATTTCAAGCAACAACGCCAAAACACAACGAACAACAACAACAACACAATTTACAACATCAACATCCTCACTCTCATCACCATTCCCATCATCAAATGCATCAGGCGTCGCAGACGCAATCGCCATCGCCATCACAACAGTCACACCACCAGTCATCGTCACATGCGACGACGGCTACAGGTAAGCAGGTCTCGTCTCGGCCCGGTTTGCTCAAATTGTTCACTCCCGTAATTTTTCAGCCTACGAAAACATTTCCAAAGACATGATGAGGCATCATTATGCGGCGCCTCCTCCTACACCGCCACGTAAAACATGACAATTAAAGTTTTAATGAAAAAAATGTTTTCAAACTTTCAATCTTACCCCCCCCCCCTCCCCCTTTAAAAACACTAGCCCTTCTTTTCGGGTACTCCTAAAAAAAATCTCAAAATACACATGTTTTATGTCCTCCCCTTTTATATTAAAGTATTTGTATTGTTATCATTTGATTTTCGGAATCATGTAATCTCTTTTGTTTCTAAGTACATTGTGGTTATACTTAAGGGATGTTTGAGAATATTGTTTTCTGTGGAAAGAGGTTTTTAAAGATTCAATTTAGTTGGAATGATTCTTGTACCATCTAAATTGCATTTTTGGTTTGTTTTGAAAACATGTGTCTACGAAAATATTTTAAATAAAACTCAAACTCAACTCTCTTCCCTTATTGGCCAAGATTAGTTTCTTCTCCATTCGCCATTACAATTCATTATATTTTATATTAAAACAAAGAGAGACTTGAAAATTAAGTTTTCCCTCAAAAAAAAAAGGAAAAATTAGAAACTCATATCCAAATTGAATCTACATATATCGAATCGTTTTCGTTGTGATATTTGAATCGTACGTACACACATACTATGTTATTTGACACGCCCCCATTTTATTTTTTCGACATTTTGTTTTTCATTTTATTATGTTAAGTATAAATTTCTTTTTGTTTTCTATGTAAAATGTTGTTAAGAGAAATTTGTCAAAAAAAAAGAAAATCAAAAAAACAAATTTAATCTTTTGTATTTATAAGATAATGATTATGATGATAAATAATGTTTTAATTTTTAAATAGCATCTCATTTTTATTTTGTTTCATTGCTTACAATCATATAAGATTTAATTCTATTTTTGTTTGTTATTTTGTAACTTTTACATTTTGTATTACGTATGCGTATTAAAAATTTACTGTAACATATATTTTTTAATGCGAGTTAGACAATAATTTCATGGAAAAATTTATTGTAATTATGTTTTTCTTTTAATTTTTTTTTTGTCTTTAACAAATTTGATTTAAGTTTAGTTTTACTATTATTGATATTATTAATAAAGTGAGAAAATAATAATAATAAAACCAACAAACTTATGCATAAAAAACATGTTTTCAGTTGAATTTATTTTTTTTTATCTGTTTACATAAATAGTTTTTAACAACAGTTTAAATTTCTCTTCAACAAATCTATAATTTTGTATTACGGTATAATGTATTCGTGGCACTCACTGTCTACGATTTTCATTTTTAAATTAATGATTTAAATTTTGTTTCTACAAATATGTTAAAAAAAAGTTATATTTATCCCTATTACTTTACTTTTATTGACTACTAGCTTACCCGGCACACGTTGTCCTGCAAATTTTGTTCAAATACTGTTAGCAGGAGCAGAAATAATGGATTTTTAATTTGTGGTTTGTATGGGAGGTACCACACCCCTTTGTCCAATTGGACCGAATAGTAAATCTAACCACCCAGGGCGCCACCCTAACGCATACAAAAAAATTTATTCAAATCGGTCCAGAAGTTTAGGAGGAGTTCAGTCACAAACACACGTGCAGTAGAATTATAAAGGGTCCGCCAAATAACTTTTTTTTTTTTTTGAAAATGCTATTAAAAAAATACTACTGAATATTTTCTCAAATTTCTTTTTTTATTTGAAAGTACAATCCTTCCGGTTAATAATGGAAAATAATTTCATTCAAATGGCTGCCTCGGCTGGCCATGCAGTAGCCTACACGATCGGTCCAATTTTTAAGCACATTATCGATTGTGTGCAGCTGTATTTCACCAATGGCTTCACGAATATTGTCCTTTAAAGCGTCAATTGTCTCTGGCTTGTCGGCGTAACACTTATCTTTGAGGGCACCCCACAAATAATAGTCCAACGGTGTCAAATCGCAGCTCCGAGGTGGCCAAACGACATCAGCTCTGCGGCTGATAATGCGCTCTTCAAAAACAGTGCGCAAAACATCGAGTGTAGCTTCGGCTGTGTGGCACGTAGCGCCGTCCTGTTGAAACCAAATGTTGCCAATATCCTCCTCTTCAATTTTTGTGAACAAAAATTCGTCCAACATGGCCCGATAACGATCGCCATTGACTGTAACGGCCACTCCTTGCTCATTTTCGAAGAAAAATGGCCCAATTATGCCTCGGGACCAAAATCCGCACCAAACAGTGACTCGTTTTGGGTGCATCGGCTTTTCAATGTATGCGTGCGGGTTTTCTGTGCCCCAAATGCGACAATTTTGCTTGTTTACATACCCGCCAAGCTCAAAATGAGCTTCATCTGAAAAGATGATTTTTTTAGCAAAATCGGCATCTTCTGTAAGTCGATCGCAGGCCCATTTTTCCAATATTTCCCAGCGTTGTTCAAGCGTATACACAACCATATTCGTTCAGCGGAAGGATAAAACTAATTATCTGTCAAATCAGATATGAGCTAAGTGTTACCATTCACGAAATAAGCACTAGTTGAAAAAATACGTTAGATGGCGGACCCGTTATATATAAAGATTTTACAACCTCATGAGGTCAGACGTCTTACACATATTAATTAAACAAGCAAATTAAACAAATTTCAACATATTCTTCCAACTGGCTGTATCCTTCGCTTTTTCTCGTCAGTTGGTAACACCAAGGATACGGAGGGATTCTTCTGCCTGGTCTTTCCAGCGGAGTCTTGGTCGTCCTCTTTTCCTGCTTCCATCGGGTACGTCATCGAAAACCTTTTGCGCTGGCTCATCTTCAGTCATTCTGATAACATAACATGGCCTAGCCAACGCAATTAGCCTAATTTGATTCGCCTAGCTATATCCACGTCAGAATAATACAGCCTTATTACGAATGTCGTTCTCGTATTTCGACTACGACAGTTTTGTAAAAGATTAAAGACAAAGTTGGCGTGTTATCTTTAATGTTTTACAAAACTGTCGTAGTCGAAATACGAGAACGACATTCGTAATAAGGCTGATAGACTATATAGCTCTGCGTTCCAGCGACGTCGGTACTCGCCGTTTTCTCTAACAGGCCCATATGTTTTACGGAGAATTTTTCTCTCGAAAACTCCCAAGTTTCGGAGCCATATGTCAAGACAGGTAAAATGAGAGTCTGATATAGCTGGACTTTTGTCCGTCGAGAGAGGGCTCTGTTTCTAAACTGCTAGCATATATTTGCAAGCACAATTCTCCTATCTATCTCCAGCCTGACGTTGTTGTCCTTGTTAACGGCGGATCTAAGGTAGACAAATTCATCTACCACTTCAAAATTAAATCGGTTGTCAACGTTCAAGTGCGGGCCAAGTCGAGAGGTTTCTCTAGTCGTTGACACCATCAACGTTCCACCTCCAAGGACAGTCCCATCCCTATAATGTGTGAAATACTTGTGGAGAAGGGACTAAGGTCGCAACCATCGACCTTAATAATCAATTTCATCAATTTCATAATACATTACTCCCAAATTCGATCTTTTACCCAAACATTTCGCAGGGATTCTTCAAACTGAGCTTTTCAGTGAAGTCTGGGTCGTCCTATTCTTAGATCTCTTTTTTATTTTTGCCCCCTTTTGATTTGCAATCTATCATAATTATGACAATAGGCATTTCATAGATCTATTCTACTTAAAACAGAAATAATCGTCCTTATTACGGTTGTCATCGTCGTTGTCGTTTTTATGTCAACATCACTTCGTGTCAACATCGTCGTCACATCAACGCAAGTTTGGTATTCTGTAACTGTCTTGAGACGACGTCGACTGTTTATCGATAACCTATTAAAAACATAAACAAAGTTATCATTCGTAGTGAATGCAAGCAGGAAGAAGAAAATTTTACGTTTGTACTTCTATTATTTTATTTAATTTAGTAAACGTTTTTCCAAGTACCTAAAAAGTGTTTAATTATCGTAACCATATCGACTCCGATTTGGAAGTTATTGGATGTAGGCGCCCTATATCACCAGGTTATGCGAATGGAAGCGGTGAATTGAGAGGAGTTCTCCATGGAGGCACATAAAGCCTTTATTGGCCCCACAGCTGCGTGTATTGGAGACAAGGACGTAATGGAGTGCAAGAAATTATCTCATCAAATTCAACATGGACCGTACATTCGACTATCTTTAAGGATTTGAACTGTAGCGGCCGCTTGTTTGATAGATATCAGACTAAAATGAAAAAGACACCAATTGCATGACTGAAAGGGCGCAGAGTAGACATATATGTCACAACAAGAACATATCCACTGCCTAGGTAATGCATCTACTGCTAGTTCTAACTGATCCCTGAAGGAACTCAATTCCAGCAGCTAATTTTGACTCAGGGCAGTGACTGTGTTAATACCCAATCTTATTTTTCATTAACTGTTTGTATAAGTTCAAATTATTAAAAACAAGGTCAATAAATTCACATTAAAACAAACCCTTTGTTCATTGCATTTACCGTCGGACAGACAAGTGCACTTATATACTCGCCATACGTATAAAGCGGATCCTGTTCTGGAACACTCCTGCATACTCTCCTTGTGGGTTTCCGTCCGCCTTTAAAAGTTGCGAACTAAATTTTGTTATCCATAATTAATCCATAATTCAAAAATAAAACTGGACGTTTCTTTAGTTGATAAAAAAATTGGGAATTTTCTTCAAGTCGTTATCAAAAACTGTCGACGTCAATTATAGTTACAAAATACCAAATATGTGTCGACAGTCGTCGTTAGTTATCGATAACGACTACACAAATACCGATTTTCAAATGTCGTCACAAGACGACGTCGTTTTATGTCGGCGACGACAACCGTAATAAGGGTGAATATTTAAAGAACATGTAGAGGTGCAGCCAGTACTTATCCTCCTTTTAAACCTACGCCACTACAAATAATGTACTACATACTTACTTATCCGGTCGCGGACAACGCGGGGGTGTCAGGGACCTTATAAAACGAAGATAACAAATTTCGCCAACCAGTTCGATCTTTTGCCTTATCTCTCCAGTTGGCAATACCAAGTGTACGCAGGGATTCGTCAACTTGATCGCCCCAGCGGAGTCTTGGTCTTCCTATTTTTCGTCTTCCTTCGAGTTCGGTTTCGAAAACCCTTCGTTCTAGTTCGCCTTCATCCATTCTACTGACATGGCCTAGCCAGCGCAATCGCGTTATTTTGATCCGCTGAATTATGCCAATGTCGGGATATAGCTCATACTGCTCATGGTTCATGCTTCGCGGATACTCGCCGTTGTGTAATATAGGGCCATACATTTTTCAGAGTATTTTTCTCTCGAAGACTCCTACAGATGTTTCAACTGCTTGCGATAAGACCCAGTATTCTGCGCCATAAAGAAGGAGTGGCTGAATGAGAGTCTCTTATAGCTGGATTTTCGGCATTCGAGAGTGGGCTTTATCTCTAAAGTGCTTGCTTAGCACAAAATAAAATCTATTCGCAAGCACAATTCTCCGCTTGATCTCAAGGCTAACATTGTTGTTTTTTGTTTACGGCAGATCCGAGGTATATAAATTCGTCCACCACCTCGAAATTATAACGGTTATCAATGTTCACGCTTTGGTCTAATCGTTAGGAGGCCCTACTCTTTGAAACCATTACTTTTGTCTTGTCCTCATTTACTTTCAGACCCACTTTTGCTAATTCCTTCTCAATTCTCGAAAACACCGCAGTAACTTTTCTAATTGTGCGCCCAATGATATCGATATCATCAGCATACGCGAGCAGCATGTGACTTTTGCTGCCGATGGTTTTATTCATGTTGACTGCAGCTTTTCTCATAATGATCTCCATTAAGATGTTAAAGAGATCGCACGACAGGGTGTCACCTTGCCTGAGGCCTCGTTTGGTTTCGAAAGGTTCGGTAAGATCCTTACCATCTTTCACTGAGGATTTGGTGTTCCTGAAGGTCATACTGCAAAGACGTATGAGTTTTGCAGGAATACCAGGCTCAGACATTGCTTCGTAGAGCTTCTCCCATATCGGGCTATCGAAGGCCGCTTTATAATCGACAAATAGATGATATGTGTCGATTTGTTTTTCGTGGGTCTTCTCCAGCATTTGGCGTAGCAGTTGTCGATTTTCCAGACCTAAAGCCACACTGGTATGGTCCAATCAGGTCAGCGATAATTGGTTTTAGTCTTTCGCTCATTATACTTGATAGAACCTTATGTGCTATGGATAAAAGGCTTATTACACGGTAGAAGGCACACAGACTCGGGTCACCTTTTTTAAATATAGGACATAGTACACTGAGACTCCAATCGCCGGGCATCTAACAAAATTTTGCTAATGAGCAGCTGATGCATGCACCTTATAAGCTCATCGCCGCCAGCTTTAAACAGCTCCGCAGGTAATCCATCGGCTACTGCGGCTTTGTAGTTCTTAAGACGGGCAATAGCTGTTCGGACCTCGTCTTGGTTAGGAGGGGGTTCAATCGACGTCTTCGTCCGAATAGTGATCGATTGTCTCATCACTGGATATCTCAGGTACCAATAGCCCAGAGAAATTATCTCAACATGTCTTCACATCTGCGATGAGATATCCGTCCTTGTCTTTACAGAAGGGGACCCTGAACCATGTCCATTAGTTCCGTTTTTGACTTTTTGGTAGAATTTTCGGGCTTCGTTCTTCCTTCTGTATGTCTCAATTTTTGTCACTCTTGCGCTTACTCCACTGCCGTTTCTTACGCCTAAAGAGACGGTTTGCCTCCTTTCTTTTTTCCTTATACCGCTCAGTCGCAGCTCGCGTAGCAATTGACTGAAGCATTGCCATGCGAGCAGCGTTCTTTTCATCATTTGCAATGCGACACTTCATCGTACCATGGTTGCGAAGCGGTTTTTCAAAACCAAGTACGGTTGTTGAGGCAGTTTTTATAGAGTCGGAAATGGGTTTCCATTGTGCTTCAGGATCCCCATCGGGAGGGCGTGGGTTCTATGCCAAAAATTGCGAGAGCTTCCTTGAGTAGGCTGTGTACTACATATTCTTACCTTACTTTAGAAAGGACGCAACTAAAATTTTTTTTGAAATATCGTTTTTTTTATATTCGTATAGGAAAATGAAAAAATACATTGTTACTGGAAAGATTAATGTGCTGTGCACGCAAAATTTGTATCTATCTCCTTTTTAATTCAAATTCTATTAAAAAACTTTGATTGGAATCGCTGTAAAATGTTAATATTTGTTTTGGAGGCTAATCCCCATAATTCCGAACCATATGTCCAGATAGGCCTGAAAACAGCTTTGTAGTTTGTTATCCAATAACATTTTAGAGTTTCTTCCTATGAGCCAGTACATAGAGGTGAACATAAGACCGAAGTGCTTTCTCTTTGATATAGTATGTTATTGCCATGTCAACCTTCTACCCAAGTGAATACCAAGATATTTAGCACTTTCTGCTTGGGGTAGTTTTTCATTGCCAAGTTTTACCTGGGGGCAAGTTTGGGTTCTTAAAGTTAACGTCACATGGACAGTTTAATTGGAGTTAGTTTTCAGCTGCCATGAATTACTCCAGTTGTAGATTTTATTTAAGTGTCTTGGAGTTGTTGAGAAGCGACAATAGGGTCCTGATGTGTTGATATTCTATCACCATATTTGAGGACGTAAGGGTTTCAGCAATAAAGATGGTATATAATAGTGGCCCCAAGATACTGCCTTGAAACTAGAGCGTTCATCATCGAACAGTCCCATGTGCCAGGAGACCCATGTGCCATAAAAGGCTTGGCTGATGTCGAGGAATGCAGTTGAACAATAAATTTTTTCGAGGGCTGATCTTAATATTTTCACTGTTCTATGAACGTGTTCTATTGTTGAATGCTGTTCTCTGAATCCAAATTGATGATATGGGATGAGATGATTTGAGTGGAGTATTGGTTTCATTCTAATGAGCAATAATTTTTCAATTATTTTGAATAGGACGGGAAGAAGACTTATGAGTCTGTACGAATTTACATCTTCGAGAGCACAAGCGAACCATTCAATACTATTGCTGCCATTGCTATTCACCATGACCTTAGATGCAATCCTAAGCTAAACAACTACTACAAAGACGGGTATACTCTGGATTGTTGAATTGAATTGAATTGAGCTGAATTGAAATAATTGAATTGAAATTCATTGAATTGAATTAAATTGAATTGAAATGAATTGAATTAATTACATATAACTGAACTGAATTAAATTTATAGTTAATGTATGATTAATTTAATTTAACTAAATTGAATTGAATTTAATGGAACTGAATTGAATTCATTGAATTGTATTGAATTGAGTTGAATTGAATTGCATCGAATTGAATTGAATTAAATTGAACTGATTTAAATTTAATTGAATTGATTTAAATTTAATTGCATTGATTTGAGTTGAATTGAATTGAGTTGAATTGAATTCAATTCAATCGAGTCGAGTTGAATTGAACTGAATTGATTTGAATTGCATTGAATTGAATTTAATTGAATTGATTTGAATTGGATTGAATTGATTTTGAATTGAATTATATTGATTGGATTGATTTGAATTGAATGAATTGCATTGAATTGAAGTGAATTGATGTGAATTGAATTGAAATAAATTTATGTGAATTAAATTGAACTGAACTGAATTGAATTGGATATAATTGTATTGAAATGAATTGGATTGAAGTGAATTGAAATGCTTGAATTAAATTGAGTTGAATTTAATTGAATTGAACTGAATTTAATTGTTTGAATTGAATTGAACTGAATTGAATTGAATTAATTACATTTAACTGAACTGAATTAAATTTATAGTTAATGCATGATAAATTTAATTTAACTAAATTGAATTGAATTGAATTGAATTGAATTGAAAATTGATTTGAATTGAATTGAATTGAATTGAATTGAATTGAATTGAATTCAATTGAATTGAATTGAATGGAACAGAACTGAATTAGTTGAGTTAATTGAATTTCATTGAATTGAATTGAATTAAATTGAACTGAATTAAATTGAATTGAATTGATTCAAATTTAATTGCATTGAATTGAGTTGAATTGAGTTGAATTAAATTTAATTGAATTGATTTAAATGGCATTGAATTGAATTGAATAGAATTGATTTGAATTTGATTGAATTGAATTGGATCGAATTGATTTGAATTGGATTGAATTGAATTGAATTGAATTGAATTGAGTTGAATTGAATTGAAATGATTTGAACTGAATTGATTTGAATTGAGTTAAAAAATATGGAAAATATTTAATGTTAAAAATCCGGGGTTTCTTTCGATTTCGGGTTTGCACATCCCAGTTTAGCATCAATGAATTTTATTTACAATTGTTACCTGGAGAATTGAATGCTAGGAACTGTTTGCGGAACACTAATGACTTCTACCGAACCAGTTACATGTTCTGCATTATATAGGAGGTATTTAAAATAAATTTTTTCGGTTGCAATTTATCAGAAAATTGTTTTGAGTTTTGAAATGTGTTTTAAATACTTTTTTCTTAAATAGTTCGTAACAGGGAGCGTGTTGAGTCACGGCAAACACACAGATACTAAGTAGTTATCAGGGGGGACATAAATTGTTCTAAAATAATCTGTTCTGGAACTAATTCGAAAAAGAGGTTTCGAGCTTAGAAAACAGTTTTGCTTGTTTTATGCAATGAAGTGTTTTAAGGTGGGATGGCTTTTTGGTTCATCTGAGGCTCGAACAATATTATAAAACGAAAAATAATGGAACTGCTTAGTACTCCCTTAATAATAATAATAATGATGCATAATATTTGTAACAACTCTGTATTATTTGGTATTTTGTGTTTTGTTTGTTAAAATTTCTTTTAATCATAACAATTTCGATTCGAAATTAAAGTAGATGTTGAAATGATCGAAGATGAAATGCTTTTATAGTTTAAAATAAAAAATAAAGTTCTACTCCTCTAAGGAGTGGAAATTGAGGAAATTGAATAAAAAATAAGATGTGAATAAGAGGAACTGGAAACTCCAAAAGAAAAAATAATAAAAACAAAGAAGTTATTGCTTTAACTGTTATTGAATTCAATGTATAGATATTTTTTAATTTATATATATATATAAAAATAAACAAATATTTATGAAATATTGAAAATATAAAAATATATATTAATAAAATAAATAAAAGACATTTACACTGCACCACTACAACAAACGGTATGCCAACCATCCAATGTAAGACTAGACAGGAAGCGAAGATATTGCCCGCAGCTGCCTACATCCACCAACATCCGCTAGACAAGGACACACATGGTTAATGCTGCCGCCGCCAAATCAATTGCTGCAGTTCTTATTATTTCATATGAAATTGGTAATCAAAAGTTTATAGTACACAATTTTTTATTTCAATTTTGCATTTTGATTTTGAAAACGAATTGGAATATTATTAAGAGATTTAAAAATGCTGTAATTAAAAGTTAACCCCCTTCCCCTCAAAAGAAGATACATTATTATAACGAAATATACCATGAAATCAACCCCACAGATAAACAAGAGAATCAGTATAATATGGAAAAAATTCTCATTGTATCAATTGTAAACAATAAACAGGATTATATATCAAGGATAAAAAAAAAAGAAAATGAAATTGTTAAATAAAAATAAACAAGTTATACATCTACATACAAAATTGCATATAGTTTTGTGGTTGTTTCCTTATTTTCAGAATGTTCTCTACAGCCCTCAGGTATATTTAACCTGGCCAACTGGTTGTGACCAAAGAGTGGGACCTAATGGGGAAATAAACAAATTAAATAAAAATACTTGTATTGAGTTAAAATAAGACTAAGGCCCACTTTCCCAATGTCCGATTATCTTTTATCGTTATGATAAAGTGCCTGTTACAAGAATTTCATTTTCTCTGGTCAAGGGAGATACTTAAAATTTATCCAACCGTTAACTTTAACAGGAGATGTAACGCGGAATAGTAGTTTATAGGAATGATAAATGCAAACAGCTAACGACTGTTAACAACAGCGACAACGGCGACCCTTTGCTGGAGGGCTGGACATCCTCGACTTCATCACCACTAGCATTCCAGTAATCAATCTCGTTCGTAATCCAGTTGCGAGTGAAGCCTCCAACATCACAACTGCCCGTGATAATCCCGATGAGAAGCCGCAAGTCAGCCTTGCCCACTCGTAGCAGCCGACGTAGGCCTCTCCGAGTCCACTGCCGGCCATATATCCCTTGAAATCCTACAATCCACCCTGGTCAGTCAGGCATCGTTAATCTCGTCCAGCGGCCAGGGGTCGATCATGCCATAAAGGTAACAGATCGGTGGATTAGCAGAGGCAATCAATCTCAAATCAGCAGAAGTACATCCCGCTCTAGCAAGACAGTCTGCTTCAACGTTCCCAACGTTCCGGAACCCACAAGAGTCTTAGCTTGCCGGACACTACACTGTTCAAAATCCGCATGAAATCCCTAACCAATCTGGATTTACATGTGGAAATCACAATTAACAGGAATGGTGTGAGGGCTGTCTTACTATCAACCCAGTTGACGAATTCACTCGATGGATACAATCACGAGTCCATTATCTCAGTCGCGACTCGCATATATCGCCACGATTTCCGCTTGGACGATACTGCAATTCGCACCCAATCTCAGCGTAAGCCCGAGTTGAAGATCCTCACTTAAGATCCCCGCTCCTGTGCCCGATTCTATTTTGGAACCATCTGTAAAGATTAGATGACCAGAGGGTGAGGAAGGTATACCTCCCACTCTGTTATTTCTAACTAGCATCATGAACTCCAGCCATCGCCCAAAGTCTACAGTCCGCAGCGTGTAGTCAGTCGCCTGACTCAAGCACTCGTCAGGGTGATTCTCGATCAACTCCTAGAGAATGTTGGTGTGTCCCTTAGGGGCATGTATCCAGATGCCCAATTCCCTCATGCTTCTAATGCTTCTAACAGCGCACCATCTTGCATAGGCAGCAAGAGTAGTTAGATTCAGGAGGATATCCAGTCCCGCCTTCGGAGTATTTCTCCTCGCCCCACTGATGGACATCGATGCAGCACGGTAAGCTTACTGAGCATATTCAACTGGTAGCTGTTCCCCAAAGTGTTACACCAGACCAATGCACGATTTTCGGACAAAGACTCCAGCTTTTGCCAATCGAATTCCGACAGACGTTCAATCCCTTCTTCATTCGCTCCTCAGTAATTCGCTTCCAGTTCAGTTTCTAATCAAGAACGATACCGAGGTATTTCGCGTCAGAAGATAGAGATAGCTATACGCCCTCAATCCTAGGATTCCTAAAATTTCCAATCTTACGACTGCAAGTAAAAAGAACCAGCTCCGTCTTTGCCGCGTTAACACCCAAGTCACAGTGTCTAGCCCAATCCGACAACTCATCCAGGGCAGCCTACATGAGGTCGCTGATCGTAGGCAAAGATTTTCCCACCAACTAGAATGACAGCGTCGTTCGCATAGTCAACAATTCGACGTCCTCTCAATTCAAATTACTTAAGTATGCCGTCCACCACTAAGAGCCACAGAAGAGGGGATAGCACGGTGTGCCCCTTGTTGTCAGCTTCCGAATTGAGCTCACCCCAAGGTTCGAATTTATAATGCGTTCCCTAAGCATATTCGTAATCCATTCGACAAGTGAAGGCAACCCAGCGGTCTCCAGAGATTCCCTGATAGCGCTAGATGACACCTTGTTAAAATCACCTTCTATATCTACGAAGACAGCCAAAATGAAATCCCCAAACTTCAAGTTGCGCTCAAGATAACCCACAACATCGTGTAGAGCAGTTTCCACAGATTTGTCCTTGAGATAGGCATGTTGTTTACCACTCAAGTAGCACGGGCTAATTCGGTTCCTGATGTACAGGTCAACCATTCTACCCAAAACTGTCAATAGAAAGGATGAGCGGCTGATGGGTTTGTAGTCCTTAGGAGAGATATGGCTAGACTTTCCCGACTTGGGAATAAAACCGACTAGTACCGCCTTCCATTTGTCTGGTATTAGGGAAAGTCAGAGACAAGCCCTATAGATACTCAGAAGATGAAGGGTGACAAAAGTGTCACATTTCTGCAGCATAACCGGCAGGATCCTGTCAGGACCAGGAGACTCACAGGGCTTTAAAAGCTATGAATAGTCCAAAGCTGCCCCGATTCGTCAACTATTTCCTCAATTACCCCCAGTTGCGAGATATCTGGAGCGGGAGTCACCGGGTGGTTCCCCTCCGCAGAACCTTTATAACCACGTAGTTTGGAAAGTGAGTTTCCATAAGAAGCTTAAGTGTCTCAGCTCCAGAGTTGGCCCATGACCTTTCGGATTTCTTAATGTCGTCGTCGACTCTTGGGTCCTTTGACAACACACGACGAAATCGTGCAGCGTCATTTACCTCGGTTATGGACTCATTGAATCTGATCTAAGCGGCCCGTTTTGCCTTTTTAATATCACTCTTAAACTGATTAAAACTGTTTTGTACCCAGTCCAGTTCGATTCCCTTTTCCATCAGTAGTATATCAGTGGATCCCTCGCCGCTGTTGATTTTGGAACCATATGCCCTGGATTATTTGATGATATCCATTTTCTCTTAATGGGAAGTTCGCGAGCTTTTCTATTATGTGCTGTTAAAGAATCTTAGATCCTCTCGGATTAATTCTCATATTACCTGCAATCCATCTACCCTGGAACTTCTTTCAAGGATAATTATATAGAAATTTGACATAATCATTTTCTCCGGAACACAGTTGGTTCTCTGTTTCATTAATGAAATATTCGTGAAATGTACTCTTGAAGGATCTGAGATCCTCGCGGATCATTTCTCATATTGTCTGGAATAATTTCATCGCCAAATCAGCCTCATACTCATTTTGCACCTGTATGGAGTTTACTTACTTGGGCACAAACAACCCAGAGGCCCTTACACTCACCCTTATTACGGTTGGCGTCGTCGACGTCGTTTTTATGTCAACATCACTTCGTGTCAACATCGTTGTCATATCAACGCTAGATTGGTATTCTGTAACTGTCGTGAGACGACGTCGACTGTTTATCGATAACCTATTAAAAGTATTAACAAAGTTGTCAATAGTAGTGAATGAAAACAAGAAGAAGAAGAACATTTTACATTATTTTATTTAATGATTAGAATTTCCAAAGTGAATGGGGAAGGCAATTTGGAAAAGGAAGAAATTATGGATTTTTTCAAATTCTCCTCATCACCAGCTCCATAATTTCTTCCTTTTCCAAATTGCCTTCCCCATTCACTTTGGAATAGTAATGACAATTTTTGTGTATTTAGGGTTTCACTTTCGCATTTGTCTTGATGTCCAATAAATCTCAAAAGGCATATGAACACATTCTGCAGTTTATTAATGTCAACATTTTTCAACTTAAACCTACGACTTTTACTAGCGACTTCGAAAAAGCGCTTCGAAATGCTATTTTAAAAGTTTTTCCAAAAGTGCACCTGAAGGGATGCTGGTTTCATTATTGCCAGGCACTGAGACGGAAATTGGCAAAGATGAGTGAACTAGCGTGAGCCGTAAAATCAACCGCGGGCGTAATTCGAATATTTAAAATGATATTAGATTTACTAATCCTTCCCGCGTACAAAATAATTAACGGGTTTGACATACATATGTAAGCAGGATGCTTATAGATCGTGTACCATATTTTCAAAATATCAATAATAAATATTGAATTACTAACCATTGCTTATATTGAATTACTACTCCTTATAATTTAAAAAGAAACAAAAAATGGTCATAACGCCCAAATTTTTTGTTTGGGCTTTATGACCACTCTGAGGGCGGTTAAAGGATCTGAACTGTACGTTTAGTTAGCAACCGCTTGTTTGCAAGACATCAGACTAAAATGAAGACAGAAAGCGTATATGTCACAAAAGAAAACAATCATTGTCTAGACAATGCATCTACTGGTGGGCGCTTGACACTGAAGACACCGAAGTCTGTAGTTCTAAGTGATCCCTGAAAAAACTCAATCCCTGCAGCTAATTTTGATTCAGGGCAGTGACCGTGTTAATACCCAATATTATTTTTCAGTAACTGTTTCCATAAGTTAAAATTATTATAAATAAGGCCAATAAATTGGCATTAAAATGAACCCTTTGTTCATTGCATTTGCCGTCAGACAGACAACTGTAAGTGCACGTATAAAGCGGATTCTGTTCTGGAACACTCCTGCATATTCTCCTTGGGGGTTTCCGTCCTCCCTATATCACCATTTTTTTTAATTAATTGAAAAACAATTAATTTGTTTAATTCGCAATCTTTAATTGAAAAACAAATTGCGAATTTTCTTCAAGTCGTTATCAAAAACAGTGTCGACAGAAATAGAGTCGTTTCAATTCAAAATACCAAATATGTGTCGACAGTCGTTGTTAGTGATCGATAACGACTACACAAATACCGATTATCAACTGTCGTCACAAGACGACGTCGTTTTATGTCGACGACGACAATCGTAATAAGGGTGAATATGTGAATAACATTTTTAGCCAATCGGCTCGATCTTCTGCGTTTCTCCTCCAGTTGGTAACACCAAGCGCTCGCAGGCAATCTTCCACCTGGTATTCCAAGCGAAGTCTTGGTCGTCCTACTTTTCGATGTCCTTCGAGTACGTCTTCGAATACCTTTTGAACTAGTTCATTCTGATCCATTCTACGGACATGGCCTAGTCAGCGTAAACACGCTATTCTGATTCGCGTACCTACGTCGATGTCAGGATACAGATAATAGAGCTCGTGCTTAAAGGGTCGTCGATACTCGCCTTTTTCTATGACCATATATTTCTGGGATAATTTTTCTCTCGAAGTCTCCCAGTGCTGTTTCATGAACATGCGATATGATCCAGGATTCTGCGCGATGAAGCAAGATAGGTTATATGGGAGTCTGATAGAGTTGGATCTTCGTTTTTCGAGAGAGGGTCGTACCTCTGAAGTATGGAGCATGGAGTTTATTGATTTTTTTCCTTCGTTCAACTGCTGCTTAATCTCGCTTGTGTTGTGATGGACAATGTTTCGCCCACGGTTACGATTAAGTTTGTTGCCAATTACGAGCAAACGCGGCACCCGTCTGGCATATACTTTTAGCTTTGTCCATACCAAATTGGTCATACTAAATCATAATCGCTTAACCACCATAGGCTTTTGAAATTGTTTTGAGTGTAGTGACCTAATTTGGGAGTCCAGAGTGTTAGGCGACAATATATGCCAAAAGGTTTGTTGAAATCGGTCTATAATTACGGCTTTGTTTCAACGAGAACCTGGAAAACCTCGAATTGGAAAGAGATTTCGATTCGATGGATGCATACATATATATACCTAGTCTGGTTTTCATAAAGTTGTCTACTAGTCTGGGTACACTTGTGGCCTGCAATCACTTTCACTTTCCAGATCAAAGTGCAAGTAGCAATTATCGACATATTTCATCCAAAATGTTGTATATTGATGGCGATGACAACCAACCATCGCATAAGCAATAATTCAATATACTGTATACCACGCGTGGTGCATACGAGGTCAACCCTCATCATCCTAATCGTATAGTCTGATAGAGAACCAATCGAAGTCATAAATACAAATTGATTGACCGATTAGGGACAATATTAATGATATCTACATACAATTAAAATGCATTTTACAATTCCCAGTCCCAATTCAATATGTCAATTGCCAATATTCTTTAAGGCAAAAGAATCTACATACTGAGACAATTGATAACTACTTTGAAGTCTCTTCCAATGTATTGTATTTAAAATAGATTTTCAATTTTGCATTTCCATGGATTCACTTGAACACTCTCACAACCTCACACAATGTCAAAGCAATGTGAATGTCCCCAAGTTACGTTTCCCCACTTCCATGTCCCCAATTGAGGAAGTTCATAGGAGTATAAACCAATTAGCAAGTGGTGCCTCTTTTCGTTACACTCAGCAAGTTGGGGTTGGTTGAAGAAGAAATGAAGTCATAGGCATTAGATAAGACCATATTCAGTTTGCAATCGAATTCTCATGTTTCGAGATTTAGTTTCATAAGGGCATTTAACCCATTTATCCATTGTAATCGCACCTAGTGTACATCATCCCACGCTATCGGATTCGCGGCAACTACAACAGTGTTTAATATGAGGAAGTCTGATTCTATCTGCGTGATTACCGATTCTCCATTAACAATTCCATCAGCCTCAAAATTGCTGTCCTACATTTGTAAATGAAGTTACAGCCGAGTCCACTGTGCCTCAGATCCCAAAATGAGCTAGTCGATCCTGGAAACACCTGACCGAAACGAGCTTTGTATATTATATGAGAATTATATTCGGCATTGTCTCCGTTGGGCTATAACTAGAGCCCTAATAAATCAAATGCATGCAAATCATTGTAGAAAGTCAATAACATACACCTTTCCAAACCAATTCAGTTTTCCAATCCAAATCCAATTTTCATTGAGGAATTGGAGTCAGTCTGTGACATTATGTTAAGCCATAAAACGTGAACTGAGATACTCAGATCAGACTTAACATCGGATCAAAGTGAGTATGATTAATATTAATATAAAGTGAGTATGATTAATATTAATATAAAGTGAGTATGATTAATATTAATATAAAGTGAGTATGATTAATATTAATATAAAGTGAGTATGATTAATATAACTATACATGGACGTGATGGATAAAAGACTGATACCGCGTTAGTTGGGACATACACACGGATCACAATTTTTGGACAGGACATAATACACAGAGACTCCAATCGCCAGGCCTATACTCACCCAACCACACACCGCATATAAGTTAATAGCTGTCCTTGACCACCGGCCTTAAAAAGTTCATCCGGTAGCCCATCCAGACCAGTGGCATTATTATTCTTAAGCCGGCAGATTGCCGTTCTAATCTCGCCTTGGTTGGGGGGTGTACAATTAACACTATCTTTCACAATCATTACCTCCTGATCTTCAGTGGAAGAATCTGAGTGGAGTAGTGCTGAAAAGTAGTCTCTCCACATTTCAAGCACACACTGCATATCAGTCTCCAGATTCCCATTCTCGTCCTTGCAGGAGGGCAGCCCATTATTCGGTCCGTTATTCGAACTTCTTAAAAAGTAAATAAATGGTTTGCCATTACATCCCATGCAGGGATAAGGGAGAGCTTCTAACAAACAAGTGAACTGTACGCGTTCTAGTTTACGACCTACAGTTTTACACCGGTTCCAAACGGTATTTCGAGAAGCTTTTTTCATGGCTAAAAGCTCGATAGTGTCGCCGTCACTAAGCGAGGTGACCGCCGTCGTAACAAGTTTAAGGTGGTCAGAGTAGGGATCGAACCCACGTTCTCATTCACAATAGCCGCGCACACTATCACTGCACCACCAACAGCCATATTTCGATCTTCTTACCCACTGCGCTTCTGGGTCCTCAGCAGGGGAGTATTCTGCTCTAGCAGGATAGAGAGTTTCTGTTGATAGGACATTGATATCTCCGGTATTTGTAGCTTGTCAACAGCTTTCCTGTGTTCGGCTTCGTACGTTTTTCGCACCGCTCAGTCTCGTGCGAACTTTCGCAGCCACCAATTACTGATCAGTGTCTATATAGCCACCTCGAATCACATGTACATCCATTACACTAGAAGGAATCGTGGAATCGTGTGCTACTAACTACCATATTCTTTGCACCGGCGAAGTCTATCAGTCTTATTCCATTGTCGGAGGTGGTATCATGTAGACTATGATTACCGATGGTTGGTCGAAAGACACTTTATTTCCCAATTTGGCAATAAAATCGCCTAGAAAAATCTTAGTGTCGCGGTCAGGGCAGCGTTCATATACTTCCTCCAGACGCTCATAAAATAATTCTTTGACCTCATTGTATTTATCCTCTGTCGGTGCGTGCACACAAATTAACGAGATATTGAAATATTTCGCTTTGATGCGAATTGTGGCTATGCGGTCACTCACTGGGTTGTACTAGGTGTCGCAGTCTCTTGCCAACTATGAATACGCACCCGAATGCGTGCTTTCGCTAATGGAAGCTGTAGTAAATATCTCAGTTTTTCTTTCTGCTGCAACCATATCACATTTCCTGGATCGCTGTGATGTCAGCTTTATATTTTCGAGGACATCCGCCCGTTGGAAAGTGGCACCCGTCCTGTATAGTGTTCTCACATTCCAGGTACATATATCCTTAAATCGTGGTCCTTTTAACGTTTGCGAGGGTCGTCAACAGTTAGGGGGTTTCTTTGTTCATTATTTTTTTCTGCGTATTTGCATTGCCTATATAACGGTGGCGGGAGGAAAACCCAGCCCACCGTGGTTTGCATTTTACCTACTGCCAGGATGATCATGTTTCAGCCGCCCATTATGGATCAGACGCTCACTAGAATGCAGTGTGTTGAAACTTGGTTTTGGTTTCTCCAATTTTGATCCGCCGCTGGCCAGGGGTGTTGGCTCATCCGTCTTCAAAGGACAGAAGAATATGTCCACTAGTTCAAAGAGCTTCAGTGACACGGTCACCTAATAATCCTGAGACGTATCAGTGCTCGCATTACCAATCAGGCTGTTCATTCGTTTTGCCTTCTCACTCTTGCTTGCTAACGGAGGTTACCGATAAAGCCATTGCCCAGGACATACTGGGTGGATTTAGTGAGCTGCTTGGACTGTCCAATGAATGAATCATTTCTGGCCACTCACAAGTGAATGACTATCAGTAACTTTCCACCACCAAAGACAGTCCCATGTCCTGCCATGGATCATGAATCATGTAAGGATTATCTGATCTCCAACTTCGACAATTTTGTTTGTTGACGAACCCATTCAGATGAAAATGCGCCTCATCGGCGAAGATGATTTGTTTCGAAAAAAAATCGGCATTCACTTCACTTTACTCTGTCACCGATTGAACGAATTGCCGGCGCTGTACATGGTCTGCCGGTTTGAGATCGTGAATGAGCTGAATCTGGTACAGCTGAAGGTTGAGGTCGTTCGTCAAAATTCGCTGGGTGGTGCTTCACGAAATTTAAAGTTGTTGTGAACAATGCCGAATTGATGGACGTTTTTTCGGCGACACTCGTTTACAGCAGCAATGTTCTCGAGTAGCCGACCGGTACATCGACGTACAGGAGACCAAGTTTCTGTAGAGTTTTTGACAAGGCTGCTCTAGTAGAGGTTAACGCATTATAACAGCTGATTTTGCTTTCTTATGACTCTATCTGTCAAATTCAGTGTATTTTATTATTGTACTTTTTTGTTTACTTTGTTTGGTCATATGTATTTGTGTTGAATTTGACATTAGAGTCATAGAACAAAAACAAAATCCCTGTTGTTGATGCCCACAACAACAACAAATCCTACTGCGTTAACCTCTACTAGATCAGGCTTGGTTTTTGACCACTCTTCGTATTGTTAACACATTAGATGCACTTCAAAGACCGCAAAATCAACGAAATTTCCCGAGCGGTCTCAGCGTAACTTTCCCATTTTTATATTCGGCTTTTTTTTAGAGATAACGCGTTCTTCTTTTATGTAGTGTTCCTGTTCTAATATTCGGAAAATCGTAAACGACAGCTTGCAAATTTCAGAGCTGACACTTGCACAGAGATAAAATTACTCGAAATTTTGAATCGTTCACTTTCACTGGGACTCACTTTATAAACAAGCGTTGATACAATTGAGGTGTCTGCTCAAACTTTGGCAGTGCAATATTTTTCGATTATTATATAATTTTAACTAACATTTTTCCTCGAGTCTTCTTCCAGTTATAGACTACGATGAAATTTAATCTTAATCCCACAAATCAGCTACAACGGCAGACAACCACACAAAACAGAGGGTCGGTCAATACATTTAAAAACCAACACGACTTTAGTATTTGAGCACAATTATATTCCTTACGATGGATTCAGTTGTAAAACAAAATCCGTAGATTAAACAATGACGAGCGCATAATTGAAACGAAATATTAAATATTATTAGAAATTGGCGAAATTTTTAAAAGTTGTACAGCAATCGATTAATATACAAAAGATGTCTGTGATATTGGCATTTTGTGGCATTTGTGCCTTTGTTTACTTTCTCGTAAAATGGCATAAAATTTTCCTGTGCGGTATCCGTTTACCGGGTCCATGGCCGATGCCGCTGATGGGAAATGTACAAATGATAACGAAATTAAACCCGGAAAGTGAGTTGTGAATGAAATGTGTATTTGCAATAGAAAGCAAAAGTGAATGATGATAACAAAAATATTCAACGAATTTTTGAAATATATGGTTAGGTCAGGTTAGAGTGGCGGTGAGTCCCTTCCATGGAAGCTCACCAAGTAGCAGTGATGCCGTTTTGAATAGCCACATTACCGTGAAAAGAAACAAAGGAAAGAATGTGTCCGTATGTTTCCCAATTATACCCAAGGATACATGATGGCGTTCCTTTCGGAACAGTGGAGTCGATCCATCCACCGGCTTGGTGAGAGTAAGGTAGTGGCTCTTGATATTTCCAAGGCCTTTGACAGAGTATGGCACGATGCACTCTTGTCAAAGCTCGCTGCTTTTGGTGTCGGTGATAATTTTACTCGATTTATATTGAGATTTCTCAGAGATCGCACTATACGAGTTGTTGTAGATGGGGTTTCATCCGACGATCATAAATTGACTGCAGGACGACAAGGCTCTGTTCTTTCTCCTTCTCTTTTTCTTATTTTCATTGACGATCTTCTTGGTCAGACTGTGAATCCAATTTACTCTTTTGCGGGTGACAGTAATCTCTGTCATTCTTATTTATTCGACCGTAGGCCAAGTCTTCAAGAGATTGAAGTCAAACGCCGGACGATGAATGAAACACTCGGCTGGGATCTGGTGTCCATTGTTGAATGGGGTCGAATGAATAGAGTAGATTTTAATGCGGGTAAGACCCAGTGTTGTTTGTTGTCGCATAAGCGGATTGCTGACCCAGGTGTGTCGTCATTGTCTATGGACGGTGTGGATATTGATGAATCAGACGCTCTTGATGTTCTGGGCATGAAAATACAATAGTGGTCTTCATTAAAGCTCGAAAGAACCTCGTAAACTCGAAAACATCGTAAACTTGCACAGCAAACGTCAAAACAAACAAATTTCCCATACAAAGCGACTTGCTCAAAAGTGGAAAGTTTTCGAGGCAAATTTGCTGCGCAAACGTGGGATGGAGAAACGTGTAAACTTTTGACATTTCGTTGTTATCTGACTAGGATGGATAAATAAGGTGATAGCACTAGAACAGTAGAAAAAGTACACATGCATAATACATGCAATTGCTGCTGCTACCACCTTATGTATCCAACTTGGTCAGCTGATATGGTTTTGAGCACAACTACGCTGAGCAACTTTACTTGGTGCCTCATGCAATGGTGCGAGGGAAACTTGCGCTGAGCAAAAGTTCTCGCCTTTCACGTTTGCATGAATGCCGCTAATGTGATGTCCGTTGGGCAAAACATGTATTTGAAGTGTCGAAAGATGCATTCAAGTGTCTGGGCTTTTTAAAGCGATGCAAGAAATACTTCACTCCATCTGATCTTCTCAATATCTACACCACCTACATCTGGTCAAAGATGGAATATAACTCCCATATATGGGCAAGTGCTCCTAAGACATCTTTGAAGCTTCTCGACCGTGTCCAGAAGAGAGCGATGGTGTTGATAGGGGACAGTAGGGTATCCAGCTATATTGTCTCCCTTGAGCATCGTCGAAATGTGGGATGCGTGTCGCTGTTCTATCGATATTTCCAAGGTATGTGTTCCTCGGACATTTAACCGAAGCACGCGCCTTTCCAGGAACTCTCATCCGTTTTTTATCGAGTGGCCGGTTGACCGCACTACACACTATAGAGAAAATTCATTCTTCAGCCGTAAAGTCCGTATGTGGAATATACTCCCGGCCAGTGTATTTCCCACCAATTGTGACATACAAAGATTCAAGGCAAATGTCTTTCCACCCTCCACTACCTCAATTTTCCTTCGCCAACAGATGCATCCCCTGAGTGTTGGTTTGATAAAAAAAAAAAAAGTTGTACTTTAATGTATTTTAGAAACCGACTGAGTTCAATACCCTCAGTTCCAATATTCTGTAAAAAAAATAGCTTTTCCAAATAGCTCTTCCTTATGTCTGCAAAGACTGGACACTGTAGGAGAAGGTGTTCAATGTTTTGTGCCATTATCGCATCCTCGCATCTACGACAGTACCGACTGTATTGTATAACAATGTTAGCAGCATTTGAAACAATCTTCCAGTGACCGGTTATAACAGCTGCCGTTTTCGTTATTGTATTCTTGTTCAGAATCATCACTAACTCGGTTCTTTTACCGTCATATCTAGGCGAAATACCCCGTAATATGCGACAGCTACTGAGTTCTCTCTAATTTTTGACTGCCTCGTGATGGAAGTAGAGATAAATCGCGGTACACACCACTCTTAGAGGGTATTCAAACAAGCTTTGTGTTTCCGCATTTCCACTAGAACCTTTCTCGGAATCCACACTAAGGAAAGTCTTCTCTTGCATAGTCGAACCAGTATCGATCAATTTTCCACTGAGGATAGAGCAGTTGACGACGTTGGAACTGGAGTGATCTCGGGCACAAAAGTTACTTCGGACAGTGTGGCATGCCTTTACTTTGCAGATCGTGATGTGTGGCACCTACATCAGTGTGGCATGGAAAAATTTAAATTTTTCTATGGCACTGTGTAATTTTTCTATGGCACTGTGGTGATAATGCCACTTAGATCTCCTCTGGCTCCAACGTAGTCAGTTATGGTCGCTTGGCTGTCCGAGAAGGTTTTTTACACTTATCCCTACTATTTCGTGAGTTCGTAACTCATGACACTCCTCGGGTATTGTGACTACTTCCGCTTGAAATGTACTGTCACAAATACGAAGACCGATTGATAGTGTTATACCAAGTGAAGTTGAGTAAACCCCCTGCTCCCACTTCTGTACCTGACTTAGATCCATCCGTAAAAATAGACGTGTTTTCGTTACAAGCTAGCGGTTATCGGTTGCTTGCTTATAACCAAAACGCCAAACTATCGATAATTTATTATCTTTATACATATATGTATATAATTCTGCTGCACGTGTGTTTGTGACTGAACTCCTCCTAAACTTCTGAACCGTCTTGAATAATTTTTTTTGTATGCGTTTTGGTGGCGCCCTGGGTGGTTTAGATTTACTATTCGGTCCAATTGGACAAAGGAGCGTAGTACCTCCCATACAAATCGCTTGAAATATTATGCAGGACAACGTCTGCCGGGTCAGCTAGTAATATGCCTAATGTATGGTTTGTAGTTATTCTTGAATATGTGTATATTCTTCTCCTCGTCTTTGGCTTACTATGACGATATTCAACACTGTTATTCCGATTTTTTTCATACTGGCAACTTTCTGCCTTTTTGAACCTGAAATACATATGATAGTCTTGCTCTAAAGCATGGTTGGTAGTTATTCTTTCAAATTATTATATTCTTCTCATTAACGATAACGATATCTAACACAGTTTTTCTGATTTTTTTAAGACTAGTAACTTTATGCCTGCTTAGAACTGAAATGGAAGCGGTAACTTTAAGTGCCGCTTAATATAAAGTAATAAAATGTAGTTTAAAACAAGCCCGAATTAAACATATGTATATGATGTTTGGTTTTAATTTTTTTAAATTCTTTAAACTGGAATCTGTATGTCTCTCGGCCGGAGCCAGGTTTTAGTTTTAGACCCTTGTGTTCTTATGGTAATTTTCTTCGAATTTTGCGTACATTCCGTTTTTGTTATACGCCTTTTGCATTTTTTCTCTCCCGAACAATTTGACCCACCCTACTATATACAGGGTGGTTCATGCACGACTGGACAAATTTCACCAGCTTATTCGTTGGCTCATTTAATGAAAATATGTCCATTTACGACCATCCCCGAAAATGCAAGGGGGCGAAATGGCAGCGGTTTGAAAATTTTCGGATTGGTGTTCGGAAGGTACTAGGGTAAAGTTGCTAAGTTCTGAACCAGTGATCGGATATTTGGAAAGGCCTTTAAGATACCTTTCAGAATCCTTAAAAAAAATTAAAAAAATGTAAAATCGCCGAGATACGGATTTTTCAAAAAAAATATGGAAAAAAGACATAAGAACGTGCATATAACCTCAATTTTCTCATCCATATAGTAGATATGATTTTTTTTCGTCAAATATAGCCCTACCTCTTACGTTTCCAACGAAGCCCAGAGGTCTTACCGTTCCAAAGTTATGACTATTTGACTGAAATGCAATTTTTTTTGGAAGCGAAATAACAGAACACATTTATTTGTTCTTGTAAACTAACACGATTAAGATTTTATTTTTTTCAAAATTTTTGCTGAAGAAACAAACACATAGGAAAAAGAAAACATTTGATGTTAAAGGAAGTTTTCAATGTGGTTCCCGTTTTCTACTAAACACAATTGCAGCCACATTGGACATGTTTAATTCGGTCATCTTTTCACGAACTTTCACCGCAGCTTCCTCAAAGCGTGCAAATAACTGCTGACGAGTGTCGATCTGCACAGAATACACACAATCTTTCATTTATCCCCACAAATTTGGTCCAACTCGTCCAATCCAACGTTGAGGGAAATTGGTGTTCAGCCAATCCCGCACAATAAGCCCGTAATGCGTTGGAGCATTTCATTCAAATAGTCATAACTTTGGAGCGGTAAGACCTCTGGGCTTCGTTTAGGTAATTTTGGAAAGGTAAGAGGTAGGTAGTTGTTATTTGCCACATGGATGAGAAAATTGAGGTTATGTGCACGTTCTTATGTCTTTTCACTTTTTCACTTTTTTATAACTTCTTTTAATGATTCTGAAAGGTCTCTTAAAGGCCTTTTCAACAAGCCCAAAAATAAAAAATCCGACCACTGGTTCAGACCTTAGCAAATTTAACCCTCGGACCAAAAATTTCCAAACCGCTGCCATTTCACCCCCTTGCATTTTCGGTGATGGTCGTAGATGGACATATTTTCATGAAATGAGCCAAGGAATACGCTGGTGAAATTTGGCCAGTCGTGACTGAACAACCCTGTATATTATACAAGACTATAATAATTAGAAAACCAAATTCAAATTGAAAATACTTAACCATATTAACTCAAAAGCAGTTAGCCAATTAAGCGCTTTAATAAAACCTGTTTCCATTTTTTAAACGTATTAAAGTAATTGAACGATCAGAGAGTCAATTCGATTTTGACCAGTAACACACTGAGAGCCAAAGTGACAAATCGACATGCTATGAATTCGTGTTCTCCGTTCATAAAAGTGTAGTGTATTCGCCATAGTACTCGTATAATAAAAAACGATAGGTAATAAAAAGTCTGGAACGACATACTTTTGCGGTTATTGATCTTTTAAATGCCAACACACGTACACTTTTAACATCCACGCAATGATAATTTTAGATATATTAAGTAGAATTCTTGGTTGAAAATATGCATTAGTTCAGAGTTTATTCTTATTAAGCAACAAAAATCCCCTACATTATAGAAACAATTGAATTTATTGACCAACAGAAATTTTAAAACTGAAGCGAAAAAAGCCAAAATTTTGCAAAAATCTACCAAAAAAGTACTAAAAACCATTTAGCATATTTCTTCAGAAAAAGGGGCATAAACCAAGAAAATAAATGCTATAATTGCAATAAAAACCCAATCCTGGCGACACTGGTTTACTTCCCAGATATCAAAACAAAACTGGCAGTTGCCGCCATTTGCACAAGTTATGGCATCTTCCGATCTACGACCATCTGTTACGAGGGAAAATACCCATTGACATCAGTATCGTCGAACCAAAAACGATGTACAAGTAGACAGTCAAAATCTCTCTTCACTCAAATGCCAACAAACAAAACGAGTGAAACCCTAGTACTTCTCTACTCTCTCTCTTACTCTCTTCATTGAATATTTCAATACACGAGCAGCTTTTTGATAGTGTTATTGTATATAACTATACAAATTCCAACCATGTTAAAGTAAAATTACATAAACTATGCAAAAAGTATGTCAAACGTCAGAGTAATATTCGAGTACATAGAGTCTGCAACAGCGTTTTTCTTGGACCGGAAATCAAGAAAAGTCACTGGAAATGTTGGTGCAAGAGTTATACAGACTTGGCAACCTAAGCAGAATGAGAAAAATCTTGAGCTTAATAAATTTCTGTTTTATTTGCAATTTAATTGCAAAATAATAACACTTCATTACATTTTGCTTTATTTCAGTAGTTATCCCATTTTTCCTCGATTTAATTATCACAAAACATAAAGCAACTATCAAAAACGATGTACAAGTAGACAGTCAAAATTTCTCTTTACTCAAATGCCTACAAACAAAACGAGTGAAACCCTAGTACTTCTCTACTCTCTCTCTTACTCTCTTCATTGAATATTTCAATACACGAGCAGCTTTTTGATAGTGTTATTGTATATAACTATACAAATTCCAACCATGTTAAAGTAAAATTACATAAACTATGGAAAAAGTATGAAATAAGCAAGATATGACGCGAGAGAGAAATGCGTTTGAGTGAACTCCTAGTACTTTTTGGTTCTCTTTTACCAGGGTTGCCAAGTTGCGCACATCTTCTGGTCGTCTAATTCTAAATCGGCTTTGCAACTATTGTACATAGAAGAAAATTTACTCATGCCAACAAAGAAAACGAGTGAAGCGTGTCGTTTCTCTGCTCGCTCTCTTACTCTATTCGCGGAATATTTCAATACACGAGCAGTTTTCTGATGATGTTCTTATATCTAACTATAGAAATTCCAACCATATTTAAATAAAATTTCATAAAGTATGTAAAAAGTATGAAATAATCAAGTTATGACGCGGGAAAGAAATGCGTTTGAGTGAATCGCGTCGACTTTTTTGGTTCTCTTCTACTAGGGTTGCCAAATTGCGGGGTTTTTTCTTCTCTCTCATAGAGGAGGCAACAATTTTGGCACCCCACTGATTGTGGGTGCGGATTGCAATAAGAGGGGTGAATTCAATTACAAGTTCAAAGATGTGATCGGAATATGATGTCCGGTGGTATCATAACGGTCCTCATTGAAGTAAGCCTGCCAATAGTGGCAGCCACTTGTAACTTAACCCAACCTTGCCGTGTGCAATAGAGCAATGCCCACTCTTTCCACATTACGACCAGACAAGATGTTTTAGATGTCACCGTTGCAACGGAGAACATGTATGGTATGTTTATGGAATTTTTATGGTGGAATGCACTTAAGGAGAATTCCTGCTCTGATCATAAATATATTGTTTTCCCGTTGGATTATAACTTTCATTATCCAGCCTGAATCATATCGTTTGAATGTGGGAAGTGGCTGGCCACTCTATGGAAATAGCAGCAAGAAGACTTTCTTTCTTCCAACCCCAACCATGAACATTTTATTTCATAAGTATGTAATGGATTTATCATCCGTACTAAAGAAACAAAAAACTTCATAAATTTTTTCTGAACCTTTTCCACACGAGCAACATGAATGTCTCGTAGGCAATATTCCACCTGGTCTGGTTGAATTGTGACATGCTCTCCCCAATCGCTTTATGGGATGTAATGAGAAACGAGTTTTTCCACCAAAGTCTTGGTCGTCATATTTTCCGATGTCCTTCGAATACCTTTCCTTCTGATCTGATCCATTCTACTACATTCTGATCCATTCTACTGACATGGTTGACAAACGTAGTTGCCATACCGACATATAAGATGGCGCAGCCGTTACATACTTTAAATTTTATTTTATAGAAAGTCCGTGATGCATACATATTTCCTCAGTGTCCTCCAATTCATCCAAACTAGTTATTATGTCAACGGAGAGACATTGAAGTCATTATATTGCGAAAGCAGTACAATGTCAAGGAAAGTGTTCCATCATTTCGATTTCTTCCTCACATGTGTGGAGTATCCAGTTAGAGCATTCACGAATTGTTTCAACTCGAGTTGATTCAGATTTAGCAAACATCTGTTCCTGTTTTTATCCTGTGTACATACGACCTGCTTTCTTTTGTTTCGGTTTGTCCAATTCGATGTTCCCTCAGAGTGCCAGCTTTATTAGAACATCTATGAATTGACACAGTTCAAGTTTTTCCAGCTTAATCTACCCTCTATTCTTGCCCCTATATTGTCCCACAGTATCCAATATGATCCAATGAATGTTCCCTCAGAGTGACAATTTCATTAAATATTTGGACTTGTTTCCATGCGGTTCGGCTATTAATTTTTCATTGTTCTGGTTTCGCTTGCAGCGTCCAATATTCTTTTGTGGGTATTATTGCACATGGATCAGCCTTTATTGCTTGGAATGCCTTCGTATTGTCCAGGTTTCCCCTCCACCAGTGTCTAGTTTTACTCTCTTTTTCGTTGATACGTGGGGACACTAGGATGTGGAAACAGCTGTTGCTGGGCGTAAACGGTAACGATCGGTGAAATTTATTGGTTCTGTTATAGAAACGAAGCATAACGTCCTGTAGCATGACCCTTGATGGTCTAAGGCCCAATTTTTGACTGGTATTTAAATTGGTAATCAGTTGATTTTGATTTATGTTTGATCTGACTTTAAATACGAAAAGAGTTTTTCAGTGCTTTGCCAAATAATCTTACTACCATGTGGCAACAGTGGCAAATGCTACGAAAAATAACCGGTATTCATACATTTATCGGCTAATCGTTACAATACATCAAACTGACGCCATTTGCAAAACAAAAGTGACGTGATAAAATAAAAAATATTTAATGAAATTGAAGAATATTTGAGCAGAAATAAAGTTCTAACTGCACTAAGAGTTAAATGATACGTTTTTATTGTTATTTTAACTAGAATGGTGGTTCACATTAACAATTAAAGAAGCTTTGTGTTTGTTGTTATTGTTGTTTTCTGTCAAAATCATATGGTCACTTGAACATAGTTTAAATGCACAACTTTGGATGTTTAAACAGCAATTAACTATTAACCTACAAATTGAATTCAGAGTTTAAATAATGTTTGATCGTTGATCAAAGATGACTGACCAGTCAAAAATTGGGCCTAAGTGAGGTTCGGGTTAGTAGTCATGCCCGTCACATGCCGCTTGCGCTGATTAATCGAGACTTCCGGAACCACTGTGGACTGTGACACTGTGGAGCGCAAGGAATAGTTAATTTCAATTCCGAATGCAGAGATTTGACCATATGTTTGACCGTGTTCGGATCTGCCGTTAACCTCTTTATCATTGTAAATACTTACGTATAATTAATATTTTTCAGAACTTTTATACACCATAATTGCTAATCGAGAAACATATCGCCACTCGTTTCGCCTGTGGTTGGGTCCGCAGTTATGGGTTTTCCTGCATACACCTCAAGAAACCAGAGATGCACTCAACGATCCCACTTTGAATAGGGCTGATACATTTAAAAAATTAAATGTTTTAATAGGAAATGGGCTGCTTTTAAGTGAGGGTGAGTTTTCACAATTCTATACATTTAGTATATCCCTCATGAAATTCTTCCCTCCCTAGGAAGACATTGGGAATTACATCGCAAGGCCTTGGGTCCCGCATTTCATCCAAATATTTTGAATGGTTTCACCGAAACTATAACGCAACATGTCGAAATATTTATCGATAAATTGAGAGCCCTTGAAGGAAAATCGTTGGAAGTCTCAGAATATGTATTTCCTTGTGTAATGGATGCCATAATAGGTGAGTAGGGATGATGGATGATTACTATATGAATTTTAATAAACCTGGAGGGTTATTTCTTTTCCAGATACCTCCATGGGTAAAAATTTGCAAGTACAAATGGATTCAAAAAATGAATATACTCATGCATTCCATAGGTAAGTTTCGTTTCAACAAACTAATGGTAGATTAATGCAGATCCTTTTAAAATCTTGTCTTACTCCAGAGCCAGTGAATTGTTATTTGAGCGTATGGTCAATCCTCTGCTATTTCTCGACATCATTTACCGCAACACCCAAAGATCTAAAGAATTAGAGAAGTGCCTTACTACCGTCCAAAACCTTATGGACTGTATAATAAGGGAACGCCAACATTATCTAAAAGAACAACAGGCCGGCCCGGAGCAAGTGGAAGCCAAACCCACTGCCAAAAAACAAAAATGTCTACTGGACACTTTATTAACCGCAACCATAGACCAAAGCCCACTGACCCACAACGAGGTCAGAGATGAAGTTAATACATTTGTATTTGCGGTAAATTCGGGTTATTTAAACTAACTCCCTAAAATAGTAAATATTTCAAATTTTTTAATTCCAGGGCGTTGATACCACCACAGCTGCCATGTCATTTGTTCTATATGCCCTGGGAAAATATCCCTTGGAACAACAGAAACTACTTGAGGAACTCTCTAATAACCATCTAAATTCTTTGGATTCATCTCCCACTACTTCGGATTTAAATAAACTTGAATATTTGGATATGTTTATTAAGGAATGTCTCCGCCTGTACACCATAGTGCCGATGACCGGAAGGCAGACGACACAGCCCACAAAAATTGGCGAACGCATTTATCCATCAGGTGTCACATTGTGGATTAATATGTATGGATTGGCCCACGACAGTGACATTTTTAAGGATCCCTACGAGTTTAGACCTTTACGGTTTGCAAGAGATGAATATCAGCGACTACCAAAATTCAGTTATTTACCCTTTTCTGGTGGGCCGCATGTGTGTATAGGTCGAAAATATGCCTTGCTTATCATGAAGCTGATGTGTATTCGAATATTGCAAAATTTTGAGGTTACACTTAAAGATTCCGATGAAGACCTAATACTGATGGCCCAAATGGTATTGAAATCAAAAAGTGGTATTAATATTAAAGTCAAGGAAAGAAATAGTAGTAGTTTATTTATAGATTAAAATTAAAGAAATATAAAAATTGATTCGCATTAAAAAAGTTTGAAAATGCAATGCATATTTATGGTAAGAATCTTTACATTCAACGTGTTCATTTTGTACTCAAAATTGCATTTGTTAGTTTTTCAACCCCTGTACTGATGTAGACAATTCCAAAACCTGATAAAATCAATTTGGCAACATATGACAAGTCCAAAGAACTGTTGCCATGCTTTAAGAATTAAGGTGTTGTATCAAAGACGATCGAAAATTAGACGACCAGAAGATGTGCTGAATTTGGCAACCCTGGTAAAAGAGAACCAAAAAGTGCTGGAAATTCACTCAAAGGCATTTCTCTCACGCGTCATATCTTGATTATTTCAACATGGTTGGAATTTGTATAGTTATATACAATAACTCTATCAAAAAGCTGCCCGTGTATTGAAATATTCAATGAAGAGAGTAATGAGAGAACAGAGAATGACTAGGGTTTCACTCGTAGTGTTTATTGGCATTTGGATGTAGAGAAATTTTGACTGTCTACTTGTACATCGTTTTTGGTTGTATTGAAGTAGGGGGATTCTCAAAGACGATTTACAATTAGACGACCAGAAGATGTGCGCAATTTGGCAACCCTGGTAGAAGAGAACCAAAAAATGCTAGGAGTTCACTCAAACGCATTTCCCTCTCGCGTCATATCTTGCTTATAGTTTATGTAAGTTTACTTCAACATGGTAGGAATTTGTATAGTTATATACAATAACACTATCAAAAAGCTGCTCGTGTATTGAAATATTCAATGAAGAGAGTAAGAGAGAGAGAGAGTAGAGAAGTACTAGGGTTTCACTCGTTTTGTTTGTTGGCATTTGAGTGAAGAGAAATTGTGGCTGTCTACTTGTACATCGTTTTTGGGATTCTATGGCACAACTGATCGAAAAGGTACTCGGCCGATGATGGAGAATGAGAGAGCAAAGAAGACAGGAAGTAAATTTCAATAGTGTTTATTGATACTAATGACAGCTAAATCATGTTTTATATTGTTTGCATTGAACGAAAATACGCATTCCCTTTGATTACTGTCCGTTTTATGTCCAACGAAAGTGTAAAATACAGCAGCAAATAAAACTCTATGAAATGGTCTACTACCTCGTCGTCATGAAGAGGCAGCGAAGAGAGCAATGGAAACTCTTAAGTATTTCTCTATGATTGAAGCAGGGGGTTCTATGGCACAGCTGATCGAAAAGGTACTAGGCCGATGATGGAGAATGACAGAGCAAAGAAGACAGGAAGTAATTTTAAATAGTGTTTATTGATACTAATGACAGCTAAATTATGTTTTATATTGCTTGCATTGAACGAAAATACGCATTCGCTTTGATTTCTGTCCGTTATGTCCAACGAAAGTGTAAAATTGGTAAAATACAGCGGCAAAAAAAACTGTGTGAAATGGACTACTACCTCGTCGTCATGAAGAGGCAGCGAAGAGAGCAATGGAAACTCTTAAGTATTTCTCTATGATTGAAGTCAAGTCAAAAGGTTTTTGTCTAGAATATTTCGTGTAAAGTCCCGTATTCAGTACTTGCGAAGTTTTCGTTAGAAATTTTGTCATTTACAGCCCCGTATTCAGTTCTTGCGAAATTTTCGTAAGAAATTTTGTCATTTATCTCTAAACGGAAAATTTTGTTGCGGACCGTTACCATCTATCTTTGATTGACCTTGCAACTATTTCATTTACAATTCCTCTAAGAACTCCGTTTTATTTTTAATGTATGCGGTGTTGCTTTTGGTTGCGAAAACTATCGAAATGTCAAAATTTCGGCTGCAAACAATTATCGAACAATTGTTTTCATACGAAACAACTTGGCGTCACAAAACTGTAATTGATTTTGGCTACGGAATTTTCACAAAGAGCTGAGTACCAATCAAATGAAAAGTGAGCGAAATTTTCGGTTCATGAAATTTTCGTTACTTTTATACACATACTTCTTATGGCAACGAAAATTTCATAAAAACTGAATACCGGACTTTATACGGGGTTTACACAGATGGAGAGTAAAGCATGAAGTCCGTGTTAGATAAATCGTTGGATAAATCAACATTTTCATTTAGTGAGAGTAGATCGAATAGTGTAAACTTGAAGAGACCGATGTAGACAAAATTTTGACAGATCGGTTAGATTTCTCCCATTTTTTGATTATGTTCAAAAAATGATACCTTCATGGTTGAATTTTGAATAAAACAAACCAAAACAATGAAAACGGCAATAAAAGCTTTTATTTCGGGACTTTTTACACATGTTTAGTCTTTCTTCCCAATTTGTTATTTTCTGTATTCTATTTTTATTTTATAACTGTTCTATTTTGTTTGTCATTTTGCAGACAAATATTATTATTTGCATTCTCGAAAAATAATAGTGTAAATCGAAAGCGGAATGGCCGTACGATTACTTTCAAATGGAAGAGAGATTGGGTCTTTTAGGAAATGCATCACTGCTCTGTATCTGATGCGCAGGATGTTCATAAATACGACATCTGAAAACTTTGTAGGTGTTTTGAGTCGGTAACTGCAAATAAAATGCGCAACAAAGAGGTATATGAATTATCTGATGGATTTCCGAACAGACCCTTTCATTCCATTTCTCTCTCAGCGAATCGTTCCATTTGCACTAAAACTGCAGTTACACTTACCAAAATAATCGCTTCTACGAGATTATAACTGTCAAACTCCATACGAAAAAAAGTCGGTAATCCCGACAATTGCGATAATCTCGGTAGGTGTAAATACCGCTTAATAGTCTAAAACGGGCTGGTGTCTACACACCGTATAAGGCCAGAACTTAAGCGAACCACAGACTTGTCATTCGTGAGCATAAACAATAGCAATCGTTGATGTTTATTGTCGGTTTACCGCCTTATTTGATACCATATAAGAATGTAATCGAAGTTGTTCGCATCACTATAATGTTCACAAAATTTTTTGGTAATATTTTTTCAAATTGATCAGTCAGACAAAAAGTTATTGACCAAGCTCATGCTCATGAATGGCAAGTCTGTGGTTCGCTTAAGATTAACATTTCATGTGAAATTTAACAAAACTCCATACAAAAAATGCCTGTGAAATATTGACAAAATATTTCCGAACGTGTTGACCTATTGACCAGGTTTTAAGTGGGTAGTTAACAATTGGATTACTTAATCGTAATTTAATTTTCAGTGGCGTGTTAATGTAAGCCGTCGTATTGTTAACGATTACCACGATTGTTAACCATTGAGTGAAAAACACAATTCGATGTTTAACCACAATTTAACTAAGAATCGAAGATCACCACTGACCGAAAAAAATGGCCACAAGTTGTTCACGCGAAATTCCAGCAACATGCTTTCAAAATGCTGCAGGCGTATGCTGACGACATAGAGATCATTGGGCGAAATTTGCGAGAGGTTACTGGAGTATTTTCAAGAATCGAAAAAGAATCAGCGAAGGTGGGGTTTGCTGTTTATGAGGGCAAGACAAAATTGATGGTGTCAACGACTAGAGAAACCTCTCTACTTGGTCAGAACTTGAACGTTGACAACCGATTTAATTTCGAAGTGGTAGATGAATTTGTCTACCTTGGATCCACAGTGAACAAGGACAACAACGTCAGCCTGGAGATAAATAGGAGAATTGTGCTTGCAAATAGATGCTATTTTGGGCTCAGCAAGCGGTTTAGGAGCAAAGCCCTCTCTTGACGGACAGAAATGGCGAGGGATAGAGCCAGTTGGATAAATATGTTGAAATTTGTTTGTTTAATTAATATGTGTAATGGCCAGTTTTTAAGTGGGTAGTTAACTATCGGATTACTTAATCTTAATTCTAAGTTAATTAGAGGTTAACTTTGCATTTTGTTTTTCAGTGGTGAGTTAATGTAAGTCGCCATATATGGCAACCCTTGTATTCTTATTGGAAAAAACGTGTGTTTTGGGATAAATACCAAAACAACAAAGGGGAACAAACAAAATGGAATTATGTAAAATAAGAAATAGATGCATAAAATTGAAGTCATTTTAACAAAAATGTGTAAAAAAAACTATATAGGCGCAACAATTTAACGATCTAGACTCAACGTATGTGTACAAATATGCAAATCTGAAACATCTACACATATTATACATTCTTAATTTCTCACTTTGACAGTCAGTAATTTGATTGTCAAAATAATATGGTTCTGACTATAAGTTAACCATCAACATTGGGCGGTTAAATCATAGTTAAACAATGACTAAAAAACACAAATCGATGTTTAACCACAATTTAACTAAGAAAAGAAGATCACCACTGACTGAAAAACTGGCCAAAAGACATCTGACCTCATAAGGTTGTAAAATAGTCAATAAAAGTGAAGTAAAGCTTTCTAAACGACAAACAGCTGATATCGACCCCACTAATGGCTGTGTTTTCAGTCAGTGATCATCTTGGTTTCTTAGTTAAATTGGGATTAAACAATGAATGGTGTTTTTCAGTCAATGATTAACAATGATTTAACCACCCAATGTTGGTTGGTTAGCTTCTAGTGAGAACCATATGATTTTGACAATCTCATTACTGACTGTCAGAATGAAAAACGTGAGATTGTATAAAATAAACACGAAATATATATCGATGGCTTAATATAAAAAGGGCCTAACTCGATTTTTTGTTACTTGACAGGAGAAGGAAAAAACTTAATAAAATACGTAAAATTTTAGATACAAAACAAGTTTTAATGCAATTTCTAATAAAAAGAAGCAACAAATTTTTGGAAATTGCATTAAAACTTTTTGTTGTATTTAAAATTTTACGGATTTTATTAAGTTTTTTCCTTCTCCTGTCAAGTAACAAAAAATCGAGTTAGGCCCTTTTTATATTAAGCCATCGATATATGTATATATAATTAAAACACGAAATGCTGTTGTGTCTGG
This sequence comes from Phaonia tiefii, assembly GCA_963931995.1. Classification (NCBI taxonomy): domain Eukaryota; kingdom Metazoa; phylum Arthropoda; class Insecta; order Diptera; family Muscidae; genus Phaonia; species Phaonia tiefii. Next base: position 24,562,939 of record OZ008370.1, read on the forward strand.
TAGTATTAAAGTCATGCTTTGAAACATGGAACGTTTATATGCAACCAAAGCTACGGAATTAAAATTATTCAGAGAATAAAATACTCTATTCTAATTTCTTCTACGGCAAAATACAAGGTAGTATCATCAGCCCAGGTGATTTCCTTTGTTTGCATTTTATCGAACAGAGTAAATGGGTAAACAAATATGTTTTAATGCTCTGTAATTTACGATTAACTATTTCTTTTTAAAAAAGAATACAATTTTGGTAATTTGCAATGTTTTATTCGAACTACAGTTGTTGGTTCTCGCAATGTTTACGTCGCAAATCAGCTGTTTACATAAAAAAGTTCTTACTTCTTGCAAGTTTTTACTGGATGTCGTCTGTGTATTTTTTGTGATATTTTCTACTGGGAGAGTAAAATCTAGCATACTCTCTCAAAAATAGTTATCGGATTTTTTTTTACTGGAAAGTACGCAGCCAGATATGTTATTCGCTTCAGTTGTCAAAGTCATACGTATTTTGATCTTGTACTTTATTGTATTCTTGTGTTGTTATACATCTGTATAGAGTTTGGAAACTGAAACGAATGAAACAAAAACAAAATACCTGTTGTTGCTGGCTACAACTACAACAACGCGTGCTGCCATTACCATATGCAGATATTATTGTACCCTGCCACTAATTATGTTCGCCATCATTTGTGCGAACTCAAATGTCAAAAACACACTTGTATAGCGCCAAAAACAATTGAAATTAAACTTGTTGAAAAATATTAAGCAAATTGGAAAATAAATAGTAAGTTAACTATCTCTGTTTTATTAATGTAATTATTGTATGTTCGTATGTACTTATATCTATTTCAGCATAAAAGAGAACGGTGTTGCAAACATTTGTCCAATATATGGAGGAAAATCCTGAGTTTGCTAGTGGAACGCCAGTGGTTGAAGGCTCAAAACTGTCCACAGAAGAACATTGGGAAAAAGTGATACTCAAATTGAATTCTTTGGAACCCTCCATGCGTTCCATTGGTGAGTGCAAAATAGTGAGTGTTTTGTTTTATTTTATGCATTTGTGTATTTATACGTATACAATTTATTTACAGAACAATAAAAGTATGCTGAAAACTGGTGGCGGTCTATATCGGGCACACTCCCTATCGGAGCTGGAGCAATCAATTGGCCGAACATTGTTTCTGTCCAAATCCGCAGAACCTAGTGGCAACGTATATGGCTTACAACAAAACGTGAAAGAAACAAGTAAGTCGGTGGAATGCTGCTTCCAGAGCCTAATATATACGCCGCCCAGAGGTGGAAAACCAGTAGCGGTGGTCAAACCTACCAAACAACAGCAAAATATGCAATATCCCCATGCTACTGAAGAAGTTAGCAGCCAGCTGCACCAACAACAACATGGACAACAGCCACACACAACTCAACAGCCCAACAGCAGCCAAATGTCACACACCACTCAACAGGCGCACACCACTCAACTACAACAACAGCAGCGAAGCCAACTTCAACAAAAACGTCAACACGATGTTATTGACGATCAGCTGCCTGGCTGCTCATCAGCAAAAAAGAGAGTTCGCGACCAGAAATCTCTTACTCGTCGCCAAATAAGAGTGAATGAAGAAGCAGCTTGCATTGCAAAAGAGCGGGCCACTGCGACCAAAAAATTGGTTGAGGCTGCAAAGAGAATGACAGATGCCGCAAATGTTCAGGCAGAAGCTGCCAAAAGAGGTGCAGATGCCGCTGTAGCGGTGACAGAAATTTTAAAGAAACTGGTATCTTCCATTAAGGACTTTATGACAAATAAATAAAAAGCTCAAAATAATAACTAATTGGTTTGTCGTTCATCACCGTGCGAGATATTCTCCTCTAGAACTTCTGATGTAACGACTGGATTCTACGCACATTTATATTTTATGCACATGTTGCGAAGAGCACAACATGCATTTATTATTTGGCTCTTTCAGGTCCCTAGTGCAACCCTCGGAAGCCGATGATACAATGAAATCTTTTTTTAAATAGACCGAAGCATCTTTCCGCTACATTGCAGGCGCTAGCGCGGTTCTTATTGTGTAAACTTGCGGCAGCACCCTTTGGATTCCCAGTTTATTACCCCCTATCTCTTAAAAACAAAAGTTGTTGCCATATAATAGTCATGGTTTGCGCCGGTATACATTATAGCCGTCGCGCAAGCGCCTCCACGGAATTTCCTCGTGCTCTTCAATTTAAACGAATCAATCATTTAAACGAAAACACTGAAAAGTTATTTTTGTTGGTTTTGCTTTAAATTTTGCTGTCAATTGTTTCCAGCTGAGTCAAACACGATGAAGTACACAGTAAAAATTTCTCTTCACTCAAATGCCAACAAACACAACTTACTCTCTCTTACTCTCTTCATTGAATATTTCAATACACGAGCAGTTTTTTGATAGTGTTATTGTATATAACTATACAAATTCCAACCATGTTGAAGTAATACAAAAACGATGTACAAGTAGACAGTCAAAATTTCTCTTCACCCAAATGCCAACAAACAAAACGAGTGAAGCCCTAGTACTTCTCTACTCTCTTACTCTCTTCATTGAATATTTCAATACACGAACAGCTTTTTGATAGTGTTATTGTATATAACTATACAAATTCCCACCATGTTGAAGTAAAATTACATAAACTATGCAAAAAGTATGACATAATGAAGATATGACGCGTGAGAGAAATGCCTGAGTGAATTTCTAGCACTTTTCGCAAAAACGATGTATATGTAGACAGTCAAAATTTCTCTTCACTCAAATGCCAACAAACAAAACGAGTGAAACCCTAGTACTTCTCTACTCTCTCTCTTACTCTCTTCATTGAATATTTCAATACACGAGAAGCTATTTGATAGTGTTATTGTATATAACTATACAAATTCCAACCATGTTGAAGTAAAATTACATAAACTATGCAAAAAGTATGAAATAAGTAAGATATGACGCGAGAGAGAAATGCGTTTGAGTGAACTCCTAGTACTTTTTGGTTCTCTTTTACCAGGGTTGCCAAGTTGCGCACATCTTCTGGTCGTCTAATTGTAAATCGTCTTTGCTTTTCGGTTCTCTTTTACCAGGGTTGCCAAATTGCGCTCATCTTCTGGTTGTCTAATTCTTTATCGTCTTTGATCAAATATGATTTTCCACCCAAAAATTAGGCCTAAAATTGTATGAGTACCAAAAACGATGTATAAGTAGACAGTCAAAATTTCTCTTCACTCAAATGCCAACAAACAAAACGAGTGAAACCCTAGTACTTCTCTACTCTCTCTCTTACTCTCTTCATTGAATATTTCAATACACGAGCAGCTTTTTGATAGTTTTATTGTATATAACTATACAAATTCCCACCATGTTGAAGTATAATTACATAAACTATGCAAAAAGTATGAAATATGAATATGAATATGAATAAATGCGTTTGAGTGAACTCCTAGCACTTTTTGGTTCTCTTTTACCAGGGTTGCCAAGTTGCGCACATCTTCTGGTCGTCTAATTCTAAATCGTCTTTGTGAGTACTCTTCAAAGACGATTTACAATTAGACGACCAGAAGATGTGCGCAACTTGGCAACCCTGGTAAAAGAGAACCAAAAAGTGCTAGGAGTTCACTCAAACGCATTTCTCTCGCGTCATATCTTGCTTATTTCATACTTTTTGCATAGTTTATGTAATTTTACTGTACATCGTTTTTGTTTTACTTCAACATGGTTGGAATTTGTCAAAATATAAGTAGTAAACAATCTTTTGTAAAATAAATACATAAATAGTTTCCCGTTACATCCCATGAAGAAAATGGGGTATAGCTTCTCTCAATCAAAAAGCGGCGCAAACTTACCAATGCACCACCGACGGCGCAATCGTTTATAAACCCCGTAAAATACCCAGATCAAAATATATATGTCTGCCCTTTTTTGTAAAACCACATCACCAAATTGGGGTAAATTCCATAAAGTGCACCTCTGCTTCGTCATTTCGGTCCCAAACCATGCAGCTCTTGTGCTTGCGAAGTTTGCATGCACCTTTATTGAGGGCACTTCTAGAGCCAATAATTTCCAAACCGGACTACAAATTGTTGCGAAAATTATTTGCTTTTATGAAATTTCAATAACTGTTTCCAAATTAAATAAAATAGTTGCCGTAGAAATGGAAAATGCTCCTCTTCATTCTGCTGCCATTTAATAAAAATTACAACTTTTCTCTGTTTTGGACAAGTTATCGATTAAAACTAGGTGACAGTTAGAAAATACCCACTTAAGCGAACCACGTACTTGTCATTCATTAGCATGAGCTTGGTCGATAACTTTTTATCTGACTGATGAATTTGAAGAATTATTACCAAAAAATTTTGTGAACATGATTGTGATGCGAACAACTTCGATTACATTTTTATTTGGAATCAAAAAAGTTGGGAAACCGACAGTAATCATCAACGATAGCTGATGTTCATGCTCATGTATGACAAGTCTGTGGTTCGCTTTAGTGTCGACATGACGTGGATGTTCAAAGGAAGTGATGTTGATATAAAGCGATAACGTGGACGACGACAACGTATTATAAACACAATGCTTTAGCTTAACTACGCTGTTAATGAGTTCAGTCGACGTACATTAATTCAAAATTTTGAAACTATAACAGTCATACAAATAGAAAATACAAACCTGCATTCTTATCAAAAAACATCGCATTGTGATAAAAACATAGCAAATGTCAACAGAGCAAATGCTATCAGCTGGCAGAATTCTTTTGTTCGTACTTACAACTGGCAACACTGTATGCCTTCAAATTGTGCGAGAAAGAGTACGTGGTCGGCTGATAATATATAGGTGGATCGCCGCCGATGACTCCTCTGTGAAGGGCAAGAACCACATGAATTTCCGTTTTTTAACATTTGGTTATTGATATTCGAATTAATACAGTTTTTCAAATGGGTTTCTTATCGAAGATATTTACAAAATATTATTTTCCCGAGACTTAGGACAACAGCTGCCGTTACGAAATCCTTTCGCATGTTGGTTCGTTAAAGTTATAGTAAAAATACCAAGTAGTCGCAGTAGATACAACAACAATTGTGGGCAAGAACAGCAGGCATTTTGTTTGTTTAGGCTCTACTCATGTCAAAATCAACACATACGTATACCAACAAATAAATGTAAACAGAAACAAAACCTTTGAATCTGACAGAAGCGGCCAACTAAACAACGAAAAAAAATTGAAATCAGCTGTCTACCGAGTTTACCTTCTCATTCTACCATGGAGTTTACCTTCTCATTCTACCATGGTTAAAGTAATTGTTGCCGACCAACGACGCCGTCAACAATCTTCGGTCGCCCTAGGTATCTGACTCAACCCAATGTTTATCATAACAACAAGAAAAGAAAATTGCATACGACGTGGAAGTAAAAAAACAATTAAGTTCGGAAATTGTGAGGAAAAACTCGTGTTAGCCTACTAACTAGCAGCCAGAAAAGAGGACATTCCATTTACCTTTTTGTCATTCTTATTCGGCTGTCGGACAATATGCAATCGGATGATTTATTGCAATTCAAAGACTTTTCGAACGCACCCAGTTCCAGTAGTCCTCCGGCTCAAATAAACGTCAATTCACCCACCCACTCAGGGGGTTCGGCAGGAGGTGGTGGTGGTGCTAGTGGCCGTTCCAGAGGTGATCCTTTGTCAGAATTAATCTATGACATGAGTAATTCGGCCCAACAACTTTCGGGTGGCATGACGAGTTCAAGTGCCGGCACGGGTGCGGGTGGTGGTGGCGGTGGATCTGGTTTGCCTGAACCAGCCACAGCTGGTTCCAGCAAGACCTCCTTTCTGACCATTGAATTTTACCAAAGATTCTTTGATGTGGACACCTATATGGTATTGGAACGCATTGCCAATTCAATTATACCAAAGAGAGCAGCCAGCAATTATCTGAAGCTGAACATTGGACAGAATCCGGATTTGTATGGCCCATTTTGGATAACAATGACATTGGTATGAAACAGATTCTCCATGTAGAGGATGTTTTAATCACGATTTTTAATTTTCCTTCCCTTTAGATTTTTTGTATTGCCATTAGCGGCAACATTGCCAGCTATCTGCAGCATCAAAGCGATGACTATCAGTGGCATTACAATTTCCATTTGGTGTCATATGCGGCGACGTGTATATTCATTTATGCCCACTTTGTGCCAGCTGCCCTGTGGGCAGTGTTTAAATATAGTTTGAAGCCATTGGAAGAAGGATTGGAAACTGAAAATGTAAGATATAGAAAATTTGTAAAGGAAGATTGTCCCTTAAAAAGTATAGAAAACTTACGGAAGTTTCCGTATAAAAAAACATCTTAAGGAAGTTTTCGTATATAGAACTTCTTAAGCAAGTTTTCGTATAGAAAAATTCTTAAGGAAGTTTTCGTATAGAAAACTTGTGGAAGTTTTCGTATAGAAAACTTCTTAAGGAAGTTTTCGTATAGAAAACTTCTTAAGGAAGTTTTCGTACAGAAAACTTCTTAAGGATGTTTTCGTATAGAAAACTTCTTAAGGAAGTTTTCGTATAGAAAACTTGTTAAGGAAGTTTTCGTATAGAAAACTTGTTAAGGAAGTTTTCGTATAGAAAACTTCTTAAGGAAATTTTCATATAGAAAACTTCTTAAGGAAGTTTTCGTATAGAAAACTTGTTAAGGAAGTTTTCGTATAGAAAACTTCTTAAGTAAGTTTTCGTATAGAAAACTTCTTAATGAAGTTTTCGTATAGAAAACTTCGTAAGGACGTTGTTGTATGGAAAACTTCGTAAAGATTTCGTATAAAAAACTTCTTAAGGAAGTTGTCGTCTAGGAAACTTCGTAAGAATTCTTTCGGGTAGAAAACTTCGTACGGAAGTTGTACGGAAAAATTCGTAAGGAAAGTTGTATAGAAAACTTCGTAAGGAAGTTTTCGTATAGAAATCTTATGGTAGTTTTCGTACAGAAAACTTCTTAAGGAAGTTTTCGTATAGAAAACTTCTTAAGGAAGTTTTCGTATAGAAAACTTCTTAAGGAAGTTTTCGTATAGAAAACTTCTTAAGGAAGTTTTCGTATAGAAAACTTCTTAAGGAAGTTTTCGTATAGAAAACTTCTTAAGGAAGTTTTCGTATAGAAAACTTCTTAAGGAAGTTTTCGTATAGAAAACTTCTTAAGGAAGTTTTCGTACAGAAAACTTCTTAAGGATGTTTTCGTATAGAAAACTTCTTAAGGAAGTTTTCGTATAGAAAACTTGTTAAGGAAGTTTTCGTATAGAAAACTTGTTAAGGAAGTTTTCGTATAGAAAACTTCTTAAGGAAATTTTCATATAGAAAACTTCTTAAGGAAGTTTTCGTATAGAAAACTTGTTAAGGAAGTTTCCGTATAGAAAACTTCTTAAGGAAGTTTTCGTATAGAAAACTTCTTAAGGAAGTTTTCGTACAGAAAACTTCTTAAGGATGTTTTCGTATAGAAAACTTCTTAAGGAAGTTTTCGTATAGAAAACTTCTTAAGGAAGTTTTCGTATAGAAAACTTGTTAAGGAAGTTTTCGTATAGAAAACTTGTTAAGGAAGTTTTCGTATAGAAAACTTGTTAAGGAAGTTTTCATATAGAAAACTTCTTAAGGAAGTTTTCGTATAGAAAACTTCTTAAGGAAGTTTTCGTATAGAAAACTTATTAAGGAAGTTTTCGTAAAGAAAACTTCTTAAGGAAGTTTTCGTATAGAAAACTTCTTAAGGAAGTTTTCGTATAGAAAACTTCTTAAGGAAGTTTTCGTATAGAAAACTTCTTAAGGAAGTTTTCGTATAGAAAACTTCTTAAGGAAGTTTTCGTATAGAAAACTTATTAAGGGAGTTTTCGTATAGAAAACTTATTAAGGGAGTTTTCGTATAGAAAACTTCTTAAGGAATGTTTCGTTAAGAAAATTTCTGTAGAAATTATTAAACATATATATATTTTTTTCTATTGTATTTTGTTTTTATTCCAGGGTGATTATACACCTTCAATGCTGTCCTTAATATGTGTTTATGGCTACTCATTGGCCATTTATATACCCGTTTCCATATTGTGGGTTATTCAGGTATGAACTGTCCACTACTTATAATTTTCGATTTCCATAATATTTTTGAGTTTTTCTCCTCCTTTTCCAGTTCTCAGTTCTTCAATGGCTATTGGTTATAACCGCAGCCTTACTATCCGGTTCCGTTTTAGTTATCATCTTAACACCGGCTTTAAGAAATTCCAAATTGTCTTTGTTCCTTATGATTGGCATATTGTGTGCTCATTTCCTACTGGCCGCCGGTTTCATGCTGTATTTCTTTCATGTTCCCAATGAGACTGCATCAGCTGTCATATCACATACTACACCAGAGGCTCTTAAAGAAATCGTTAAACATGCGGTGGAGGTGACAACAAAAGCTGGCAATGTAACCACTTAAGATGTTCTTCTAGGCATAAAGTTCTAGAATTAAGTATTATCATTAACGAATATACATGAGTAAAGAAAGAAAAAAAAAACGAGGGCAGATATAAATGATTTGTAAAAAGCTTATTATGTGGCATTTGTTTTTCTTATGTGTTTTAAAGATTTTTATTAAGGATTTTTTCAAAAAACAAATAAATTTAGTGCAATTTTAGAGCAAAGTGCTTTGAAGTTTCATTCCACTTCAACGGGTTGTTTCATTAGATTTTAGTTTGAAAAGGAAATGCTTGAGTTGAACTGATTTGAAAGTGTCAGGATGCAACTGGGACATCATCCCTCGAAATGTACCTCTTTATACCAAAAACAAAGGGTAGGGAATGAAGTTGAACTAACTTTGGTTAGTGACAAGTGTGAATATACACCGCAGTGGCTTAACGGGCTAGACGCTGGTGAAGATGATGCTTCACAAACATCGAAGCGGTCGTCCAGCGAATGTGTTCGCATCTCCCACCTGCGGTATTTAAATTTTTTTCAGTAACAGGAGAAAACATTACCTCTTAGTCATACAGGAAATTACAACTTTAAAAATGACTCGGATCTAAGACAACTAAACTTGAAAATGAGGTTAGTTTGGTGGATTCAGTTGATACATTAAAACTACTTAAATCTGCTAAGAGTTCTTGAATGCCCCGGCATCTCGTAATGAAAGGGTAATTCATATAATGGTAGAAGTTATGAAATCATCAGAAAAATTAAGTATTAAGGAGATTTGTTATTTAGAAGAAGAAGCTGTTGTTACACTTAGACCATTAGGACCTACATATGTGATACTAGGGAACATGATTTTCCGTCCTCATCTTTGAATTGCTACGTTGCTATACAGTGACACCAAGATATTTGATAGCGAACGAAGGATGTACCACATGATCACCAACGCGTACGCTTATCTGTTAAAATTTCTTGCGGCTGCTTATGAAGACCGTTTCCGTCTTGTGTCCGCCAAGCTCCAGTTCCGCTTCGTCTAGCCACGTCTTCACTTGCTCGACCACTTCATGTGATACCACTACAATGGATATATCGTCGGCAAACTCCACAATCGTGTTCGTCTTGAAATTCGCAGCATTATGCCACTATGGTACACAATGTTCTAAAAAAGGGGGCCAAAGACTAATCCTTGTGGAACACCTGCAGTTACCTCATAAAACTCTACGCCGTCACCATTAGTATAAATCAGAATACGGTTACTGAAGTAATTGGAAATAAGATGCAGACTGTATATGGTTGTCTGCATTCTTATCACGGCGCCTTTCACTTGCCGTCAATCTGCCGAGCTCTTCACGCCGAGTGTGACCACAGCGTAGTATTCCTTGAAGCCTCGCCTCCCGAAACTTGAAGCCACGTGTTGTATTGCATCAATCGTGTAACGTGATTTCCCTAACCCGTACTGGTGATTAGAGAGAGAGAGAGAGAGCGTCTCTCTCTTCCTTTATTTTCAACAAACGATCATTAATGATTCTCTCCAGTATCTTTCCCATTGTGACAAGTAGGCATATAAGCCGATACGAAGACTGCCCGTCAGGTGGCTTATTTTCCTCAGATTTCTTCACGTCGAATCTGACCACCGCACAGTATTCCTCGAGGCCACGCCTCCCAAAACTTGTATATTTACCATGTGTTGTATTGCATCAATCGAATAACGTGGTTTCCTTTACGCGTACTGGCGACCAGAGAGAGCGTCTCTCTCTTCCTTTATTTTTAACAAACGATCATAAATGATTCTCTCCAGTATCTTGCCCATTGTGACCAGTAGGCATTTAGGCCGATACGAAGACGGCTCGTCAGTTGGCTTATTTTCCTTGGGAACGAGTATCAACCGCTGCAGCTTTAATTTTTCCTGGAAAAACTCCCTCCTCAAATCAGTTTTGTAATGTTATTAGTAAGATGTCCGGCCTCCAGATGATCGCAGCCTTAGGCTCCTTGTTCGGTATCCCTTCTGGGCCCGGAGCTTTTCACTCACCGATTTTCCTACAGGCTAACATTAACCCTACCGTATTAAGTCCCGGATAATTCTCTCTGCTCCTTTACTTTCATAAATCATAGGCATAAAGGCATAGAGTAATACTTAAGAGTTTCGATGATAAAGGCCGATACGAAGACCGATCGCCAGTTGGCTTATTTTCCTTTGGGACGAATACCACCCGCTGCAGCTTTAATTTTTCCTAGAAGAGCTCCCTCCTTGAATCAGTTTTGAAATGTTATTAGTAAGATGCCCGGCCTCCATATGATCGCAGCCTTAGACTCCTTGTTCGGTATCCCTTCCGGGTCCGGAGATTATCAGTCGCCGATTTTCCTGCAGGCTAACATTAACTCTACCGTGTTGATGTCCCGGATAATATAGTTTTCTCTAGGGAGTTCGTCTTCAATAGAGTACGGCAGCCGCTGCGGAAGAAGGGATATCATGCTGTTACGCAACATTTTCGGACAGCTGATCTGAGAAGGCGTGTTTCCTCCTTCCTTCCTCCGTCTACATTTAGAATATATGCCGCTCTCCTGGAATCTTCTTCTTTGTGACTTTCTTCGGCTCCTTGCATCTCGTGTGCAGAGTATTACGTTTGGGTCTTTCTCAGGTTCTCTCCACCTTTCTTCTCGCTTTAAGACAGTCCTTCCGCAACAAGCATATCTCTTCATACCATCGGTAGCACAGTTTGCCAAAGTACTCGGCAGGCTAGTTCGCTGACACATGCCACTTGATAGGAGGATACCCATCTCACTTGATGATTTTACTCTATGCCAGTTATTCTTTGGGTTGGCAGGTTTCGACGGACTCTTTTCCATTCCCTTCTATTTCCTTAATATCTAGGTTAATTCCCAAATGTTTAGGTCTCCTTCAGGGAGCACTTGAAAATTGACGCAGATATGATGCTGACGAATGTTATAGCTATCAGCGTTCTTCGCCCTGCATTCTTCCGGGTATTTCTCCGGCCGTCGAAATTATAACGGGTATCAACGTTCACCTCTTCCTCGAATCGGGTGGATGCTCTGCTTGTCGAAACCATTGATTTTGTCTTGTCCTCGTTTACTGCAAAACTCACTTTTGCACAGTCCTTCACAATTCTCGAAAATACTGCAGTAACTTCCCGCAGATTTCGCCCAATAACGTCTACATCATCAGCATATGCTAGCTGCATGTGACTTTTACTTTTTTACTGTGGCCGTCGTTGGTGCAATGGTAGTGTGCGCGGCTCTTGTGCAAGAGCACGTGGATTCGATCCCTGCTCTGACCACCCTACATTTCTTTCGACGGCGGTAACCTCGCTAAGTGCTGGCGACACTATCGAGTATTTAGCCATGAAAAAGCTTCTCAAACTACCGTTCACTGCAGCTTTCCTCACCATGATGTCAATTAATATGTTGAAGATAGGTATGATAGGATGTCGCCCTGCCTGAGGCCTCATCCCGTACTAAATGCTTCGGTGAGATCTTTATCAAGGATTTCATGTCGGTCAGTGTCATTATACAAGGGCGTGGAATACCAAGTCCGACATAGCTTGGAAGTTTCCCCGTATCGGGCTATCGAAGGCAGCCTTATAATCTACAAAGAGTTGGTAGGTGTCGATTTGTTATCCGTGCGTGTTTTCTAGGGGTTGTCGTAATGTGAATATATGGCCGATAGTTGACTTTCCAGGCCTAAAGGCACACTGATAAGGTCCGATCAGGTCTGCAACAAACGGCTTTACTCTTTCGCACATTAGGCTCGAGAGAACTTTGAATGCGATGGTTTAAAGAATTATTCCACGATAGTTCGTACATTCACTCGGAACGCCTTTTTTAAAAACAGGACACAGTATGCCAAGACTCCAACTGTCGGGCATGAATTCGTTTAGCTAGATTTTGCATATAAGCTGATGCATGCACTTTTCCAACTCATAGCGGCCAGCCTTAAACAACTCAACCGGTAGGATTTGTTGTTTTTAAGCTTGGAAGGATTTGTTGTTTTTAAGCCTGGAATTATCAGTTCTAACTTCCTTTGCGGTAGGAGGGGCAGTTGACGCAATCGTCCTGTATGTGCCCCACACATGTATGTGCTTCTATATTGAAGTCTCCTGAGACGAGAGAAGCAGAGACGTGATCTCTCCATATTCTTAACATACTCTGCAGATCTGTGACAAGATTCCTATCCTTCTCTACAAAAGGGTGGGCCTGATCCAGTTCTGTTGGTTTTTCTTTGTAATTTTTACGGGCCTCATTTACGGGCCTCATTATTCCTTCTGTAAGATTCAAGAGCGCAAAACTCTCGCCCTTTATCCACGACTACTTTTTCTTCTTAAACAAACGGGGTTCCTTTCTCCTCTTCTCCTTATACCTCTTTATCACGGCTCGCGTTACAACTGACTGAAACGTTGCCATACGTGCAGCGTTCATTCCATCACATGTCATGCGACACTCTTCATCGTATCATGCTTTGTCTTTAAGCCAGTGACCGGCAAAGTCTATGCACCGTGCATTTTTGTGTTTCGTATTTTCACATCTACATGCCAAACAAAATCATTCAGTCTCACTTGAGCATTCGAACAAGAAGGTTGACCATTGCTTGTCGCTTGCATTGCACTGTGAGAAATGTTCCATGATGAATGGGTATATGATTTTTCGTTTGCCAAAATTTGCTCCGGTAATCCCGAATGTTTATTACTTTCTGTCAGTGTAGCTCACTCACACAACGACAGATTATGCTTTAAGCGGTTTTACATAACCTTTCTTCAGGAAGTCGGAGTTGGAAATGTACTTCCACTGAGCGGGAGTGCTGTCTGCGCCAGTATCTGAGTGAGCTTCTCTTCATAGGCCGTGGCTATCTCTGGTTATTGCAGCTTTTCGATGGCCAGCTTTCTATATCTGGTTTCGGGCGACTTTCGCCCTTCTTATCGTTGCTGCAACCTGGTATCTAGTAATCTAGTAATAGAGTACCATCCATCAATAACTAGGTGATCAATCTGGTTCTTTTTCTGCTGATCAGGGTATATCCAAGTAGCCTTATGGATGTCTTTATCTTGGAGTCCAGTGCCACTATTTTCTGAAATACTATAAACAGCGTAGCACGGCATAGAACAGCGTTCCGCTAATACTCTAGCAAGAATACTGATATTGTTTTGTTCGACGCCGAGGAGTACACATGTGACGAAGCACAAATGTTTTGACTACTCTTTTTCAGCCTAACCTCACCTTCTCAGTTTGGTTGAGAAACGGGATTCAAATCACTGGTGCTTCGTCTCTCTGGAACTGGCCAAAACTAGTTACAAACTTGCAGAAATGGGTCAATTCCTTCCTTTCTCAACCTAACCTCACCTTCGGAATAGTTAAAGACCCATACCCGTTGGTTAGATTGAGAAACGGGATTCGAATCACTGGTGCTTCGTCTCTCTGGAACTGGTCCAAAACTAGTTACAAACTTGCAGAAAGGGGTCAATTCCTTCAAAACTACTGAAGCCTTATGGATGTCTTTATCTTGGAGTCCAGTGCCACTAGTTTGTTGAATACTATAAACATCGTAGCACAGCATAAAACAGCGTTCCGCTAATACTCTAGCAAGAATAATGATATTGTTTTGTCCGACGCCTAAGAGTACACATGTGACGAAGCACCAATGTTTTGACTACTCTTTCTCAACCTAACCTCACACCGTCGGAAATGTTAAAAAACCATTGGCTAGGTGCAGTTTGGTTGAGAAACGGGATTCGAATCATTGGTGCTTCATCTCTCTGGAACTGGATCTCAACTAGTTCCAAACTTCCAGAAAGGGGTCAATTCCTTCCTTTCTCAACCTAACCTCACCTTCGGAATAGTTAAAAACCTATCCCCGTTGTTTAGGTTGAGAAACGGGATTCGAATCATTGGTGTTTCGTCGCTCTGGAACTGGTCCACAACTAGTCCCAAACTTGCAGAAAGGGGTCAATTCCTTCCCTTCTCAATCTAACCTCACATTCGGAAAAATTAAAGACCCATCCCCGATGGTTAGGTTAAGTCTGGTTGAGAACCGGGATTCGAATCATTGGAGCATGCTTCGTCTCTTTGGAACTGGTCCAAAGCTAGTTCCAAACTTCCAGAAATGGGTCAATTCCTTCAAAACTACTGAACGTCGAAGTATTAATTAAAATGTATCAACAAGTCTTCATCATTCTACTCCAACAATTGTATTCCTAGTCCTTTTGATTACGGGCCAGGATGGTGTTGTTGCTGCCATTTTCAGTGATGACATGCTGTAATTGTCATCTGTGGGAATGGGACACCAAATGCTGATTCTTTGATATTTGGAAAATTTTCAATAGATTCCATAAAGTTCTAATAAAAGTTAAATTTACTGCATGAGTCCAATGGCCACCACCATTATTCGAAAGTAAAATGATGTTAGAAAACCGGACTTTGCTTCCATAAAGGCTCCTGACTGAGGTGGTCATGCTGCATTACGTGGCGAAAAACCCTTGTCAGTATTTTTTTTTGATGTTGATGTAAAGGCTCAATAAGGGTTAAATTTGCATATGAAATCCCTCGGCTGCTAAAGTTTATTATTCAGCCTCGACTGATCAGACGATGTATTTGGTAATGATGATGTAGCGATTATGACGATGATGATGATTGCGATGATGCTCCTGCTGCTGATGAAGACGGTGATGATAATGTTGGTGATACTGCTGATGATGATGGCGATGCTGCTGCCACAAATGATGATGATGATGATGCTGCTGCTGCTAATGATGATGATGATAACAATATTGATGATAATACTGGTGATGATGATGGCAACGACGATGCTGATGATAATGCTTCTGCTGGTGCTGCTGATGATGCTGTTGCTGATGATTCCAACGATAATGATGATGGCGATGTTGCGGCTGACGATGGTGGCGACTATGACGATGCTGATAATAATGACAATGATGATGACGATGTTGTTGCTGCCCTCCCTGATGAATGCATCGTAAATGCTTTCATTGATGTCTGTGTCTATGTTTCCACTTTCTGAGTCTTGAATTAATATACACAATATTTTGTTTTTGGGTTAATCCTTTGTTTTGTTAAACTCTACTCTGTCCAGCCTCTCATCCGCCTGTCCATTTATCCATTCGTTGTGTTTTTGTTACCCTTTCCATCTGATGACGACAGGGTGCATCAATTGCCAGCCATTTAGGAGGCAGTTTTTTTGTAAGCTGATTGAGATGCACATGATGTGTTTGCCACAGCATCAATGGCATGAGGTTGTGGATGTCTCAGAGGGTTGTTGAAGGATTACATTTGCATTGGTGGTGGCGAGTATAGGAACGGAACCAAACTAAAAGTCATTTTGTTGAATAACAATTCGCCATAAACCCCTTTAAAGTAATCGCAATTTCAATTATTGGAAACCGGGAAAATAGACAACGAATATTGGACCGCTAGTTTGTCCAAAGGCGAGTTGGCTATGAAGCCATTGTGTTATCTTACTACAATTTCTTTATAAAAAACCTACAACATTGGTGGTTGTGGGAAAATGAAACTCCTGATCTCATTTTTCGTCTCTTTCCGTTTGATCCCTAAGGAACCAGATACATTATGCCTTATCTGTGTCAAATAATTCAGTTAGTCAAACATCTGCTGGGCATTCCAGGTCATTAAAGAAATTTCACCCCAAAAGAAATTACACTTGAAAAAAAGAGAAATGTTTAATCAATAGGCAGCTAAAAAATAAATAAATAATTTCCCATTGCATCCTCTGAAGGAATTGGGGAGAGCTTCTCACAACCAGTGAGCTGTGCGCTTTCTTGTTTTATACTCACTCCTTGGGACCTACAGTATTTACACCAATTCCGACCGGTATTTTGAGAAGCTTTCCATGGCTAAATACTCGATAGTGACGCCGTCACTATGCGAGGTGACCGCCGCCGAAAGAAATTTATGTTGATCAGAGCAGGGATAGTACCCAGGATCTCCGGAACATAGGAAGCTAACGTAGTCAATTTATCGCTGTAATGAATATTTAAGTTGTAACGATAAAGTTTCTACGTTAGGCGACTTTTAATGCAAAATTTTTTACGTGCAATGTTTTTTTGAGTTGATGGAATTTTTTATCAGTGTAGTTGAAGTTCTTGAGCAAGGGTAATAACGCATTTACATCGCTTTATCCGTTTATCGCGGCTAGGTTAGCGATAACCTTGTTTTCGAATCTTTGCCGTTTACACCACCTAATTTGAGATTAAATTTACATTTCAGGTGGCAACTCCGTGCTTCGACAAACTCTGCGCCGAGACAAAATTATCAAAGACGGCGGCACAATAGAAAAATTAAGTCGGCGGTTATTGGTTTTGTCAGTTTTGTACAAATTTGGGATGTTCTCGAAATAACTGAACCTTTATAATTGGATCAGTGGGTCAAATCGGGCCAGTCGAAAAAGTCGGCTCACAGTTGAAACCAATAAGAGTAATTTGTATAGGCAGCGGCGTGAGCTTCAAAAAAGTTTTGGTGGCGGTAACGCGTCAGAAAATTTTCGATCGGCTTCTGTCAGACAAACAGTTGAGTTTTTGTGTATGTTTTTATTACGGTTGCATTTTTTTTAGTAACTAACAGTGTTGCTTCACCATTTACACCAGTTTAAAATGAGGTTAAAAATTAAACTTCAGTTTCTACAGATTAAAAGTGTATGAGTAATCTTTTGGGTTAGCGCGGGTTAACGGAGTTCACCTGCGAAATGCGCTAATCTTGTTTGGTGTAAATGACGTATAATGGTGATAAGTTAATCATTCCATTGACTGTGCGTTCTCTTTAACTCTACCTTACCTGTGTCATTCGAAGAGAGTTCGGTCACGCCTCTTATAAGAATACAGATATTTCCTTTGCAGAAGTCCAGCAATAGAAATGGGACGAAGTGTCAGCGATTCGACTCCACTTTCTTAATCTATACTTACATATGGAGGACCTAAAGACCCATCTCCGATGGTTGGGTAGGTCGGCCTGCTGTTTGCTCTTCGTGGTCCCGGGATGACTTAGCTGACTTTTGAAGAATTTTTTGTTCAGTGTAGTTGAAGTTCTTGGCTAATGGTATCCTATTGACTCATCACCTATATCTCTGAATATTTTGCATTTATTTTACTTACCAATCGATCATTATGCTAAACAAACAGAGTCTTGTAACATCCCTTCTCTTATGAGATTACAGATCTTTCCATTGCCAAAGCCGAAGCCAAGGAGTAGGCACGTGACAATGTACCAACGAGTCGACTCCCCTTTCTCTACCTACACTAACACTAGTCTCGTAACATCCCTTCCCTTATGAGAATACAGATCTTACCATTGTCAAAGCCGAAGCCAAGGAGTAGACAAGTGACAAAGTACCAAGGAGTCGACTCCTCTTTCTCAACCTACACTAACATATTGAAGAGTTACATAAACATCCCTGATGTTCGGTTAGGTTAGAGCGAAGAAATGGACTTGAATCGGTCTACTGTGTTGGGTAGATTTAGCTGATTGTTGAAGAACAATTATTTTTGTCAGTGTAGTTGCAGTTCATCAGCAATGTTAAATATCCCATTGACTCCCACCATACGGTCATCATACCAAACGAATAAATTCCCTTCAACTCACTTCTATTCTCTTAGACATGTGACGAAGTACCAACGATTCGACTCCCCCATCTCAACCTAACTTAATTTATGGAAGAGTTAAAAACACATCCCCGATGGTTAGGTTAGAGTGAGTAAACGGAGTCACATCATTGGTGCTCACTCCCATGATGCATTTCTAGACATACATTTACTGTACACTCTTTTTAATCTCGGGAGTGTCACATCTTTTCGCGGAAGAGATTCCCCATAGACGAATCTAGTATAGACACATTTATTCTCTCATCTGACGTTTCATTTCACACTCTTCGTCGTAGGCTTGTGAAAATGAGAGAAATTAAATTTAAAATGAGCTTATTTTTTTACATTTTTTAGTAGCAGATTATGAGGAATCTTCTGGGTTATCGCAAGTTGACGGAGTTAATCATCGAAATACGGTAATCTTGGTCGGTGTAAATGCCGTATAACGTAACCTAACATAACCTGAAATAGTTTACAATTTGGGTACTTTTTTTGAGAAATTACTAAAACTTAAGACATAATTTTTGTATTTGAAACAGGAATTTTCTTTAAGGCTTTGAAACTTTTAATTTAAGAAAATATTTTGTAAACTTGGGAAAAAAATTAATTTGGAGCTTTTAGCACAAAAGTTCTTAAAATGTACATATGTTAAGTAATGTCGCATTTAGACCATAGATTATCGCGGCGAAGTTAGCGATAACCTTGTTCTCTTATCTTTCCCGTTTACAACATCCAATTTGAGATTATATTAACATTTCAGGTGGCAACTTTGTGGTTATACCAATTTAAAGAAACTCCGTGCCGAGACCAAATTATCGAATACGGCGGCACAACGGAAAATTTAAATTGGCGGCTCTTGGTTTTGGCAGTTTTGTACAAATTTGGGATGTTTTTGAAATAAATGAACCTTTAAATATGGATCAGTCGGTCAAGTCGGCACACATTTTAAACCGATGAGAGGCAATTATATCGGCAATTTTCAATAGGCTTCCGTCTGTCTAACAGTTGATTTTTTGTGTATGTTTGCTTTATTATGGTTGAATTTTTTTTGGTACTTAGCAGAGTTGCATCAAATTGCACTCCACTTAAAAATGAGGTTAAAAATTAAACTTCAGTTTTTACAGACAAAAATTGTATGGGTAATCTCCTGGGTTAGCGTGGGTTAACCGAGTTAACCTTTGAAATTCGCTAATCTTGGCCGGTGCAAATGCCGTCGTATAACATAACCTAAAATAGTTTAAAATTTGGGTACTTTTTTGAGAAATTTCTTTTTTGAGAAACTTAAGACAACATTTTTGTATTTGAAACAGGACTTTTCCTCCAGGCTTTGAAACTTTTAATTTAAGAAAATATTTTGTAAACTTGGGAAAAAATTAATTTGGAGCTTTTAGCACAAAAGTTCTTAAAATTTACATATGTTAAGTAATGTCGCATTTAGACCACAGATTATCGCGGCTTGTTCTATTATCTTTCCCGTTTACATCATCCAATTTGATACTACGTTTATACGGTGGCCTATATCGCGATATCATATCACGATATGTCAAAAAAATACACGTATAAACGCTTTAGCGCGATATAAAGTTTGTCACGAAAGTTTACTATGATTTCGCTCCATATCACGATATGGAGAACAGCTGTTTTTTAAAGATCTGTGGCAACCACAAGCAAGGTATAGCTGCATTAGCATTATGCTGTATTTGGTATAGAATTCTCTCATTGCCTGCACCATAGCCGTTGTAGTAAGAGCTGCAAGAATTTTGTCATATTTTTTACACGCTGAATTAAAATTAATTTCAATAACATTTTCTTTTTCATGTTTGTAATCAGCTGATTTTTGTTTGTGATTCTATTTGTGAGTTGCCACCTAGTATCATATCGCTGTTTATGTCATGATGTGTTGAATATCGTATAAACAGGAACATGGGGATATCACGATATGATTGATATTGCGATAAGTGTCGTATAAACGAGGTATCAGATTACATTAACATTTTAGGTGGCAACTTTGTGTTTATAACAATTTAAAGAAACTCCGTGCCTAAAACCATATTATCGTATACGGCGGCACAACGGAAAAATAACTCAACCTTTAAAAATGGATCAGTCGGTCAAACCGGCACCACATTTTAAACCGATGAGTGCCAATTATATCAGCAGTTTGCAATCGGCTTCCGTCGATGTACAAGTAGACAGTCAAGATTTCTCTTCACTGAAATGCCAACAAACAAAACGAATGAAACCCTAGTCATTCTCTACACTCTCTCTTGCTCTCGTCATTGAATACTTCAATATACGAGCAGCTTTTGATAGGGTTATTCTATGTAACTATACAAATTCCAACCATGTTGAAGTAAAATTACATTAACTTTGCAAAAAGTATGAAATAATCAAGATATGACGCGAGAGAGAAATGCGTTTGGGTGAATTCCTAGCACTTTTTGGTTTTCTTTTACCAGGATTACAAAATTGCGCACATCTTCTGGTCGACTAATTCTTCCGTCTCAAAGACGGACATCGTTTTTGTCCGTCTGCCTAACAGTTGATGTTTTGTGTATGTTTTCTTTATTATGGTTGCATTTTTATCGTACTTAGCAGAGTTGCATCCAATTACACACCACTTTAAAATGAGGTTAAAACTTAAACTTCAGTTTTTACAGATTATAATTGTATGAGTAATCTCCTGGGTTAGCGTGGGTTAACGGAGTTATCCTTCGAAATACGCTTCATTACACTAAGCATTAACAAATAATTACCCCCTCGCATAGTAGGGTATTTTAATGCCCACAACATTTGTACGAAAATTGTAAATCTTTATTGTTTGGAATCAATTTCAAAGAATATCAATTTCAGCTTTACTAATTATATGAATTGTTTTTATATTTTCCTGGAATGAAATCAATATTTCAATATTTTGAGAATTCTCAATTTACCTTATGACCTTTATAGAATATACTAAATAAGACGCCAATCTCTTGATATGAGTACTAAATTTAATATGATTATATGCACCTACATATATACACATATATGTATAGTTGATGCTCCTACTGATACTAATTCTTGTATTCTCAATAAATACTACAGAGTCTTGAAATTCCGGCATTCAGTTAATACAATTCATAAGATTCGGATCTTCACACTCTCGCGCAAATACACAACAATGAGATTAGTTTTACTTGTATCGATTGCTTTATGCGGGCTTTCCAAATTTTCCAACGGTGCCAAGATTAATAGTGAAAATGATTCCGTTGCTATGGTGGAATCCGTAAAAGAACAATTGCAACAACTCGAGTCTGAAGTCACAAAAGGATTCCAGGACGAAAAATTACAATGGCAGTTGGACATTTTTCAAAAATGGTATCAAGATACTGATAAATGCTCTCGTGATCTTTCCTACATTTTCTCTGATTGGACTACAATACAACGTCGCATTGATGGCTCCGAAGATTTCGATCGTAATTGGTCAGCGTATCGTGAAGGATTTGGTGATAAACAAAAGGAATTCTTTATTGGTTTGGATAAACTTCATAGCTTGACCACGGCAAAGGTTCCCCAAGAGCTTTTGATCTTATTGGGAGACCATGGGGGCAAGATAGCATATGCGAAATATGATCGGTTCGTGGTGGCTGGAGAAGAGCAAAAATATGAACTGCAAGAGTTGGGCAAGTATAGTGGATCTGCTGGAGATTCGTTGCGCTATCATGTGGGCAAGAAATTTAGCACTTTCGATGAGGATAATGACAACTCAAGACGGAATTGTGCCAAGATATCACAAGGAGCCTGGTGGTTTAGTTATTGTTTTGAAAGGTATAATAATCAATAATCAACATCAAGTTACAGTTAAAATATTTTTCCATTTTTGTCTTTAGTTTTCTTAATGCTCCCTATTTGGATCCGTTATTGGAGGGTGAAAGTCCCAAGGGTATAATTTGGGAGGCGTGGCATGGCTTAAGTTATTCCTTGAAGTTTGCTCAAATGATGATACGTCCTAAAAATTAAAATATATACAAGAAAGTCTTGAAAAAAAATGTGTACTAAAATCAAAACAATTTTCTAAATTCCATTAAAAAAATTTACAATACAAATACGTAAATAAATAAAGACTTTATTTAATAAATATATAATAAATAAATTTAATTTAAATTTGTTAGATGTATTATTAATCTTTTAAAACACATTTAAATTCAAATTGCTACTAAAAATAAAAAAATTCTAACTTCAATTTCGTAGTAAACAGGGTATTTCGTGGGTAATGGGTTACCCTGGGTTACCGAGGGTAACCCATTATTATTGCCGTGGAGAATGTGTAGCGATCGTTTACCCATTACCCATAGGGTATAGAAAATAATGGGTAGTTACCCACGACGATGGGGAATTACTCATCACGATTACCCATTACCCTCAAGGAAATAGGGAAAGTAATGGGTAGCTACCCACGACAATGGGGAATTACCCATCACGATTAGCCATTACCCTCAGGGTAATTGGGAAAGTAATGGGTAGCTACCCACGACAATGGGGAATTACCCATCAGGATTACACATTACCCACAGGGTAATGGGGAAAGTAATGGGTAGCTACCCACGACAATGGGGAATTACCCATCACGATTACCCATTACCCTCAAGGAAATGGGGAAAGTAATGAGTAGCTACCCACGACAATGGGGAATTACCCATCACGATTACCCATTACCCTCAGGGAAATGGGAAAAAATAATGGATAGCTACCCACGACGTTGGGTAATGGGCTACCCAGGGTAACCCATCCCCATTTTTGATCGAAAATATGAAAAAGTTAAAAATAATTTCTATATCTCGGAAACGGAGCGTCCAATCGAAAAAATAACCAATGTTTGCGGTTTCAAAGTGTTTTTCATAAAATGTCCAATTCGTATGGAAGAATTTTTTTTCCAAAAATCGCCAAAATAATAAAATCGCTAAAATAACAAGTATCTATAAATTGATAGTATGATAAATTGATATAAATTGAATTAAAGCCTCTGTAGAGGTACAATTTTTATTATTTTTCCGATTCGACGCACCGTTTCTGAGTTATAGCCACTTTTTTATTTTAGCTGTTTTCTTATTTTGGCGATTTTTCGAAAAAAAATTCTTCCATACGAATTGGACCACTTTGTGGAAAACCCTTAGGTTACTTTTTCGATTGGACGCTCCACTGCCGAGATAAACACATGAGGGCGTTTTAGCGATTTTTGGTTTGAAAAATTTTTTTAGCCATTTTTTTTAAAAAAAAAGTGATCCCATGTTGAAGACACCCATTGGTTAAAGCCTCCAAAGGAGGTAAAATTTTTATTATTTTTCCGATTCGACGCACCGTTTCCGAGTTATAGCCACTTTATATTTTAGCGGTTTTCTTATTTTGGCGATTTTTCGAAAAAAATCCTTTATGAAAAACCCTTAGGAACTCGCAAAATTTGGTTATTTTTTCGATTGGACGCTCCATTTCGGAGATAAAAACATGAAGGCGTTTTAGCGATTTTTGTTTTAAAAAATTTTATTTTTAGCGATTTTTTTAAAAACTTGGAAAAATTGTTTATTTTTTCGATTAGATGCCCCGTTTGCGAGATATAGAATTATTGTCTAACTTTATCATATTTTCTATCAAAAATGGGGATGGTTTACCCTGGGTAACACATTATCCACCGTCGTGGGTAGCTACCCATTATATTCCCCATTTCCCTGAGGGTAATGGGTAATCGTGATGAGTAATTCCCCATCGTCGTGGGTAGCTACCCATTATTTTCCCCATTACCCTGAGGTAATGGGTAATTCCCCACTGTCGTGGGAAGCTACCCATTACTTTCCCCATTACCCTGAGGGTAATGGGTAATCGTGATGGGTAATTCCCCATTTTCGTGGATAGCTACCCATTATTTTCCCCATACCCTGTGGGTAATGGGTAAACGTTCATTACACATTCCCCACGACGATGTGTATGGGTTACACATGAGGGGGTAAATAAGAAACTCTGGTACTAAAATTGACTGAAAAAAGATATTTTGTACTAAAACTAAAGTTGCCACCAAATTGCTGAAGGATTTGCCAATTAAGACTGTGGATGTTTTTAATACTAATTTTTAAATTTTTATTAGAGTTGTACAATACTTACCCTCCAGCGGATTCTTGGTCTTCCTATTTTTCGTCTTCCCTCGTCTTCGGTTCCGAAAACCCTTCGTGCTTCGTGGTTCGTCGACATCCATTCTTCTGATGTGGCCTAGCCAGTGTAATCCCGTAATTTTGATCCGCTTAACTATGTCAATGTCAGGATATAGATCAAACAGCTCACGGTTAATGCGTCGTCATTGGGCATTATAGGGCCATACATTTTCTGGAGTAATTTTCCCTCGAAGACTCCTACAGATGTTTCGTTTGCTTGCGATAAGACCCAGGATTCTGCGCCATAAAGCAAGACAGGTTGTATGAGAGTCTGGTATAGCTGGACTTTTGTTATTCGAGAGAGGGCTTTATCCCCAAAGTGCTTGCTTAGCCCAAAATAACATATATTCGCAAGCACAATTCTACGCTTGATCTAAAGGCTGACGTTATCGTCCCCGTTCACGGCAGATCCGAGGTATATAAATTCGTCCACCACCTAGAAATTATAAGGGTTAGCAACGTTCACGCTTTGGTTTAATTTCATGGAGGCCCTGCTCGTTGAAACCATTAATTTTGTCTGACTGTCAGAGCCTCTTTTGCTGACTCCTTCTCAATTCTCGAAAACACCGCAGTAACTTCTCTCATTGTGCGCCCCATGACATCTATATCATCAGCATAGGCGAGCAGCATGTGGCGTTTGTTGCTGATGGTTTTATTCACGTTGACTGCAACTTTTGTTATAATGATCTCCACAATACCGTTGGGAGCCGGTGTAAAACTGTAGGTCCCAATCAGTGAGTGAAACATTAGAAAGCGTACAGCTCACTTATTGTGACCCTACAGCTCACTGATTATGAACTGCTGGCTCCCATTCCTTCAAGGGATGTAATTGGAAACTAAGTTTAAGCAAAAGAGTATTAAATAATTTTCGCTCTTCTCCCGCTATTTACTGGTAGTGTTAGTGACAACGTTCATCTCCATGTCCTTGTGCTCAGCGATTACTTTCCCATTGTCTAGCGCAAGGACACGTGTCCTTTTATAGCCAAAGTTATTGAAAATAAATATAAAAGCAATACAATGCCATTCCTGCCCATGTTCCCCGTAAAAAACATTTAAGCATAATGCCAAAAAAAACTAGGAGGAAAACTATCAGGACAATGGGGAAAGCCAAACCAGTAAAAAATGTATTGTGTATGGAAATTGTTTGACTCACCCACACACATACACAGCTACAAAGTAAAAGGAAAATCCTTTTATGTCATACAAGGCTGCAAAAGTTGAATGTCTCTCCTGTTTCACAGTACTGTATACTATTTTTTTTTTAAATTACCCAGCGGCGGAAATCAGGAGCTGAAAAGCCTGAAATCATGTCCCAGAAGGAATTCTATAGAATACGGCTGGCCTTCCCTACACATTACCTCCTCCTTTCTTTTTAACATTGCGTGAGATTGGGAGGCATCGCTCTCTACTAGAAGGCCTTACGAAGGCCTACAAAAAGAGTAGTTTTAGAAGGACTTAAGTAAATATAAAAATATATATATGCAAATTAGTTTCATATTTCAGATTTAAACTTTAACCAATTGTAATTCTTATAAATTAATTTTTGTTTTAAATTCTGTAGACACAGGAATCGAACGCACGATCTTATAACTTACAGTCGGACGCTTTATCTACTGGGCTATCGGATGTTATGATTTTGCAACGACGAATTGCGAACATATGGCTTTTATGAACAGCAGCGTCTTCTGGCATTCCTTTAAAAGGCCTTATAAAATAATGCATTTCGCAGGCTTTATTAAATTAGGCATTACCAAAGGAAGATTCCGCATGCCTTATTCGTGGTAGGCCTCGCAAATTCCGCCGCTGGGTGCAAACAAAGTGAATGACGAACACGCACAAGGATAGAATGGAAATGTTTTTCCAACATGAAATTTTTTGTTTGTGTACGATTTACCCTTAACACTCTGTAACAATGAATGTTAAGTTGTACAATTATTTTTGTGGCAACAACACAACAAGAGGTGGCAAGCGCAGGCGCAACTTTATCGGCTTTTTGATGATGTTTTTTTGCATTTATTCCTATTCCTATCTTTTTATGTGGCACCAGTAATTATCAGCTTTTCCAACACGTGCATAATTCCGTAGCGCATCCTTTGAGATAAAGCAAATGCTTTTGGGGTAGTTCTCTAAATGTCCTCACTTGTGTAACTGGGGAGGTGGTTGTGTGTTTGTATGTGTACACAGGGGCTCAATCAGCTTCATTACCACACTAAGCATTTGTTTGCAATCAGCTGTTTCCTGGTCTTCCTATATGATGCTAATCAAACATAGCGTCTCCAACCCTTAGACGCCTGCAAAAATACGTGCGCCTGTGACAGTGACAAAAAGGACCCTTTTCCATTCGTGCGTGATTGCGACTCCTACCCAAGTTCATGCCCTGAGTTTAATCATATGGAAAAATTATTCAATTTCAGTTTTCCATTTGCTACTTCAGGTGTGTCCTAGTGCTTTAATTTACAGCAGTCTTAGGAAACGCATAGGAAGTGGCTGTCAAAGGGTATTGGGTGGTGGTTTTATTTGTATTTTTGTTTGTCAAAATCTTTGGAAACAAATACCGAGCAGTTGGTTTCGGTTTAATAAACATTTATTTCATTTCTTTAAAATACTGAAAGATATTGGAATATTACACGCAAAGAACACTATTGTTCCTCACAAACGAAAACGATCATTTATGTTTCTAAGAAACGAAAGACGTGTTATAGCGGTAGCACAGCCGACACTAGTGGACAAGATTAGAAACCTTCTAGAGTCAAACATTTTTTTAAGTTCTTATAAAAAATAATTCGAAGTAACTGTCTTTAGTTAGTATTGTGCCGTCGGTTGTGTAATAGCTAGTGTGCGTGACTCTTGTGCATGAGAACGTGGGTTCGATCCCTACTCCGACTACCTTACATTTCCTTCGACGACGGCCACCTCGCTTAGTGATGGCGACACTATCAAGTACTTAGCCATGAAAATCGTCTCAAATTACCGCTCGGAACCGGTGTAAAATTGTAGATCCCAATTAGCGAGTGCAAAATTATAAAGCGCACAGCTCACTGGTTGTGAGAAGCTCTCCCTAATCCCTTCATGGGATGTAATGGGAATCAGTCTTTAGTCTGTAAAGAACCCATCTTTAGTCCGTTAAGTAACAGTCTTTAGTCTATTAAGAAACAGTCTATAGTATTTCAAGTAACAGTCTACAATATGTTAAATAACAGTCTTTTATTTGTTAAGTAACTAGCTCTGTTCGAGTACTTTCCCAGTAAAAATTTGCAAGAATCTACTTTTGAGAGCGAAACAACAATTTTACTCTCTTTATGAAAATTTGCAAATAAAGTACGCGATCGACTTCCAGTAATAATTTGCAATGAATCATCTGATGTTTATGTGTGCAAGGAAACAGCTGATTTTTCTGTATGCATTTCATTAAACAAAAGCTGTAATTTTTATTTGGAAGAAATTTTTATTAAAAAAAATGAGTAAACGACAACTGGATATACAGTGTTCGCCAGGATTTCAAATTCTTCCAACAAATACATTTTTGGAAGTTACCACAAGTTCCAATAGAATTGAAAGAAATTTTATCCTTTGCCACATACATACATTCTGGCGTGTATTTCCATACCTTTGCTACTGCCACAGTTGTCCAATAATGACGTCGCCGGTTCACCAGAATTTCCTGAATGCCACTGCACATTATTGTTTTCCATTTTGTTTTCTAAATTTCACAAATATATTGAATAAAATATTAAACAAAATAATTTGTACTTACCTCTGTCGTTGTTAATTTATTTTTGTGTTTTGTTTCTTTACATAAAACAGCTGATTTCAAACAGCTGTTCTATCTTGCTATTTTATGTTGGCTAAAATTTCTCCAACCAAAATTTGCAAAATCTCTAACATCGAACTGTCTCAATTTTCGCTCTCTGGCTCTCATTTACTGGACTTTTGGAGTAAACGAACAGAGTTCAGTAAAAATTTGTACAAATTTGCACAAATTTTCGAGTACTCGAACAGAGCTACTATGTTTAGTCTGTTAAGTAACAGTCGTTAGTCTGTGAAGTAACAGTCTAGTAACAGTCTGTTAAGTAAAATTATGTAACAGTAACAGTCTGTTAAGTAAAATTATGCATTTGGAAAGTTTATTTGTCTTTTTAGAATAACTTTGTGTGGTTATAAACATTTAACCTTTTCTCCTCTCCAATTTCTTCCGTGACTTTAAATCAAAACATTAATTTTTACTTCCCTTCTATTGTGTGTCCTGTACTAGTAGGACTCCATAGGAATAGGGGGTTTTAGAAAGCAGCAATAACAATAATAATATGAAACAATTTGTTTTTTGGTCAACATTATAGGGAAACCGATTGCTTTCCCATTGTGGCATTTGAATGTCACAATGGGGTCATGCTCGTTAACGATAATGAAACGCTGTTAGAAGATGTTCCAAATATACCTGAATATGTCAACTTCTCGAACGCGAAACAAATATTTGATAGAATTTATGCTGGAGAAAAGTAGTTCCTGGTATAGATGGATATGTGAATTTCTACTTATATATGGGTGATTCGAAAGTGCACGCTGAAAAATCTGTCTTTTGTTGTTGTTTGGATGCAAATATAAAGTGTGTTTGGAGCTTGTCGCAAATATAATGTACTTGTGTCCAAACACATTGTGTTTGCTATTCAATATTACATGTTTGAGACACAATGATTAATATGTTATAATATATGTGTTTGTGACTCACATATATTTATGTTTGTGATACAAATACAGCTGTGGTTGTTACACTGTATATGCTACCTCGATAGCAAGAGAATGAAAGAGGGACAACGAGATAGTCTATCTTTGAAGTGTGTATCTGCATTTTTGCATTATTCTCATCAATATTCCAGAATGTGCGTGTAAATTGCAGATGAAGTGTTTCTTATTTTGCCTAATGTATTGCGTTTTAGTTCCATATATTCAGTCGCCAATGATTCATCGGACAGACGATATCAAAAGCGCTTGAATAGTGAAAAAAGAATAAACGAAGGCTCGGACGGTTAAATGGTTTGTGATGTTACTTTGGTTTTTATGTATGTGTTTCGTATATATGTATGTGTGCTACCAAAGTGAGAAACGATTTTGAGGAAAGTAACTAGAAAGGGCAACAACGTGAAGCCCTTTGTCTGTCCGAGCCTTTACTGAGATATTCGGAACGGCGGGTCATTTGTGAAATAAGAGCATGAAATTGGTTTGTATATAAATATCTTGTTTGTGTACCAACACACAGCGATAACCAACGCATAGCTGAAACCTTCTGAAAACAAAAACGTGAGAGACAAGATTCTCATTTCATGAAAAAAAAAACAAATATTGCATTCAATGCAAATAAATATAAAAAGGGCCGTTCTAAATCTATTAATTTTTTGCATTAATTACACTGTGATAGTTTTTGACCCGAAAAAAATGAACTTTGATGAATCCTTTTCGAACTATTAGGGGGGAGTCCCCTGAGTGCGAAAGTACATTTGGAAGTGTCAGATTAGCTCCAGTTTTTGAGAAATCGGTATATATGGATATAGCTAAGTCTGCGCTATTTAAACAAATTTTACCGGCCATAGGCCAATTGTTTTTTTGGCCTAAAAGGGCTTAAAAAGCTTATTAAAATAGAAAAAACAAATGTTTGCGCTCGGTCCAACTTCTTGAGATATGGGCCTTTAAAGCTTGAGTATATAATTGGCCATATCTCACATATTTATGGTCCGATCTGGTTCCGGTGAATATCATTACAAAGACCATTAAAAACTCTTTAAATCTGCTTATAAATATATTACATTTAAAAAATACAATTTTTAACCTCACTTGTTTGCTAAAAATCTGATTTCCTCAAATAACAGCTCTAGTAAACCTATTTTCTACCTAGACAATACTTCAGGCTTTGTTTTAAGGTATAATACTTCGCATTAAACCTTGTAAGACCGGAGATATTTATGTTCAAAGTTTGAAATACAAAAAAACAATTGGCCTATGGCCGGTAAAATTTGTTTAAATAGCGCAGACTTAGCTATATCCATATATACCGATTTCTCAAAAACTGGAGCCAATCTGACACTTCCAAATGTACTTTCGCACTCAGGGGACTCCCCCCTAATAGTTCGAAAAGGATACATCGAAGTTACAGTGTTATTTATAAATGTGGATTTATATTGATAAAATTAATTATAATAAATAATACATATATATTGAAATCGAAGAATAATTCGTTTCTAAATATTGTTATATTTGGGAGGAAATTTGCATATGTTTGCACGTAAGTATATGTAGGTTTGGGGGAAACACGCGAATGATTCCACGTAAGTATATGGATGTTTGGGATGAAGAACGCATATGTTTCCATGTAAGAGCATACATGCTTGTCAGTAAAAATGATACTGTTTGCATTTATATACAAATAAGTTTGGGACTTGCAAATATATGAATGTTTGAAGTGTGTTCCAAACATATAAATGGTTTCTGCAGAATATGAAACCATTTATATATTATAGAAGCCGTTATTTTTCAGCGTGTGATTGATCACTTTGAGTATGGTATCTATTCTAGGGCAATGGGATTGTCTTTTTCATAGATTCGCTATTATATTATAGCCTTTATCAGTGGAATGGATATTCCAACATCAGCCCAGGGCTGCCATAGGCTCAAACCAGATAGTACAGTAGAACAGTATCCGCCTTGTATTTGTGAGAAACATTCCGGCGAATTGCAAGGAGGCTAAGCTGACAAGACTGGGGAATACCTATCTGGTTCCACAGGATCTAGAACGTGTTGGTAGTTGCCAAGCGACTTGCAAGCACACGCTGAAAAATCTGTATTTTTTTGTTTTTTGAATGCAAATACAATGTGTTTGTAGAGTGTCGCAAATATACTATACTTGTGCCCAAACACATTGTGTTTACTATTCAATATAACATGTTTGAGACACAATGACTAATAGGCTATAATACATATTTTTGAGACCCAAATGTGGCGTTGTTTGTTGATAACCGCTTAAAAACAAAAACGTTACAGACAGCAAGAAAACAAAAAGTCAGCAGGTCGTCAATCCATGGAAACAGTACTTGCAAACATGCTTATGTTTCCTGCCATATGTTGCTGGTGTCGTTATTTTTCAGTGTGCAATTCCTGAGAGAAAGGTTCTATGCTTCTCAAAATATCGTTCGGAACCGGAGTGCAACTGTAGGTCGCCAAC
Source organism: Phaonia tiefii (assembly GCA_963931995.1). Lineage (NCBI taxonomy): Eukaryota > Metazoa > Arthropoda > Insecta > Diptera > Muscidae > Phaonia > Phaonia tiefii. Next base: position 24,594,366 of record OZ008370.1, read on the forward strand.
CATGAAAAATTAATTTATTTAGGAATCAATCGGAGAACAATTTCGAGTTATTTCTAGTTTAGAATAGTTTTTTTTAAAATTTTCTTAAAATGTTGTAAAACTTACATGAAGTTGTTGGGGACTGTGCTCTTTCACCAATGCCAAAAGCACTGGTTCGAAGTAGTGTTTTGGGTAACAAAATTTGTTCCAAAAGAAGCTGCTCTAGAATGGGTTACTATAGAATCATTTTAGAAAATTTTACTGGGAGACTACATATGTATACCCAAAACTCCATCCATTCTCTGTGCAACACCCTTTCACCACATCATCTTCATCAAGTTGTACAAGTAATTTTTCTTTTCGTTTCCTATTCATCAACTTTACTTTAAACGTGTATGTATGCAAATTGTGATATACAGGACGAACAACGAATAAATTTCCATGTAAATAAGCGTGTGTGTGTGTGTCACTGGCAGTGCAAGTGTTGACGTTGGTGTGCTGTATGAGTGGTGGAGCTGAGTGTGTTTAGGGAGTGTGTATGCGTGCGTGTGTGCGTGAGTTTTTTTCGCTCTCTGTATGTGGTAAATTATTCAAATTACAAAAATTAACAGGACACCAGAAGATTTTAGAAAGCAAATCTACAAGCGCAGCTGCGAGGCAGCGATGTGAGCAAACGTAAAGTGATTGTATGGAATGGCTGGGTTGGGGTGAGTGGGTGGTGGCGTGAGTGTCAGCAACCACTTTCATTTGATGCCGGTGTTGTTGTTCTTGTTGTTATTTTTTTTAATGCTTTTCTTCCTCCAAGGAATGTGTAAATGTAATTTTTAGCAAAAGGACGCACAAGGATGTTGAAGGAATACATTTGCTTGTTTATGGTGGAATATGGCTAATATATGTAAGAAATTTCGCTGCTGTTGTTTTTTTGGTTGTGCTGCAATGCTTTAAGCAATCAGGAGTTGGTCGTTTGTTTGAGCAAGGGTGAGTCCTTGTTTTTCTCAGGATATTCTATGATGTAGGTTGGGTGCGTCTTTCGTATGTATGTGCTTTACTTCATGTTCTGTGTTTGAGTGTGCTTTATCCTGCTATGTGTATGCAAAACCTTTGCTTTTTCATTATGCGGTAGAAGTTTTTTTTTTTACTAATCCTTTTATCCTGCAAGAAATTTGTGACAGTTTTGAATAGTTTTTTCTTGTACTCTCCTTTATTAGCATTTATGAACATTTTGTTTTGACAGTGGTTTAGTTAGAAATGCATGCAACAAATTGTTTCGCGTTATTATTGTTATTGTTGTTTTGTAAAACCCTCTGTTCTTATGGAGTCCTACTAGGACAGGAAAACGAATGGAAGGGAAGTAAAAATAAAAGGGTTACATTTATAGAAACACATAAAGTTATTCTAAAGACTTAGACTGTTACTTCATAGACTGAAGACTGTTACTTAACAGCTTAAAGGCTGTTACTTAAAACACTAAAGACTGTTGCTTAACAGACTGAAGACTGTTACTTGAAAGACTATTACTTCATAGACTAAAGACTATTACTTCATAGACTAAATAGCCTATTCTGACAGGGTTACAAAAGTCACCACGGTTACTATTTGACAGCAATGTGACAATTGTCACAAATCGGAATTCTGACATATTTTTTTGGTGACAAAAGTAACAAAAACTGTTACCTGCCAAAAAGGAGGCAACAGCGCGTGACAGCTGTTTTATTTGCCGGAAAGTTGATACAAAACATTTTATAAATTTTGCAAGTAAACAATAAAACTGTATACAGGAAAAATTAATAATATATTTTGTACCAAAACGACAAGAGAGCATAATAAAATGGAGGAAGGACTTTTTTACTTTGTCCAATGGAAATGGAGCAGAAAGAAGAAAGAACTTGCAATTGTGTTTGAAAAAAGCGCGAAATGTATTACAACATTTTTAACGTAAATATCTCCGGTCTTTGAGGGGATATTAGTGAGTAATATACCTTTAAAAAAAGCTAAGGTCTTTCCTATTGTCGGAACCTGGCAAAAAGTATACTAAGGCATTTTTTTGAAAAGAAAAAAAATTTAGCGGAAAAGTGAGGTTAAAAAATGTTTTTTAATTAGCTCCCCAATGGGTTAATAAAACTAAATATTTTTATGCACTGATTTATAGTGCTTAGAAAGCCCTTTGTATTGATATCTATTTCAATCAGATCAGATTATAAATACCGGAAATACGAACTATTATATACTCAAGTTTTAAAGGCCTATATCTCAAGAAGTTGGACCGACCGCGGTGGTGAAACAACTTTTTGAACTCAGCGCAGAAGCTTTTATCGGTGGTAAAATTTTGATGTAGATCAGAGAGTTGGCGCTAAAGTAAATTTCTTCTTCCATTTGCCACGGATGAGCAGGTGTATTCTTTCAGCTTAGTATCTCTGGATGTTCCTTGAAGAAGGCAATATAGCATTCCAGCTGTGCCTTTGCGGAGCGCTCAAATTCCCTAAATAATAATCTATTAATTTTAATTCAATAAAACATAAATGTATTACTTACTTTTCCTTTTTAGCCGCTTTCATTTTGTGCAGAAAACCATATGTTTTTGTTTTGTTGTCCCTGCTTTTGACAACCTGTTATTGTGAGGTAAATTATTTGTTACGAGGTGAATTTTTCATTGTCACCGTGTTGCCAGAATACCAGATACAAACAATGGTGACAACTTTGTAACAATTTTGTTGTTACAATTTGATTGTTACCACATACACAGAATAGGGGTGTTATGGCAGTTGCTTAACAGACTGAAGCCTGTGACTTAACTGATTAAAAACTGTTACTTAACAGATAAAAGACTTACTGAAAAGAAATAAGATACCAAGGACTCTTTCTTAACAGACCCATGTTGCATACTAAAACTGGTTACGAAACAGATTAAGGCATAATACTTTACTTATCGGACTAAGGACAGTTGTTTAACAGACTAAAAATAACAACTGAACATATTGAATATAGTTCCTTAACAGACTAAAGACTGTTGCTTAAAAGTCTGGAGACTGTTACTAAACATAGTAAAGACCGTATCGGGCACCGACTTAGCAGATAAATTTCTGTTACTTCACAGGCTGAAGAAAGCTACTTAACATACTACAGACAATTCTTTAATAGACTAAAGACCAACAGATTTAAGACTATTACTTAACAGACTGATGAATAGTATTTAAGGGAAAACTACAGTTTCTTAACAGACTTAAGCTGTTAAAAAATAAATATTTTCCCATTACATCCCATAAAGTGATAGGGGAGAGCTTCTCACAATCACTGATCTGTGCGTTTACCAGTTTTCACTCACTGATTGGAACCCACAGTCTTACACCAGTTCCGAACGGTTTTTTGGGGTGCTGTTTCATGGCTAAGTACTCGATAGTGTCGTCGTCACTAAGCGAGGTGGCCGTTGTCGAAAGAAGTGTAAGGTGGTCAAAGCAGGGATCGAACCGAAAAATACAAAGCCAAACCAAAGAAAATGGATCCGGGTACCCCTTTTGTAAAGATAAAGACGGGAATCTTGTTGAGGATTTGCGCAGCATATTGGGAATACGGGGAAATCTCTTCTCTGCTTTACTTGTCCCAGGAGACTTCAGTACATGCTGGAAAATAACGGCCTCAGTAACATATTGCAGGGACCATGTACATGTTTGCAAGCATTGTTTTCGTGAATTGAAGATCTGCTGCTTTTTTTCTTTATTGTGACGGACAACAGTGTTTTCCGCAGTTTTCAACAAACAAATCCGCATTTAGGCCACAAATACATATGTCAAAACATATTAATTATTGTGTTAAAACATGTTATATTAAATAGCAAACACCACGTGTTTGGACACAAGTATACTATATTTGCGACAAGCTACAAACACGTTATATTTGCATCCAAACAAACAAAAAAAGGCAAATTTTTCAGGGTGTATAGATGAGGGTTTTGGGCAAATAGTGACCGATGGCATCAACTGCCCCCTCCTCGCCAAATCGAAGTTAAAACTGCAATTTCCCGGCTTAAGAATAACAAAGCCGCTGGTGCTGATGGACTACCGAGCTGAGCTGCCTTAGGATGGCGGCTATGAGTTGGAAAGGTGCATGCATTAGCTCATATGCAAAAGCTGGCTAGATGAATGAATGCCCGACGATTGGAGTCTTGGTATACTGTGCCCGGTTTTCAAAAAAGGCGATCCGAGTATATATACGAACTATCGCGGAATTAGCCTTTTATCCATTGTATTCAATATCCACTTGAGCGTAATGTGCGAAAGACTAAAGCCGTTTGTTGCACACCTGATCGGACTTTATCAGTGTGGCTTTAGGCTTGGAATTTAGATATTCCTGGACCAGATATTCATACTAAGACAGATCCTGGAGAAACCCACGAACTAATCAATACCTACCATCTCTTTGTAGATTATAAGGCTGCATTTGGTAGTCCGATACGCGGAAACTACCAAGCTACGTCGGACTTGGTATTCCTGCTAAGCTGACACGCCTATGTATAATAACACTTACCGACAAAATATCCTTAGTAAAGTTTGGTAAAGATCTAACCGAACCATTCAGAATGAGGCGAGGCCTCAGGCAGGCGACATCCTATCATGCGATCTCTTCAACATATTAATCGAGATCATCTTGAGGAAAGCTGCAGTGAACACGAATACTGCAGTATTTTCTCGAATTGAGAGGAATCAGCAAAAGTGTGTTTGCCAGGAAACGAGTACAAGACAAAATTAATGATTTCGACAAGAAGAACATCTACCCGATTAGATGAAAGGGAGCATTATAATTTTGAGGTAGTGGATGCATTTACTTACCTCGAAACTGCCGGGAACAGAATCAATAACGTCAGCCTGAAAATCAAACGGTTATTTGTGCTTGCAAACAGGTGTCATTTCCGGCTAACCAAGCACTTCAGAAATAAGACCCTCTCTCGAGAAACGAAGCTCCAACTATATCAGACTCTGATACAACCTGTCTTGCTTTATGGCGCAGAATCCTGGGTCATATCGCATGCTGATGAAACATCACTGGGAGTCTTTGGGAGAAAAATGCTCCGAAAAATATATGGTCGTATAATAGAAAACGGCGAGTATCGTTGACGGATGAACCACGAGCTATATAATCTGAATCCCGACATCGCCGTAGTTCTACCGTAGAACCAGTAGAATGGATCAGAATGAGTAGTGCGAAAGGTATTCGAAGACGTACTCGAAGGACATCGAAAAATAGGACGACCAAGACTTCGCTTTAAAGAAGGTGGAAGATTGTCTGTGAGATCTTGGTGTTACCAACTGGAGGAGAAAAGCTGAAGATCGAGCCGGTTTGGAGAAACATGTTATCCTCAGTTTGTAGGCTCTTGATCCCTCAGGGCCCCTAAGTAAGTAAGTCAGTAAGCTGTTACTCAATTGACTACAGGATGGTACTTAACAGTTTGATGTTTGTTACTTAGCAGGCTAAAGATAACAGATTGAAGGCTGTGACTTAACAGAGTAAAGTGTGTTAAATTGTAGACTAGAAACTTAATACTGTTACTTAAAGAAATAAAATCGTTTATTTAACAGAATGAAGTTAGTTACATAACAGATTTAAGGCTGTGCTTTAACAGTCTGAAGAATGTTAACTAACATACTAGAGATCTTACTTACTAGGCTAAAGATAACAGATTGAAGGCTGTGACTTAACAGACTAAAGTGTGTCAGTTTATAGACTACAGACTTAATACTATTACTTAAAGAAGTAAAATTGTTTATTTAACAGATTTAATGTTGTGCTTTATCAGTCTCAAGAGTGCTGGTTAACATACTAAAGACTGTTACTTAACAGACTAAAGACATTTACATAACAGATTTATGGCTGTGCTTTAATAGCCTAAAGTGTATTGGTTAACAGACCAAAGACTGGTACATACATCACTCTTCTGTGTATGTGGTAACAATCAAATTGTAAACACAAAATTGTTACAAAGTTGGCACCATTGTTTGTATCTGGTATTCTGGCAACACGGTGACAATGAAAAATTCACCTCGTAACAAATAATTCACCTCACAATAACAGGTTGTCAAAGGCAGAGAGAAGAAAACAAATACATATGGTCTTCTGCACAAAATGAAAGCAGCTAAAAAGGAAAAGTATGTAGTATTCAATAAATATATGTTTTATTGAATTAAAATTAATACATTATTACTTAGAAAATTTGA